>JARQOD010000002.1:66146948-66180987 GCA_033576555.1 Oophaga sylvatica | reverse complement strand
CCCTCTGCCATAATGACTATTCTGCTTCACATCACTTGTCATACCTATTGCATTTTTTCTGTGCTGCTTTGTGTACAAATATGTGATTCTTCAGATTTTGTATTAGTCTTTGCTTGATGAAGAGACCTGAGTAGTCTCGAAAGCTTGCAATTTGTTACCATCTTTTCAGTTAGCCATTAAAAGGTATCAACCACTGAGGACTCTCAACTCTAAATATTTTTCTATCTACTGGCTAACACGGTACAAAGATATACATCTTTACTGTATATATAATCTATAATGATTTTATTTTTTTTGTTTTTGTCCCACCCTTTCAAATTTTCCTTCTTTCAAATGAGCACCAAATTTATGCCCAGGATATACTTAATAAATTCTATACGTGCACAAGAATATTCCACCCCTCCCATCACTTTTATAAAGCTCCAACTAGTCCCTTCTGCATCTTTGTCCTTGCCGGGTTCCTTAAACGTCTCTAATATTTCCGGTTGTATGCCACTCTATCTTTTTATTCATTGATCCAAATACATATAATTTCTAAAAAAAAATATCTACAGAAATATTATAGAGATGTTTTAAAGAATATGAAAGGAAGAAAAAAAAAACCATAAGTCTAGCCACTCAATCTGATCCTTTTCTTGCAGGTCAACAAGCACAAGGGCTTTAGAGAACTGTCTCGATGAGATAAGAAGCTCATCAAGTCTCCGGATCATTCTTGCTTTCCAGCTGGAGGGCACCTTTACAGAATTCTGACACCATCCTATATTTCTTATGTCCTTCAATTCAGATTGCGTCTCACCACGGGTCAGTGCTGTGGACAGTCGAGTTATCGCCGGCTGTAATCTATCAATACTTAGGACTGGTTTACTAATCTGAACGGAGCCAAACACACACTGAAGAATTTGCTTTTAAGAAGTTTGACGATTACACATTTTTTCCAACTGCATTTTTCGTGCAAAGTCAAATCTAAAAAAATAGAAGCCAATTTGGGCCCGCACCTTAGAGTAATAGTAGATTTGGATGTACATACAGTAATTTGTGTATTTGGTCTTAGATTAGTCTGAGAATGCTTTGTGTTGTACTCAATACTAAACGGATATATTATACTTTTGGAAAGTTTCCTTAAAATGTTTGTTTTAATATCAGGAGGGAAAATCTGAAAAGGGATTATACAGCCAATATGGAATGGCTTTTCAAAGTAAGTACACCAGCTCCTAGAAGTCTAAAATATCTATTTTCTGTAAAATGACAAGTAGGTTGTCTTGATCATTGAGCGTTTTTAACTACTAGGAAACTGACAACCTATACTTTGGATAAATCATCAGTATCCGATCTATGGGGGTCTGACACTCGGCACACTCACCAATCAGGTACCAACGGCAGCAACTGGATGTAAAGTGTGCGGAGAGGAACACCAACACTATGCCATACTGTTCGGGAGTTACTCCTGGGTACTGCAAATTAGCTCTTACTGAAAATAATAGGAGCTCATCCACAGTGCCCGGAATAGGTCATTAATATACCAGTGGTGGAAAACCCAACTAAAAGATCTTTTTTCAATATAATTTATATGGGCCCATGTTAAAGAAGTCTCATTGTAAATACGCACAGTTACGAGACTTGTGATTGCACTCAATCAATGCGAGCTGCAACTTTTCACTTCCAGAGGATGAAACATCTCACCTTGTTTCTGTAATGGACACATCGGTGCACAACTTATTACAAAGACAGATGTGATAATGGTAAGAAGTCATGAATCACTGTGATAAATCACATGACTTTTTACTTCTGGAAGTATACAATGTACATTGCCATTAAATGACAATATATTTGTAAAAAAATAATAAAATGAAATAAAAAATATGTAAAAATATTAAAAAAAGCGCAGAGCTTTACACAAAATATAAGCATTGTTTGTCAATGCCCCGCCTCCTAAAGGTTGAAAGCACGTGCAGTTTTTGAGCCAATGACAAAAATTGAAGAATTTTAAGTACGGTATTCCTTCCTTTTTAATGGTTTATTCCTTTTGAATTTACTTTTGTCGTAGGCTCAAAAAACTACACTAAAAACTGCATGATTTCAGATCACAGATCACTGCAGTTTGCCTCTCCATACTCCGAAACAGAGGCTTTCAGGAAACATTTAACTCCTTTATAACAGGGCGATTTTCTGTTTTTGTGCATCAGTTTCTTCCTGCACTTTTCTACAACCCATTTTTTCCCCCACTGGTTTACTTGTATGAGGGCTTGTTTTTTGAGGGATGAGTTGTAGTTGTAGTTTTGAATGACATAAGTCACAATACAATGTGCTGGAAAATGGAGAAAATATCCAAGCATGGTGAAAAGGAAGAGAAGGGGGGACAATGTAATACAGAGAGTGTTAAAAAGAGAGAAAAGGAGAAAATAGAGAAACAAATGAAAAAAGAGAAAAAGTGAAAGAAAATGAAAGAAAAGAGAAAGAAAAGAGAAAAAAAGAGAAAAGTGAAGAAAGAAAGAAAACAGAAAATAGGGAAAAGAAGAAAAGAGAAAAAAAAGTAAATTTCAATATTAGACAAAGATAACACAAGTAAACACAAAATGCAGTTTATAAATGAAGGTCTTTATTGTTAAGGAAAAAAGAAATCCAAACCTAAAGGGCCCTGTGTGAAAAAGTGATTGCCCCCTAAACCTAATAACTAGTTGGGCCACCCTTAGCAGCAACAACTGCAATCAAGTGTTCGCGATAACTGGCAATGAGTCTTTTACAACACTCTGGAGGAATTTTTGCCCACTCATCTTTGCAGAATTGTTGTAATTCAGCCACATTGGAGCATGAACCACTTTTTTAATGTCATGCCACAGAATCTCAATCGGACTAAGGTCAGGACATAGACTAGGCCACTCTGTCGTCTTAATTTTGTTTTTCTTAAGCCATTCAGAGGTGGACTTGCTGGTGTGTTTTGGAGCATTATAATGCTACATAACCCAAGTGCGCTTCAGCTTGAGGTCACGAACAGATGGCCTGACATTCTCCTTCAGGATTTTATTGTAGACCGCAGAATTCATGCTTCTATTTACCACAGCAAGCCTTCCAAGTCCTGAAGCAGCTAAACAGCCCTAGACCATCACACTATCACCACCATATTTTACAGTTGGTATGATGCTCCTTTTCTGAAATGCTGTGATACTCCTACGCCAGATGGAATGGGACATACAACTTACAAAAAGATCAAGTTTTGTCTCATCAGTCCACAGAGTATTCTCTCAAAAGACTTGAGGATCATCAAGATGTTTCCTGGCAAAATTGAGACAAGCCTTTATGTTTTTATTGCTCGGGAGTGGTTTTTGTCTTGGAACATTGCCATGCAGGCCATTTTTGCCCAGTCTCTTTATTATGGTGCAGTCATGAACACTAACCTTAACTGAGGCGAGTGAGGTCTGCAGTTCTTTGGATGTTGTTGTGGGGTCTTTTGTGACCTCTTGGATGAACCGTAGCTGCAGGGTAATTTTGGTCGGCTGGCCACTCCTGGGAAAGTTCACCACTGTTCTATATTTTCGCCATTTGTGGATAACGGCTCTCACTGTAGTTTGCTGGAGTCTCAAAGCTTTCGAAATGGCTTTATAACTAGTGATGAGCGAGTATACTTGTTGCTCAGGTTTTCCCGAGCAGCTCGGGTGGTGTCAGAGTATTTGGAAATGCTCTAAGATGTAGTTTCTGTTGCTGCAGCTGCATGATTTATGGCTGCTGGACAGCTTGAATACATGTGAGGAATGCCTGTTTGTTAAGGAATCCCCACATGTATTCAGGCTGTCAAATAGCCGCAAATCATGCAGCTAGGGCAACAGAAATTGAATCTCTGAGCACTTCCAAATACTCGGGGAAAACCCGAGCAACGAGTATACTCGCTCATCACTATTTATAACCTTTTCCAGACTGAAAGTTCTCAATTACTTTCTTATTTGTTCCAGAATTTATTTGGATCATGGCATGATGTCTAGGTTTTGAGGTTCTTTTGGTCTACTTCACTTTGTCAGGCAGGTCCTATTTAAGTGATTTCTTGATTGAGAAAAGGTGTGGCAGTAATCAAGCTGGCATGTGGCTAGGAAATTTGAACTCAGTTTTCCAAAGATGTGATAAACCACAGTTAATTTATCTTTTAAGGGTGGGGGAGGGTATCCCTTTTTCACACAGGCCCCTGTAGGGTTGGATTTTTTCCCCTTAATAATAAAGAGCTTCATTTAAAAACCATATTTTGTGTTTACTTGTGTTATCTTTGTTGAATATTAAAATTTGGTGATCTGAAACATTTAAGTGCAAAAAACATGCAAAAGAGTAGGAAATCAGTAAGGGGGCAAACACTTTCACACAACTGTACATATCTACAGTATAGAGACACAGCTGTAGATATCTGAGCCAGCATCCACCTTGGTTGGAGAGGGTTCAGCTCTAGAGCTCACTCCATATAACAACTCCACACATAGGACATGATCGTATAAGGAGTAAAAGGAGTCCGGCTGAAACATAATTATGTTTATTCATCAGTGGTGACAAAGAACGGACTGGCTCAGCCACTTTGTCCAACATAAGCCAGGAAGGGAACTGCTGGAACGAGAAGTTAATTCTCATCAACACATCTACAGGAAGACCGCTATCTTTTTTATCATCTACAGGGAGACCGCAATCTTTTTATTAGGAAGTTATCCAAACATAATGTTTGAAACTGTAAACCCTTTTAACTAAAGAGCTGAAGATATTTTTGTCTGCGCATGTTATATGTCCCCTCCCCTAACATAGGTTTAGGGCCAACTGTATGCAATAGCCATAAACACAAAGGAAATACATGGATCCTATTCAGCAAATCATTGGAAAGACAAACACAACTTTAATTGCAATTTAAATCCACCTCCCCCATACATATAAAAAAAAACATTTGCTCAATTTCCTTTTCCCATGGTGGACAATCTGGAAATATGTAAACTAGTCTGACGAGATGCTGTAAAAGAGTTTTGTAATATATCTGTTGGGTTCCTGGAAAAGTCAGTGCAATAACTGCACATTAAGACACTTGTCTTTGATGAAAGAATTGCTCCAACTGCTGCAGCTATGTTCATGAATATCAGACAGGGAAGCAAATAATAAACTGGTTCCCTGTTCCTGACATTAACCAAAGCTTTCCAAAATGGCCTGGGCTGAATGAAATGCAAGTATACATTGCTAAAATATAAAAGGAGAGCCCTGTGAATGGAGTTACAGGAGAGGTGTTGACTGACTGAAAGCAGATCGGCCGGACTTCATCATCAGCACTGCTTACCTCAAACTCTGCGTGTTTGTGAACATCCTCCGCTCGCTGTCTGTTTAAAATAAACTCTGCTTCATTAGCAACTCGCACTATGTGATCTTTCATAGCGTGGCACAGCAGTCTAGGAGAGAACACACCGAAACGCGTCAGCAACAATCCATCACCGAGCCAGTATGTCACCTCAAAACAAAGCATGTCTCTACACAATAGTAATTACACCATCATAAAAAATGTGTATATTTATCTTAACATCTTACAAATCTACTACAAATATATATATATATATATATATTTATATTACACAGACACGTATGCACACTAAGGGTGATTAAAGACAGAGGTTGTTAAATCATGGAATATATAAAATAGACAAAGATAAAGAGATACATATAAAGAAATAGATTCATTTAAATTAAAAGTATTTATCTAACTTTCTACAGTGTCTGCTGATTGTCCATATTTACCATATCTTTATAACTATGAACATTATCTGCCTATCATATCTATCTAAAGTATGTATGTATGTATGTATGTATGTATGTATGTATATATCTACACTCGTCAACACTGATATTGCAGCACCAAGAAGGAAAAGTCTTGGAATTATGGAAATCACAGGATAAACACATTAATGACGTGCAAAAATTCTACCAGGACAAATGCACTAGGGCAGCAAATCATCACAATCCGCTGCTGGCAGCTCCTTGTGCAAGTGCCGACCAATAATTTCCCAGATGTGCTCGATGAGAGACATGTCTGGAGGCGCTGTGGTAGAATGTTCAAAAAATGCATGCTGTTCACAGTAACATGAGCAATATGCGGCCTGCTGTGGTCATGTTGAAAAATGGCTCCTGGGACACTTTGGAGAAATGGTCATACCACTAGTTCCACAACCACCACCAATGCTCTTAGCGTACCAGGAATGATGACAAAAAGAATCCAGCAACTATACATTTACATTTTTCCATCCCACTTCCTAGTCTTGGGAGTTGGACCAGTGTGTGATGTGCCCTTGTGATGACCTTTTCGTGGCACTGCCCACGTATTCTCCAGACCAATCTTTAGCTATCATTTCATCTAAAACAAAAGCAGGACTCTTTGTTGAAGAGGATAGATTTCCACTGCTGTCTCGCACAGCACCATGATAGCCTTTCAGAGTGGTGGTGAGCGGTCAATGGAACATCTGTAGATGGGTGTCTGGCTCGTAGGCCAGTGTCATGCAGTTGTCTTCTGATGTTTTGTGCAGCCACATTTTGATGCCTTAGGCTTGGTAGAAGACGTTCAATTTCCCTTGCAGTACAGAATGGATTAATCATGTAACCAGTGGTATGGCCATTCCTCAAATATGTCCCAGGAACGTTTTTTTTAACACGTCAAAGCCAGGGTGCATGTTGGTCGAGATACTGTGAGAAGCCTCCATGGCTTAAATGTGCGACCACAGCCTGGAGCAACTCTGGTCTTCATTGGTGACATCACTGGTTGACAATTAGAAAGGAAGCTGCCAGCAGTGGATCTTGATGATGTGCCCAAACACATTAAATGTGGCAGAATATTCCTCTGACAGCTATTAATAACCAAATTAACTTCAGCCAAGATGTGTAAATGCGGAGATTTCTGATTGTGACGCTCCTACTCTATACTGAATAAATCAAGATTTTTGAAAATTTTCTATTTTTTTCCATCATTTGCATATCATTACCATTCTTATCAATCCTGTGATCTCCATAAATTTATTTCACCTTTTATAAGTAAGTGTGCGAGTTAAAATAACATGAATAAATGAATAATACATTGTGAAAGAAGTATGTGCAAAACTATAAAGACAAAATCTAACAAATATTTACGTGTCAACGTCCACAGACATTTTGCGACAATGAAAAACGCAGAGTTATGTTTATAATTACTATAAAGAAATATTGAGTAAAAATAAACAGAAGTGCAAAAAAAAAAAAGCAGGAAATACCTAGACTCGGCTAAACTTGTGAATGTGTAAATTCTTTTGTCTGACGCTCGGATCAGACACATGTTTTGCTGGATGCAACCATCATACTGGAGACATTATATGCAATTTTACATCTCATTAACCTTGCATTGTTTTAATTATAGCAATCCTCTTGTTGTAATATTTTGAGCGACCTAGTTGATAATTTCAGCCTGTCCTTGGGAACACTTTAATTTAACTGCCCATTCATCAACTGTTTATGTCCCGTTAATTGTTGACAAGCGCACAATTACATAGCCGGGCTATGATTGATGAACTGCATTCACGGGAGAAGTAGCTGAGAAGGATAAATATTTATAACTATTTCTCCCCTTCAGATTCCTATCAGAATCCCCACAAGGGCTTGCGGAAATGTAATGCAACCAGTAAAGATCTTGGTTTCCTGCTCTCACAACTATCTACTATTCATTTCCTTCTCACTTATGGAAGATAAAAGGTCTGTCAACAAGTGCAATGCTTGTGTACAGCCGCAGAAGACGCGGTGATATTCTCCTTTCCTCCCCAAAAATAAAAATTTTGAATGTCCACCACGAACATTACAGCAAGATACACAAATAAGAGCTGGTGTCTTTTATAAAGAATATTTTACCTATAAAATACATATCTACTATATAATCGTCTAATTCTGTCTGTCTGTAACGGAAATCCTGCGTCGCTGATTGGTCAAGCCCGGCCGGACGCGACCAATCAGCGACAGTCGCAGTCCGGCCGCGAATTGGCGGATTTGAACCACGCACGCCACCGCTAAAACTACATACATATTCTAGAATATCCGATGCGTTAGAATCAGGCCACCATCTAGCATATTTATAACCATTAAATATTACAGATGAGCAAATCGGTTCATAGCAAAATCAAATTCACTTTGGTTTCACAAAAAAAAAAAATTCAGCTTTGTTAGAATCCAATTTTTTTTTGTGATCAGATGTGCAAAATGACAACCACCCACCATTTTACTGGATTTATAACAGCCCGAGAAGTAGGAAAATAAAAAAATAATACTCACCTTTTCCCAATCTTCACCTGCCCTGCGGCAAGGCTCTGCTCCGCCCCAGGCCTTTGGTGACTCCAGCACTGACGAGTCCTCACAATGTCACAAAATGCATTGCCCCTTGACATCACGAAGCCCAGTCAGCATGGAGGCACCATAGAGGTCCAACAGAGTTACCGGCAGGGCGCCAGTTGAGGGCAAGGGAGAGGTTAAAATATTCTATTTTTTTTTTAACCCTATGTTTATAGGGAAATAGGGAACAAGTCACTGAAAATGAACTTCAGTCTGCAGGCACCATATTAAATAGAAAAAAAAAAAAATCTTCCCACAAATTCACAGGATCCCAACACAAACACTGTAATTATAGGCCTAATCATCTGGGTGTTTTAGGCCAATTTAGGATCACATTTTTAGTACCGTGGCCTGATTATTCTGGGCTCGTGGATTGGATTACAAGCAGACAAATGTGCTTTATCCTTCCCACATCTGCATCTGTTCTTCCACAACTAAGAGGCTAAAAGCAATCTCATAGGTTAATTATGACATTGGCCACACACGCCTTGTCTGTCTTGGAAAGGAAATAAAAGCCGTGCACTTTGGAAATACTTTGTAATTCATACAAAGTGATATATAAGAGTGTTGTGAATGGGTTTGAGATGAGTTCTGAGCAGAGGCTCCCTCTGGTGGTTACAAGCGGTACTAGTGAGGATTGGGAATCAGGTGTTACTGATTGGTCTTATTTAAGGGAATCATTTTCCCATCAGGGTTGCCGTGATCAATTGTTCTGGTCTGAATCCTTCTTTCCAGTTTCCCTTGTAGCCTGCTTTGTCGTGTCTGCATCTCCTGCTGTCAGATAAGACAATTTCTTATTTTGTGTTTTTGCTATATTTTTGCATTTTGTCCTGCACTTCTGTGGGGGCCTTCTGGGTCCCCTCCGGGGGCTTTTGCCCTCTCAGTTTAGTCCAGCCACTGTGTTTTGTACTTTTGCTTTTTGCAGTTTTTTCAGTGGCTGCTGTTTTTGTTACACCAGAGAACTAATTTAGGTGGTAGAGGTCGTGTGATCTCAGGTGATTTTGAAATTAGTATGTTGGTGTTTTTCAGGGTTTTCTGGGATTGCAGTAAGTACCCTTCCTGTCCTTTTCTATTTAGATAGTTTGGGCCCCAGCGTTTGCTCATACTATTTTCTTTCTGTGTCAGTATTTCCTCTTGTCTAACCGCCATTACATGTTTGGGGGCTTTCTATTATCTTTGGGGTTCTGCTCCGGGGCAGATAGCTTTCCTATTTCTATCTTTAGGTGTAGTTAGTTTCTCAGGCTGTGACGAGGCGTCTAGGACCATCGTAGGAACGCTCCACGGCTGCCTCTAGTTGTGGTGGTTAGTCAAGGTACTGCAATCTCATAGATTCCAACTGCTCTGGTGTATTTCCTTTTTTACCTGCACTCCTCAGCTACCGTAACATAACAGTATCACCGGCCCTAAAAATTGTATGGTACTCACAGAAGGGAAAAAAAAAAAAAAAAAAAATATTTTGAAGGAAGAAAAGTTGTCAGAGATATTTTTCTGTTTGTTGCATTTTTTTTTTTTTTTTTTCCTCTGTATCTCTGGGTGCTGGGGAGGATCTTTTCTCCCAATGGAGTTTGCACAGTTGTCTGGCCGTGTGGATCAGCTTGCCACTGAGGTTCGGAGTATTGCTGCATATCTTGCTAGGTTGCCTGTTGTGGAACCTAGGATCCCCATGCCAGATTTGTTTTCAGGGGATCGAGCTAAGTTTCAGAATTTCAAAAATAATTGTAAATTGTTTCTTGCCTTAAAATCTAAGTCCTCAGGAAACGCAGCGCAGCAGGTTCAAATTATCATCTCTCTCCTGCGCGGCGATCCTCAGGATTGGGCTTTTTCCCTGACACCTGGGGATCCTGTTTTGAGTGATGTTGATGTATTTTTTCAGGCTTTGGGGTTATTGTACGATGAGCCTAATGTCACTGATCAAGCTGAAAAAGCCTTGTTGGCATTAAATCAGGGGCTTGATGACGCTGAGTTATACTGTCAGAGATTCCGTAGGTGGGCAGTCCTGACCAAATGGAATGACGACGCTTTGGCGGCCCTTTTCCGGAAGGGTCTGTCGGATAATGTAAAGGATGTTATGGTGGGATTCCCTGTCCCCTCTGGTCTCAATGATTCTATGTCATTAGCGATTCAAATTGACAGACGTTTGCGTGAGCGGAGAAGTATGCGTGGAGTGGTGTTGCCTTGTGAGCCAGCTGCTGAGCCCATGCAGTGTGATGGAGTGGTGTCTGGGGCACAGCGTCATGAGTTTCGAAAGCGCAATGGGTTATGTTTCTACTGTGGTGATGCCTCTCATGCTATTTCAGTCTGCCCTAAGCGGGGAAGACGTTTTGCACGCTCAGTTGTCTTGGGTAGTGTTCAGACTAAGTTTTTATTAACTGTCACTCTGATATGCTCTCTGTCCTCATTTTCTGCTCAGGCTTTCGTTGATTCTGGAGCAGCTATTAACCTGATGGATTATGATTTTGCTAAACGTTGTGGATTTCCCTTGATACCCCTACAGAAGTCTATTCCCCTACTGGGGATCGATTCTACCCCTTTGGCTGAGAATAAACCCCAGTTTTCTACTCAGGTGATAATGAGGGTTGAACCTGATCACCAGGAGTGCTGCAAATTTTTGGTTCTATATAATCTGCATGACATTATCGTGCTGGGTTTCCCTTGGTTACAGTCTCATAATCCTGTTTTGGATTGGAAATCTGTGTCTGTAACCAGTTGGGGCTGCCAATGTGTTAATACCAACACTCCTGTTTTTTCTGCCTCCCCCCAGGCTGAGGATGTTCCTGACTTTTTGTTTGATTTTTCTGATGTGTTTAGCGAAAGTAAATCTGCATCCTTACCTCCCCATAGGAGCTATGACTGCGCTATTGAATTAGTGCCAGGTAGTAAATTCCCTAAGGGTCGCCTCTTTAACTTGTCTGTACCTGAACATGACGCTATGCGGTCTTATATCAAGGAATCATTGGAGAAGGGTCATATCAGACCATCCTCTTCACCCTTAGGTGCCGGTTTTTTCTTTGTGGCCAAAAAAGATGGTTCATTAAGGCCGTGTATTGATTATCGTCTCTTGAACAATATTACTGTGAAATATCAATACCCGTTACCCTTGATTTCTGACCTGTTTTCCAGGGTGAAAAACGCTACTTGGTTTACCAAGCTTGACCTCAGGGGGGCGTATAACCTTATTCGCATTAAGCACGGGGATGAATGGAAGACGGCATTTAACACCCCTGAAGGGCATTTTGAGTACCTTGTGATGCCCTTTGGGCTCACTAATGCTCCTTCCGTCTTCCAGTCCTTCATGAATGACATTTTCAGGGATTTTGTGGACAAGTTTCTGATTGTTTATTTGGATGATATCTTGATTTTTTCTAATGACTGGGACTCTCATGTGAAACATGTTCGAACTGTATTCCAGATTTTGAGAGAGAATGCTCTGTATGTGAAGGGATCAAAGTGTCTTTTTGGCGTACAGAAGATCTCATTTCTGGGATTCATTTTGTCCCCATCTGTTATTGAAATGGACCCGGTCAAGGTTCAGGCCATCTGTGATTGGGTCCAACCTACTTCATTAAAGGCTCTTCAGAGATTTTTGGGTTTTGCCAATTTTTATCGTAAATTTATTGGTAATTTCTCTGTTATTGTTAAACCATTAACTGATTTGACCAGAAAGGGTTCTGATGTGGTGAATTGGCCTCCTGAGGCAGTCTCTGCGTTTCAGGAACTTAAGCAGAGATTCACTTCTGCTCCTGTTCTACGGCAGCCTGATGTTTCTTGCCATTTCAGGTGGAGGTTGATGCCTCTGAAATTGGGGCAGGTGCCGTTTTGTCCCAAAAAGATCCAGAGACCTCTAAAAGTAACCCTTGTGCCTTTTTCTCTCGAAAATTTTCTCCTACTGAACGTAATTATGACGTGGGTAATCGGGAGTTATTGGCCATGAAGTGGGCTTTTGAAGAGTGGAGACATTGGCTGGAGGGAGCCAAACATCAGGTGGTGGTCCTTACGGACCATAAGAATCTGGTCTATCTGGAATCTGCCAAGCGACTCAATCCTAGACAGGCCAGGTGGGCCTTGTTTTTCACACGTTTTAATTTTGTGGTTTCCTTTCTTCCTGGCACTAAGAATGTTAAGGCGGATGCCCTCTCGAGGAGTTTCCTTGCGGACTCTCCTGAGCTATCTGATCCCTCTGTTATTTTGAAGGAGGGTGTAGTTCTTTCCGCCATCTCGCCTAATTTGAGACTTGCTCTGGAGGGGTGTCAGGAGGATAGGCCCGAGCGCTGCCCTGTTGGAAAATTGTTTGTCCCGGACCAATGGAAAAAGAGTGTGATGTCTGAGATTCATTGTTCCGCATTGGCTGGGCATCCCGGAATTTTTGGTACCAGAGACTTGGTTAGTCGGTCCTTTTGGTGGCCTACCTTGTCTCGCGATGTCAGGGAATTTGTGCAGTCCTGCGGGACTTGCTCTCGCTCCAAGCCTTGCTCTCGCTCTAGTGGTTTGTTGATGCCATTGCCTGTGCCCAAGAGACCATGGACCCATATCTCTATGGATTTCATTTTCGATCTTCCTGTTTCTCAGAGAATGACCACCATCTGGGTAATTTGTGATAGGTTTTCCAAAATGATACATCTTGTGCCATTACCTAAGTTGCCTTCCTCCTCTGAATTGGTGCCGTTGTTCCTTCAGCACGTGGTTCGTTTACACGGCATTCCTGAGAACATTGTGTCTGACAGAGGAGTCCAGTTTGTTTCCAGATTTTGGAGGACTTTTTGTTCTAAACTGGGTGTTCAATTGTCTTTCTCCTCGGCATTTCATCCTCAGACCAATGGTCAAACTGAGAGAACAAACCAGACATTGGAGACTTATCTAAGATGCTTTGTGTCTGCTGATCAGGATGACTGGGTCTCTTTTTTGCCTTTGGCTGAGTTTGCTCTTAATAATAGGGCTAGCTCTGCCACTTTGATGTCTCCGTTTTTCTGTAATTCTGGGTTTCACCCTCGATTTTCTTCAGGACAGACGGAGGCTTCTGTCTGTCCAGGTGTTGACTCTGTTGTTGAGCGTATGCAGCAGATTTGGGACCAGGTAGTGGAGAGGTTGTCCCTCTCTCAGGAGAAGGCCCAGCGGTTTGCTAACCGGCATAGGACTGATGGTCCTCGGTTTAAAGTGGGGGACTTGGTCTGGTTGTCCTCAAAGAATATTCCTATGAGAGTAGCATCTCCTAAATTTAAGCCTAGGTTCATTGGACCTTATAAGATCATGGAGATTATTAATCCTGTTTCTTTTCGTTTGCTTCTTCCAGGGACATTTAAGATCCATAACGTGTTCCACAAGTCCTTGTTGAAGAGGTTTGTTGAGCCAGTGGTTCCTGCTGCTGTGCCTCCTGACCCTGTTTTGGTTGAGGGCAATCTGGAGTATGTGGTTGAGAAAATATTGGATTCTCGTTTTTCTAGACGAAGACTCCAGTATTTGGTTAAATGGAGAGGTTATGGTCAGGAAGATAATTCTTGGGTGTTTGCTTCGGACATCCATGCTAGGAGACTTATCCGTGCGTATCATAGAACTCATCCTGACCGACCTGGTTGCTCAAATGAGGGTTCGGTGACCCCTCCTCAAGGGGGGGGTACTGTTGTGAATGGGTTTGAGATGAGTTCTGAGCAGAGGCTCCCTCTGGTGGTTACAAGCGGTACTAGTGAGGATTGGGAATCAGGTGTTACTGATTGGTCTTATTTAAGGGAATCATTTTCCCATCAGGGTTGCCGGTGATCAATTGTTCTGGTCTGAATCCTTCTTTCCAGTTTCCCTTGTAGCCTGCTTTGTCGTGTCTGCATCTCCTGCTGTCAGATAAGACAATTTCTTATTTTGTGTTTTTGCTATATTTTTGCATTTTGTCCTGCACTTCTGTGGGGGCCTTCTGGTCCCCTCCGGGGGCTTTTGCCCTCTCAGTTTAGTCCAGCCACTGTGTTTTGTACTTTTGCTTTTTGCAGTTTTTTCAGTGGCTGCTGTTTTTGTTACACCAGAGAACTAATTTAGGTGGTAGAGGTCGTGTGATCTCAGGTGATTTTGAAATTAGTATGTTGGTGTTTTTCAGGGTTTTCTGGGATTGCAGTAAGTACCCTTCCTGTCCTTTTCTATTTAGATAGTTTGGGCCCCAGCGTTTGCTCATACTATTTTCTTTCTGTGTCAGTATTTCCTCTTGTCTAACCGCCATTACATGTTTGGGGGCTTTCTATTATCTTTGGGGTTCTGCTCCGGGGCAGATAGCTTTCCTATTTCTATCTTTAGGTGTAGTTAGTTTCTCAGGCTGTGACGAGGCGTCTAGGACCATCGTAGGAACGCTCCACGGCTGCCTCTAGTTGTGGTGGTTAGTCAAGGTACTGCAATCTCATAGATTCCAACTGCTCTGGTGTATTTCCTTTTTTACCTGCACTCCTCAGCTACCGTAACATAACATAAGAGATAAAATATGTCTCCACTGTAGAGATGGGCTAAGCCATGCATGTTCAGGTCCAGAGAATTCTGCCAAACATTTTTTAAAACGTTTTTTTCGGGTACCATAACGATACCCGAACTCAAGCCCCATTCAGATAAATGGGGGGGTCAACTGCATGACAGCGCGAGAAACACGGGCACTAATCAAAAATGGGGGGATTTATTTAAATATTTTAAAAGTATAGTGTGGGGATCTGTCTATCATCTATTTTTGATAACCAGCCAATATAAAACCAACATCTGGGGGTTGCAGATCGCAGCGGTCAGCTTTACTTGTGCTGGTTATCAAAAATAGAGGGGAACCCATGCATTTTTTTTTATTATTTATTTATTGCAGAGGTGCCGGCTGATGAATACTCTCATCAGTCTCACCTGCTCTAGCTGCTATCAGAGGGAGCAGATGTAGGATAATGAGAGTAGCAACCTTTTTACCAAAGGTCACAGCTCCTGGCTCACATGCTGTCATCTGACAGCGTGGGAACCGCAGCACTCTGACCAGTGGTAGTGAACTTACCACCGATCAGAGCCGCTGGTGCTTCTCGCGCTGTCACACAGATGACAGCGTGGGAAACACTCAATGTTCGAGCTGCAGAACCCCAACAGTAACACAGACTTTCTGGAGAAGTCCGTGTTTGGGGTCCATGCATGGAAACTAAGTGTTTGGTACAGACCCCGAGTTTTAGTGTTTTGGGTTTGCCCATCACTACTGTAAAGTCAATATAACGCGACTTCTAATGTAACACCCAAGTGTCTCCTAATATTCTTAAAGGGGTTGTCCACTACTTTTACAACTCCTTCTCCTCATGTTTGACCCTGTTAAAATAAAAACACTTATACTCCAGCAGGGTCAGCATTCGCATTCCCAGGGCTCACCTGAGGGTGTTAGGTCACCTGTGCCTTATCAGTGATGGCTTCACTGTTCCCGCCTTCAGACACATCGAACATCAACAGGAAATAAGATAAACAGCCACGGCCCTAACTTCCAGATGATGTTCAAAACATCTAAAGGCGGGGGATAGTGAAGCAGGCGCTGATTGGACACAGTGTTCGTGAGACAACACAACCTCACGTGAGCACCAGAAACGCAAGTGCCGACCCCGCTAGAAAGGCGCCGGCACGGGAGGAGAGTACAGGTGTTTTCACTTTGAAAGGCGAAAAACATAAGGAATGAGAAGGGATTATCCAAGTGGTTGATAACTACTTTAACAATTTACAGTTGGGGTTTGTTATTGCTCAATACTTCCCTCTCCGCTCTTGCTGATCCTTATTTCAAAGAAGAAAGTGAGCCTTTTATTCACTATTCATACATATCAAACACCTGCATTCTACATCCTCTTACATGGGTTTTCCCAGAAAGTACATTGCAATAAATAGATCTTGGTATAATAATTTCCACAATTGGATGTGTTTAAATAAAATGTTCTTGTGCTGAGATAATCTTATAAATGTGCCCCTACTGTGTACTGTGTAATGGCAGTGTCTGACCGTACAGGAACATGGTCTGATCATACCACAGCTCCTGGGCAGGGGAGGAAGCAAAAGAGTATACAGACAGGACAGCACAGGATCACAGCTGCTGCTTTCTGGGAGGTAAAATATTGTTTCTACCGGTTTAACCCCCTTAGTGACAGAGCCAATTTGGTACTTAATGACCAAGCCAATTTTTACAATTCTGACCACTGTCACTTTATGAGGTTATAGCTCTGGAACGCTTCAACGTATCCCACCGATTCTGAGACTGTTTTCTCGTGACATATTGTACTTCATGTTAGTGGTAAAATTTCTTCGATATAACTTGTATTTATGAAAAAAAAAAGAAATTTGGCAAAAATTTAGAAAATTTAGCAATTTTCAAACTTTTAATTTTTGTACCCTTAAAATCAAAGAGTGGTGTCACACAAAATAGTTAATAAATAACATTTCCCACATTTCTACTTTACATCAGCACAATTTTGGAAACTTTTTTTTTTTGCTAGGACGTTATAAGGGTTAAAAGTTGACCAGTGATTTCTTATTTTTCCAACAAAATTTACAAAACCTAGGGACCACTACACATTTATAGTGAGTTTGGGGATATATGCTCATTTTGCTTTTTTTTTTTCTTGGGTTTGGTCTGTGAAATGACCAGTGTGAACGTGCTCTTAGACATTGCATGTATACCAACTTATGCACCGGCTCATTTATTTGGTTTTCCTCTAATTTTGTTGCTTTTTTCCTTTTTGGTGCATTTCCACAACAAAAAAATTAATATGAAATTTATGAACAAATGCCGTATCTTACAGTATGATACATGGTTTCTGCTCTGCTGATCGTAAAAGCTTCAAACAAAACAAAGCGGAAGTAACATGATGTAATGCATAATTTACAGATATGTTATGGGGCATTTTATGAAATAGGATTTCTGTGTCGCTCACTGCAAGAGATCACAGTCTGCGTACAACATGGGGGAATAAGAGGGCACCACACCAGAAATGGGAAGCAAATATATACTATCAAGTAATAAACTACATAATATACTAATATAAAATCACATAATATAATTGATAGAAAACGATAGATGTTCTTTCCATGAATAGTCTGTTTTCCCTTACAAGTTGAATGGCTCATTCAATACACAGATCACACAGAAGTGCACGGCTGAGGCATATTGTGTTATTCCGTTATCACTATATATTATTATATACCAGTACTTGTATGATATTATTATCTGGTGTAAGACTACGGCTCAGTGATTGAAGCAGCACCTTGGACAGCACCAAGTCTTTCAACTGCAATATTGTGTCCTATGCTCTGATGATTACAGTGAAGTGTAAATGCGGCACGTGGAGCCGCGCTGCCCAAAACAGATGGGGCGGCAGATGGATTTGCAGATTGCTTTTCCCTACTTTCTCAGTGTGAAACAATGTAACTAGTTTTAAATGGTGGAAAACAGAAAACCTTCCAGAGCTTTGTGTTCAGCAGTCTATTGTTTTCTAGTTACATTATGTCTAGAAATATTTATTTTTCTTTACAATTGTTTTACCCATCAGAGAGTATCATCCCTTACCTTCCTTCATTGATGAGCTCAATAAAAGCCAGACCAGCATTTTTCTGAATGGAGTTTTGCCATTCCTACAAGAAAAATTAATTAGTAGGATACTAAAAATAATATATCATATGTACAATTAGATTACTTTCTACAGATCTAAATTAAACATCAATGTATGGAATTATTCAGCTGTAATAAAAAGGTCATAAATCGAGTCTGTAGATTGTATGAACATTATATCTCACGCTGCAGGCGATTTCCAACTTTACATTTTTTACCTTATTGTAAAAAATAATCAGCTGTAGGTACCTTCTCCCTAATCCAGCACCGGACCTAGGTCGCTGCTCTGGTGATTGTCATGACTACAGACAGTGACCACTGCAGCCAATCACTGGGCTGAGCATCTTGTGCCTGACACTATGACTGTTGAGTCCAGTGATTGGCTGCACGGTGCCTGGGAACCCGACGTGTACCTTGTTTACCAGCTCCCCTGCAGCAGCGGGCAGGTATCCAACGTACACGTCAGGTTTCCAGGCACAGCCCTGCGCCTGGAAACCCGATGTGTACCTTGGTTACCAGCTCCCCTGCAGCAGCGGGCAGGTATCCAACGTACACGTCAGGTTTCCAGGCACAGCCCTGCGCCTGGAAACCCGATGTGTACCTTGGTTACCAGGAGATCGCTGGTCTCCTGCCTGTCACACGCAGCGATGCGTGCTGGCCAGCGGGAGACCAGCGATCAAAAAAAGTCCAGGCATTTCTGACACGACCAGCGATCCACAGCAGGGGCCTGATCGCTGGTACGTGTCAGACATAGCGAGATCGCTGTTTAAATCTTCATGGTGACAGGCTACAAGCAAACCGCAGTGTAGTCTGACCCTGTAGTCATTTGTTACTCCTATGCCAGTTTATTTACAAGCGATAATGAGTGTTCAAATATAAGGGAGCGCCCCACAACTGCAGCGTCAGAGTGCACAGTGTTTGAGTGCAGCCTGTAACCACAGAGAGGCGCACAGGAGCTGTGGGCACAAGATGACAGGATATACAGGATATATTTAATTTTCTTTCATAAATGAAGTTTACATATTTCTTCAATTTTGTTTCATTTATTTTTGATACATTGAAGCAACAAAGCCTTTAAAACATTAAGGCCCCGATTCATCCGGACCATCGATTTTCTCGCTGGCCTTGATGAGTGGGTATGGTTGAGTAAGAAGCGTCTGATTCATAAAGAAATGCATGCCTCTTCATAAATCTAGGGCGTCTGATGAGTGTTATGCGCCATGCCAGAAATCTTACTTCAGTCCCTGACTGGAGTAAGATTTCTGGCATAGCCAACGCCACAGCTTTTCATGAGTTGGATGAGTTGTGGCATCACACCACTGCTGCACACCTCATCTTGCCATTTTGGCACAGGTGGGAGAGAGTGGCGCGAAAATGCCAAAAGTTAGAATATTTTTGGTGTTGTGGCAAAATTTAGCATCTTTTCAAAGCGATTTATACCGGAATTCTGGCAAAATTGCTTTGATAAACTGGAGCCATAATCTATATGACCACAGTTTAATTTTTACTGTAGCCCATTAGACATATAACCATATAACATAGGCCACTGAAGTGTCTGCCGCACAGAAAAAAGTAATGTATTATTGATGAAAGACGATAAATAGTTACCGTACTTATTATTTACTAGCTGAGCTACAATGCCAGACACAGCCTAGGGAAGAGGGTCACACAAAAAGCCGACCTCTCGTCTTCTCTCACACACCTCCTGTAAAGTATTCATTGAAACATATGACTGTCAATATTCTTGAACCTCTGCAAGCACAGCGGTAACTTTCTGCAATGTGTGAGTAATTGTAGATATTTTACTCATCCACTTTGGTGCAGTTTCCCGGGACTGTTACTTGGAAGCACACACTTGATTCAGGTTGCTTTGTTACGTGTCCTTTAGACAAAATTCCAAATCAGATTTTCCCTTTCTCTCTATTGCCGTTATGGTTCCTGTTAAACCCTAGTAAAGGTCAAAACAAAACTTGACAAATGTGCGAGGCCAATTGCTCCAAGCCTGCCGACAATTTCTTCCAAACCTTCATTGGAATAAGGTGGCATTTTTGCAACGCAAAAGAAAATTCAGCTGACATATGGAAGCCAACCTAATGTAAATATTTCATTCTGAAGCCGAAATCCATACCCGAGCAGCCATTTGTTTTAATAAAGAAATCAACACAACATTCAGTTGCTATAGTTGCCGAAGGGTTAAGACAACCCTATGAGTAGGGACTGGAAGCAATTAGAGATAACTATAGAATATGAGAGAAGACAGGACTTTTCTTGAAGCAAGCTCCAGATCTGCTAGTCATCAAAGTTGGGAGGGAAAAAAAAAGTGAAACAAATTTCTACAAGAGATATTTTGAAAATCCACCACTAACAACGATATCAAAGGCGTGACACAGTCTGGAGAACAAAGAGCGGCCGGGCCAAGAAAAATATCTCCATTCACTGATAGAAGCACTAAAGCTGAAATGTAATCGGACTCCTTTACCTGAAAAACTGAGCTTTACCGACTGTAAAAAAAAAGGCTCCTTATGATGGAATTTGCACGACATAGTTATGACTTTTCTTTGCTAAATGTACTTTTACCTTCTAAGGATTTGCTCATGTTTTCTGTAAGCCACTTTTTACTCTTGTGTTAAAGGGAATCTGTCAGTAAGACCAACCTTCCTAAGCCATCTATAGACATGGGTCGGCATTACAGTCAGAGGTCTGCAGCAGACCTCTATGGTTATCACTGCCAGATTGCTAGGAGCGCCGCCCCCTGGGCGCCGCTCATCGCAAGTGAGCATTTCGGCTATACACAGGCGATCTGATCATCGCCTGTGTGTAGCAGAGGCGACTGAAGTACTTCGGCTTCTAGTCTCCCATGGAGACTATTGAAGCATGGAAAAAGTAAAAAAAAAGTTTTTAAAAATATTTAAAAAATATATGTATAAAAGTTCAAATCACCTCCCTTTCAGCCCATAAAAAAAAAAAAAACAAATATACACATATTTGGTATCGCCGAGGTCAGAATCGCCGGATCTATCAATATAAAAAAAAAAAAAAATCATCCCAATCGCTAAAGGGCATAACGAGAAAAAAAAAATTCAAAACGCCAGTTACATTTTTTTGGTCGCCACTACATTGCAATAACGGGCGATCAAAAGACCGTATCTACATCAAAACGGTATCAATAAAAATGTCAACTCGGCGCACAACAAATAAGCCCTCGCTCAGCCCCAGATCACGAAAAAGGGAGACGCTACAGGTCTCGGAAAATGACACCTTTTTTTTTTTTTTTTTTAAACAAATTTTGGAATTTTTTTTTCACCATTTAAATAAAAAAAGAACCTAGACATGTTTGGTGTCTGTGAACTCAATGACCTGGAGAATCATAATGGAAGTAACTATGTTACTATGTTACTATAATGGAAGGTCAGTTTTAGCATTTAGTGAACATGGTTAAAAAAAAAAACAACTGGATTTGCACTTTTTTTGCAATTTCACCACACTCAGAATTTTTTTCCCATTTTCCAGTACAAGATATGCTAAAACCAATGGTGTTGTTCAAAAGTACAACTTGTCCCGCAAAAAACAAGCCCTCACATGGCCATATTGACCAAAAAATAAAGTTATGGCTGTGGGAAGAAAGGGAGCAAAAACTGAAATACCCCTTGTCATTAAAGGGTTAAAATGGGATTTTGAAAATGAGAAAACATTTCATTATCGAAATGTTATGGATGGACGTCACCATTGTTTTGAGAGTTAAAATTCATATGTTGATGTAAAAAAAAAAAATACAGGAAAGTGATCTCACTCAAATCTTCTCTTGCAATTTTTTTTTAAGCAGTGAAGATCCTTAATAAATTGGCACATTTCACAGTCTTCAGTTTCAGACATATGAAACACCGGTCTTTATACATTCACACTATTTTTTCCCAAAACATTTTATCCTGGAAAATTGGGAACTTTTCAGAACTCAGCAGAAAGATAGATCACTTTTACAGTACTGTATATATGATTAGGTTTCCGGAAAGCAGTCAATGCATATAAGACAGAATAAGGTGCTGGGCAGGAATTCTGGCAATATGGTTCAGAGAGTGAAATATGGGACCCCCTTATGGTAATAAGTTTAAGAATCCTTTATCTAGTTACTCATATCTGCAATCTCACACTCTAGATATGAGGGGCATTCATTAATGATTTCCCCTGACCCACTTCTATTTATCACAAGTTGCTTTAACTGCACATGTGTAATGATATACGTCTCTATAGGTTACGTGACAATTTGCAACTCTGAACTGATGACAGTCTTTCTTTTGCAGGTGATGAAGTGGTGTGAGGTTTGATAATGGAGCCAGTGGAATACAGAGAAGTCATTAAATTCCTTTACTTGAAAGGCCGCACACCAATGGAGACATTCGATGCGATGAAATAGGTTTACGGTGATGATTCCTCATCGTATGATCTGGACAAGGACTGTCATCGTCAACTCAAATGTGTTCGGACTTTGGAGGAAACGGCTCCAATTGCAGAGCGACCCCACTCCACTATCGATGAACACACCATCCAGCAAGTGGAATCCGCCGTTTTAGAAAATCACCGTGTAACCATTCGCCATCTGGCCCAAAATATCAAGTTTAGTGTGGGGTACATGGAAAAAATCATCCAAGACCATCTTCATATGCAAAAGCTATCCACTTACTTGGTTCCCCAGTTGCTCAAACCTTTCCAGACACAGGAACAAGTCGAATGCTCGCAGGATCTATTGACGATGTGCCATGGAAACCAGGAGGACTTATTCAACAGACTGATCACACAGGATGAAAGCTGGGTCCATCACTATGATCCTGAGACTAAAGTCCAGTCGATGTAATAAAAGCATCATGACATCAACGCCTCCGAAAATGGCAAGGTCATGCTCACAGGTTTTTGGGAACAGACCGGAGTAGTCTTGATGGATTTCCCAGCAAAGGATTCCATGATTACTCTGGCATACTATACTTAACTGCTGCAGAAATTGCGAGAGGCCATCAAAACCAAGAGACGTGGCATGATCACCAAGGGTGTCCACCTTCTGCAAGACAATGCTCCAGTTCATAACTCACATGGTGCCCAAATGGAAGCATGCTCCTGCAGCTTTGGAATTCTATAGTACCACATTATTCACCTGACCTCGCCCCATCAGACTTCCAGCTCTTTCCAACAATGACGTTTTAGGGTACATGCACACGGTCAGTAAATGCTGTGAGTTGGACGCTGCGTACTTGTACAGCGTCCAGATGTTCCAGCATAGTGGGATGGGATTTCAAGAAACGGATGCCTGCGTCTCCCCCGCGGAGACGGACATGCAGCGCATCTTCCCATACAGCAGCATGTCAATTTATCTTACCGAAGCACGAGTCTCCGCAAGATAAATTTCACCCGTACAATGCACTGAGCGCAATGAATCCACACGGTTCAGTGAACACATACGGAATCACCTGCGTTCAATAAACGGCAGCGCTTTGGACGAAGCGGACATGTCCTGTGTCCAAACAGCTGCCAATTACTGAACGTCTGCACATACCCTTTAAAGGGTACGCAATTTCCAGATGATGAGACACAACGAAGTCACACGGTGGCTTTTGGAGCAGCCTGCTGACTTCTACAAGCAAAGTGTTCACAGTTGCATAAACAGATGGGAGAAGTGTGTGTCCCTTTGGTTGCACCTATGTGGGGAAAAACTAATAACTGTACCAAGTTTCATTGCTCTCAGTCTATAGAAAGTGGGTCAGGGGAAATCTTTAATGAACGCCCCTTGTATATCTTTCAAAAATAGTTCCAAACCTATATGGACTCCAAAATCCCAAGGTAGGCCAGTCTTAAGTCATAAACATGATCAGGAGCCAGGTAACATTTCTATTAAAGGTCTAGATGAAAGAGTTTGGCAATGTTACTGCTCCTTTTTAAAAACAAATTTTAGCTTCTTCACCCCTGAACCATTTTCCGTTTTTGATCCCCTTCTTCTCAGAGTCATCACTTTTTTTATATTTCCGTCAGTACAGCCATGTTAGAGCTTGTTGTTTTGCAGGAGGAGTTGTACTTTTGAACAACACACCATTGGTTTTACCATATCGTGTTCTAGAATATGGGAAAAAATTCCAAGTGCGGTGAAATAGTGCAATTCCACTATTACCGTATATACTCATGTATAAGCCGACCTGTGTATAAGCCGACCCCCCTAATTTTGCCACAAAAAACTGGGAAAACTTATTGACTCGCGTATAAGCCTAGGGTGAAAAATGATTATGCCCCCATACGATGCTCCACAGATTATGCCCCCATATGCTGCACAGATTATGCCCAATATGCTCCACAGATTATGCCCAATATGCTCCACAGATTATGCCTCCATATGCTCCACTCCAGATTATGCCCCCGTATGATCCACAGATTATGCCCCCATATGCTCCAGATTATGCCCCATATGTTCAACAGATTATGCCCCCATATGCTCCAGATTATGCCCCATATGTTCCACAGATTATGCCCCCATATGTTCCACAGCTTATGCCCCCATATGCTCCATACTATGCCCCCATATGCTCCAGATTATGCCCCATATGTTCCACAGCTTATGCCCCCATATGCTCCATATTATGCCCCCATATGCTCCAGATTATGCCCCATATGTTCCACAGCTTATGCCCCCATATGTTCCACAGCTTATGCCCCCATATGCTCCATATTATGCCCCCATATGCTCCAGATTATGCCCCCATATGTTCCACAGCTTATGCCCCCATATGCTCCATACTATGCCCCCATATGCTCCAGATTATGCCCCATATGTTCCACAGCTTATGCCCCATATGCTCCATATTATGCCCCCATATGCTCCAGATTATGCCCCCATATGCTGCACAATTATGCCCCATATGCCCCATAGTATAGGTCTCATATGCTGCTGCTGCAAAAAAAAATGACATACTCACCTCTCGTCGCTGGGGGCCAGGTGCCGGTGTCCTGAGCAGGCGGTGACAGCGGCGTGCTATGGGGGACAGGTGCCGGTATCACCGCTCACTCAGGACCCTGTGATATTTACCTGTCCTCTCTGCACCGCTGCGCTGCTCCCTCGGTCTGACTCCTCTGGCTGTGAATGATCTGGCAGGGGGCGGGGCGCGCACTAACGACATCATCGCGCCCTCTGCCTGATCATTCACAGCCAGAGGAGTCAGACCGAGGGAGCAGCGCAGCGGTGAACCGAGGGACAGGTAAATATCGCTATACTCACCCCTCCACCGCGCGTCCCTGCAGCCTCTCCTCTTCTCCCGGGGCTCTCCGCAGCGCTTCAGTCCTGCAGCGGTCACGTGGTACCGCTCATTAAAGTCATAAATATGTGCATATTCATGACTTTAATGAGCGGTGCCATGTGACCGCTGCAGGAAGGAGCCGGAGATCGTGGGAGAAGCAGGGGGGCTGCAGAGACCGCGCCGGCGGAGGGGTGAGTATGATCCGACACCCCCGCTCCCCCCTCCCCCGCCGACCCCCGTATATGACCTGCGTATAAGCCGAGAGGGGGACTTTCAGCCCTAAAAAATGGGCTGAAAATCTCGGCTTATACATGGGTATATACGGGTATTTATTTTTTATCACGTTCACTTAAACTGACCTGCCATTATGATTCTCCAGGTCATTATGATTTCGTAAATACCAAACATGTAAAAGACTTTTTTTTTTTTTTTTAAGTGGTGAAAAAAAAATACAAAAGTTTGTTAAAAAAAAAAAATGCAATTTTCCAAAACCCGTAGCGTCTCCATTTTTTTGTGATCTGGGGTTGGTCGAGGGCTTATTTTTTTTGTGCCAATCTGACGTTTTTTTCTATACCATTTTGGGGTAGATACGATCTTTTGATCGCCCATTATTGCATTTTATTGCAATGTTGCGGTGAGCAAAAAAACAATTCTGGTGTTTTGAATTTTTTCTTGTTACGCCGTTACTGTTTGGGTTAATTTTTTTATTTTGATAGATCGGGTGTTTCTGAACGCGGCAATACCAAATGTGTAATCTTTTATTTTGAATGGGGCAAAATGGGGGTGATTTGAACTTTTATTTTTTTTTTATTTATTTCCTTAGGAGACTTGAAGCTGCGATCTTCTGATCGCTGGTGCTGTAGCCCTGCTATGTGTGGCAGAACTGATCTTCTGCTATGAACGCCTGCCAAGGGGCAACGCTCATAGCAGATCAGTAAGGACAACCACGGGGGTCTCCTGCAGACCCCGTGTTGTTATGCCAACGCATCAGCACACTGATGGGCGGAGCTAGTGACATGCTTTCTGCGCGATCATGGTAAATGAAGCCGTCAGAGATTGACAGCAGCATTTAACATATTAACAGCTGCCAGTGGATCGCGAGTCCACCTGCGGCTGTTAGGAGCACGTGTCATGAGCCAGAAAATATGCAGGCTCAGTGCCGGAGCTGACCTCAAAAGGGTCGTGAAGTGGTGAGAAAAAAAAAATGTAATTCTGACACTGTTCTTTTGGTTTTGAGGTTACCTTTCCATATAAATGTCAGTGTCAGAAGTTGACAGCAGCATTTAAATGGTTAAACAGCAGAGACTGCTGTAGAGATACATTCTGGCTGTGTAACACAGCCAGCATCTGCAATGTGTAGAGAGGGCAGAGCTCATGATAATAATCGGAATTCAAAATGCAAACTCCATACACTTTTAGGTAAATTGTAGTCCTGATGAGGCTAGTGTACTTACTTTGAAAATTAAATTTCAAATGCTGCATAATCTTCTTATATTATTTTCGCTCCTCACATTAAAATTAGCAATTTATGGGTCCAGTTCAAGCTATAAAATGATCTCAAAGGGAATCTGTGACCAGGTTTTTGGTACCTTGTCTGAGGGCAGCGTAACATAAAAAAGAGACCCCAATTCCAGTGATATATCACTTAGTTTACTGGGTGCATCCATTGTGACACAGTCAGTTTTTAGATGTAGCAAGTAGCAGAACTGAGAAAGCTGTCCTCGCCCACACCAGGCTCTCCTTGTAAATTGTCTATAGACTGTGAGCTGCTTATCACGTGGTCGGTCTAGCAGTTGTGTGAGATGTAATCAGAGTAGTGATAATCTCCTGGTGATAAAACCTTCATTGTAAGAAAACCGCACACAGCATAAGTGACACATCGCTGAAATCTGTGTGTCAGCCTCTATCTCTTGCTGCCTTCAGATTACATCGCAAAAACCTGCTGACAGATTCCCTTTAATGTCAGCATTACACAGCCATTTTGACTCTTATTTTAAACTACACATGGGTTTAAAAGATCTATTTAACAATGTATGCTATATGCCCCGTGCAATCTGGTCATCCACCCTTTTTAATACAATTTACGTAGCACTGTATAAAGGAGACCAAATTATTTACCGCAAAGTACAAACAAAAAAATTCTACAAATCTTGGAGCATGTTGGCTAATGAATATAAATGGTGAAGATACAATTGAATCCATCCCCGTTTGCTCATCACAGGCCAATATGATATCCATTACCAGAACACATTTCATTTTTAAGCCTCACATATGGAAAACATAAATTTACAAATCAACAAAAAATAATTTCTAGTTAATTCTTTCCAGCAAAGGTTTAAGGAAATCCTTACATCACTAATTGTTTCTAAATTCTAGAAACACGGTGAAAGAAAAAAACGAGAGAAAATGATAGAAGAGGGCTCAATGAAAGATTTCTGAAATACTGAGTAGATTTTCCATTGACCTACTCTTCCATCGGGTAAATAAGTCCTGATTGCAGATCCTGTATAGTCTGAAGGGTAGTTCATATGAACTGAATTATCTATGACATGTACCTTCAGACACTCGTAATCTGATATTTCACGAAAATTTAGACCATACCTCAAAAAAAGGAGCCTCTGGCAATCCTACATTTATTCAGGAGCCGAGATAAGGGGGAGAAGAAAATCTGACATTTTTGCTAATCTACAATCGTTAACATGGAATTTCCATCTTAAAAGGGCATAAAAGTATCTAATTTGCTGTAGTAATTTAAAGAAAAACAAACGTGGCATTTCCTCTTCCTGTCTGAACATATACAGTAACCTAATTCCTCTGCTTATGGTTTGCAAAAAAAAAAAATGTTAGTAGGCAATGTGTTCATGGATTTGTGTGTCTGCTCTGAGAAGCCCAATGTAAGCAAATAAATGTAATGTCATTTACGTTCTGTCATGGAACAGATCCTAACAAATGAACGTATGGGCCACTAATACAACGGTGTGCACTATCAATCCTGCCAGTTCTAAACATCCCACAGATTCAGGTGATTAAAGCCACCTAAAATGACTCCCTTGTAGCTATCACCAGCTTACAGGACGGGTAATAACAACGCAGCTACTTAGCACATTTCTCACACTCAACATTACAGGTTTGAACATCAGAAAATTCAGAATTTGCCCAAAATAGAAAGGTGGGAATTAGTCACTGTATGTATGCCAGTCTTCTGGAGTAAAGCAAGAAAAAAGTGTCGACTCATAAACCCATGTCACATTTGTGCAAAAATATTTTTTGTTATTTTTGTAGCAATTTTTTTTTTTATTTCTAAGAAATGAGTGGAAAGGGAGTGCCCAACCAACGCTGTCAGAGAACTGGCATAAATTATAGCTGAAATCCATATACGCCAGTAGTTGCCATAATCCATTTAATCTTTGGCGCACAAGCAGACCAAAGATGTAGAACATTAAGGCTGCACACCAAGCTTCAGTGGACTTTCATTGTTCACTACTGACTATAATCTGCATTTACCTTTCGTGACTCCCCCATTTCCTATTGTAAGCTTGCTAGGCATTTGCCTAGGGTCTCCCTCCAAGAGGGGCCCCCAGCCAGTGGCCTGCCACTAATAGCGGTACACCACGCCGCGCCCTATGGGGGCTGTGAGTCAGGGCCATGGCGCTGGAGGGATTTTGGCTCACTTTTCTTTATTTTGTTGTGTAAGTTCATTGAGGATTGTCACCATTTGGTTATGCACAGCTTTCTTAAACTCCTGCCATAGAAATGCAATTGAGTTCAGGCCTGGACTGTGACAATCCAACACCTCAATTCTTTTCTTTTTCAATCACTTTGTTGTAGATTTGCTGGTGGGCTTGGGAACATTGTCCTATTGCATAACAAAGCTGTGGACAAGTTTTAGATTTTGGATAAATGGTCTTGCATTTTAAATTTTGCTATAAAGAGAAACTCATGGTTCACTCAATAAGTAGAAGGCACTCAGACCCTATGGCTGCAAAACAAGCGCTAATTATTCCCCCCTCCACCACCATTCTTGACAGATAGCATGAGGTTTTGATAAGTTTTTTTTTTTTACCTAACATGTCACAGGGTATCATGGACAAAGACGGATTTTGGTAAGAACTTACCTGTAAAATCCTTTTCAGCGAAGGAAGGAAGAGAGACACACTAGTCATTACTAGTGGGTAGGCGGAGCCCAGATAGGATTGACACCTCAGATTAAAAAGAGTGTTGACCGGCCCCTCCAGCTCGGGCTCCTCCTACTCCGGCTTCTCCAGTCGTACCAAGCTAAGGAAGAGCAAATATCACCAGCGGAGCAACATAACCCCTTCTGAAGAACTTCAGAAAAAAGACAAGAATACAGGTTATGCATGCAACAGGAAGAAATCACACAGTTCCAGGTACTACTCACTGAACCTGACCACTGCGATGACCTGGCGATGCTGGAACAGAGCCTTAGCGCTCCGACCTCAGCCCAGATAATCGCTATCAGAGAAGGGTCACGCCGCATCTGAAAACAACAACACACTTCTGCCATAGGAGGGAGCTGTGTCTCTCTTCCTTCCTTCGCTGAAAAGGATTTTACAGGTAAGTTCTTACCAAAATCCGTCTTTCAGCAGCAGATGGAAGGAAGAGAGCCACACTAGTCATTACTAGTGGGACGTCCCAAAGCAGTCCAAAAATTAAGGGTGGGAAAAAAAAACCAAAAGAGGCAGAATCCCAACAACCTTGATAAATGCGCAACAGGCGCCAAATACAAGTTAACTAGAACTTTAAACTACGGCCGCCTGCAGGACCCTACGTCCTAAGGCCGCATCAGCGGAAGCACTGACGTCCACCTTATAAAACTTTGTAAACGTGTGGACGGAGCGCCAAGTCGCTGCTCGGCAGAGCTGAGCTGCCGAGGCCCCTTGATGAAAGGCCCACGATGAAGCCACAGCCCTCGTGGAGTGAGCTCGAATCTTAATCGGGCAAAGTTCGCCTTTAAGTCGGTAAGCCTCCAAAATGGCTGACCGAATTCAACGAGCTATAGAGTCCTTGGAAGCTCGTTGACCACGTCGACGACCTGCTGGAATCACAAACAGAGAGTCTGACTTCCGAAAACCTTGGGTAACAGACAAATAGAACTTCAAGGCCCGCACTAAATCCAATGTGTGCAAAGCCCGTTCCTTTGCATTCCTCGGGCCCGGACAAAGCGAGGGCAAGACAATATCCTGGTTAACATGAAATTGCAACACCACCTTAGGTAGAAAGTCGCCCCGTGTGCGAAGCATTACTCGATCCGGGTAAAACTCCAGGAAGGGAGGCGAGCAGGAAAGAGCCTCCAACTCAGAAACCCTTCTCAAAGAGGTGACCGCCACTAGGAAGGCAACCTTCCAAGAAAGTAAAGAAAGGCTAGCAGAGTCCATAGGCTCAAAAGGCCCACGCTGAAGAGCCTCCAAGACAAGGTTGAGCCGCCAAGGAGACACAGGCGCCTTCCGAGGCGGAAACTGACGGGTTACTCCGCGAAAAAAGGAACGTACGTCCCTCCGCGAGGCGATAGCCTTCCGAAACAGCAAGGACAGAGCAGAAACCTGACCCTTCAGAGTGCTAACTGCCAAACCCTTGTCCAGCCCGTACTGCAGAAAAGCCAGAAAATTGAGAATGGAAAAAATCCTCGGGTTCTTTGAAGAACTCGAACACCACAAGAAGAAGGCTTCTCAAGTCTTGTGATAAATCTTAGTAGTAGCCGGACCTCTGGCAGCTCGCAGAGTGGCAATGACTTCGGCTGAGAAACCTCTACGGGTCAATATTTCGGTCTCAAGAGCCACGCCGTCAAACGCAGAGACTTCAAGTCCGGATGACGAACGGGTCCCTGGGTTAACAGGTCCGGGCGAAGAGGAAGTGGGAATGGAGGTGCCGCCAAAAGTGACACCAGTGTTGAGAACCACGTCCTCCTTGGCCAATCTGGGGCTATCAACATAGCCGGGATTCTCTCCAGTCTGATCCGACGCAGCACCAGAGGAAGTAAAGATATCGGCGGGAACACATAGATTAGCTCGAATTGGTCCCACGGAGCCACCAGAGCATCCACCGCCACAGCCTTCGGGTCCTTGTACCTGGACATGAAGGTCGGTAACTTGGTATTGAACCTGGATGCCATCAAATCCATTTGGGGAGGTCCCCAACGGGAGCACAGCAGTGCAAAAATTTCCGGATGAAGACTCCATTCTCCGGGATCCATCTTCTCGCGACTGAGGAAGTCCGCCGTGATATTCTGAACCCCTGGAATGTGGATTGCAGAGATGACTGGCACTCTGGTCTCGGCCCAAATCAGGATCCGAGACACCTCCACCATGAGTCTGGAACTCCTCGTCCCGCCTTGGTGGTTGATATACGCGACCGCCGTCGCGTTGTCTGTCTGCACTCGGACTGGCAGACCGCTCAAAGGGACCGTCCAGTATTGGAGGCAGAGGAAAATTGCTCTCAATTCCAGGATGTTGATCGGTAGAACAGACTCTTCCGATGACCATACTCCCTGAATCCAGAGATCGTTCCAGACACCCCCCAGCCCGTCAGGCTGGCATCGGTGGTTATGACCGACCACCTCGGAGGGAGGAAAGACTTCCCCAGGGTTAACGCTCCTGGACGTAACCACCATCCTAGAGATTCCCGCACCCTGCGAGAGATGATGACACTGCAATCTAGTGAAGCCTGCGATCGATCCCAACGACTCAGAATGAGTCTTTGGAGGGCCCTGGAATGAAACTGGGAAAACGGAAGTGCCTCCATGGACGCCACCATCAAACCCAGAAGGCGCATACACTTCCGAAGGGACATTGCTGTCGAAGACTTCATAATTTGTACATGTCGGAGGAGACATGCCCGCTTGTCTGGAGGTAGGGACACCACTGCCCGTACCGTGTCGAAATGCATCCCCAAAAACAGGATTGACTGCGACGGTTCCAGAGACGACTTCTCCCAATTGACCAGCCACCCGAAGTCCTCCAGGAGCTGAAGGGATAGATTGCGAGCCGTCACCGCCTCCTCCTTTGAGGACGCCACAATCAAAAGGTCGTCCAGGTAGGGAAGAATCGTAACCCCCTGTCTTCGAAGAATTGCCATGAGAGGCGCCAGAATCTTTGTACAAACTCTGGGCGCTGAGGCCAAGCCGAATGGCAGAGCCACAAACTGGTAATGGTCCTGACCTATGGCAAAACGAAGGAAGCGCTGGTGAGCCCTTCCGACGGGAACATGCAATCAAGCGTCGCGAATGTCGATTGACACCAAAAAGTCGTTCTGCGACAAGGCTGCCACAACGGAGCGAAGCGACTCCATGCGGAATTTTTGGGTGTGTACATGCCGATTCAATCTTTTAAGATCCAGAATAGGGCGAAATTTGTCCTCCTTTTTGGGGACCACAAAAAGATTGGAATAAAATCCTCTGCCCCGGTCCTCTGGCGGAACCGGTATTACCACACCCTTCTGCAGAAGAAATTCGACCTGTTGCAGCAGAGCGGCAAATTGCTCGGGCTCTGACGGAATGCGAGACTGGCAAAAACTGTCCGGGGGTCGAGAAGAAAACTCTATGAAATAGCCTGCCGACACGACCCGCGTTACCCAGGTGTCCGGAACGCGGGAAATCCAAGTCGCTTTGAATTGGAGCAGGCGACCCCCCACTCGAGAGCCCTCGAGTGGAACCCTGGCGTCAGTCCGTCTTGGCGGGCTTCTTGTCAGCTTCCCGCTTGTCTTGACGGAAACTTTGTTTCCAGGGGGTGCGGGATTTCTGAGAGGACTTTTTTCCCGAAAAAGAGGGACGACTCGATCCCCAAGAGGACTGACCAAATCGTCCCCTGGACCGAAAGGACCGCCGACCACTACCGGCACTAGGCCTGCTAGACGCAGAAGCCATAGCCCTTCGTTGCGGTAAAGCCGCTTCTTTTGCCTTTGCCTTGGCAATCAGCTCTGTGAGGTCAGACCCAAAAAGCTGACCACCCTTGTAAGCTAAAGACAGCAAACCTTGTTTGGAAACCGCGTCCCCGGTCCACTGTCTAAGCCACAGTGCTCTTCTGACTGTGACCGCCGAGGATTGCGCCCTGGACAACAGTGACGCAGTATCCAGACCTGCATCATAGCTATATTTGGCTGCAATCTCCAACAATTCGAGAAGCCCATCTACCTCGGATAATGGAGATCCATCTTGCAACGCCGTCCGTATACGGGCCAACCAGCTCAGGGAAGCTTTACAAGCACACATGGATCCTAGCACCGCTCTAAATCCATGACCCGTGGCATCGTAGGCGGATTTCGCCGCCATCTCCGTTTTTCTGTCCAGCGGGTCCTGCAGACTCGCCTTCCCTTTAACAGGGAGCAATGAGGATTTACTAAGCTGGGATAAAGAAACATCCACTTCAGGAGAAGGAATCCAATTATCAATCAACTCCGTAGAACACGGATATAGTGTCTCAAAGAATCGTGTCCCTTGAAAACGTTTATCTGGACACAGGCGTTCCTCCTCCACTGCTCCATTAAGCTCAACCAGAGCAGGCAATGTATGATCGCGACTTACGGTACTCCTGGTACATTCGGGCCGACTTACCAGGACGTCTAGTTACCTCCTCCGGTAACTGTAACGCCTCCCTCATGGCTTCAATGAAAGCCTCTGTTCGGCCCACCAAAGAGGCAGAATGCTCCTGCCGATCCTCCTTATCCGAATCGGATAACTCCCCATCTGAGTCTAAAGGGGAACCCTGTCCGCATTCCATATCAGAGGCCTCTGATTCGCTACGCGGGAAGGATGGTACCGGCCTGTGTCGCTTCCTGTCATAAGAGGATCTAGCTGACACCCAATGACCTAAAAGGTCAGACAGGCCATCAATAGAACGGGCGATGGCATCCA
>JARQOD010000002.1:66062157-66146848 GCA_033576555.1 Oophaga sylvatica | reverse complement strand
GGGCCGCTCCTCTCACTCCCTTTGCCATCCCCGTCCCCTCTGGAAAAGGCGGTGCTTTTTTAAAAACACTGCCAAGCTGACATTACATATAAACCAGGGAGGGGAACGTCACGTTGGTGAAAGTGGGGAACTGTCCACTAATACCCCCCCCCAAAATTTGGGGGTGCCCGTCAGGGGGGGAAGTGAGGTGCGTTCTTCACAGCATATAATTCATTTTTTGGGGTACACGGCACCCCAGAGATGACCAAATTTATTACAAGGATTTTCATCTTTTAAATATTGTGGGAGCACTTACAGCACATGCTTTTTTTTTAAATATTTGCACATGAAAAGCCAGTTTTTATAAATTCCCTTAGTTATACCAAAATAAAATCATTCTATAAAAGACAATTCGCACAGACTTTTGCTGAACAAATAGGGGGCACCAGATAAAGGAAAAGGGGTTTCTTTGGGTTCTATGAATTTGTATCAGGAACACTGTACATTCTATACAAAAAAAAAACACTAAAAATGTTTGTTATTTTTTTTTTCATTTATTGTGCGCTGCATTTCAAAAATTTTTTTTAAATATGGGCACACAATCTACTATACTATCTCCTGCTATACTTACAAGTAACAGAGTTATAAAATGGAGAAAAATAGGAGTCCAAAAAAAGCTTTAGGCAATAACATTTTATTGGGACGGTTAAAAATCATAACCAAGATAAGTGTGACATGAACCAAATTTCCTGATAAATCAGGATATGTAAGTAGCACATGCTTTGGTATTATGTATAACAATCCAAGTTATTCTACAAACCCTACCCCTAGTCCATGAACTGTATATAGATATAAATCTCATTATCTAAATAATGTAAGTGGGATGATTGTTTAAAGCTACTGATGTAATTATGATTCACAAATGCAGATTAGTAGGTACAGTGGGGAAAATAAAAATTTGATACACTGCTGATTTTGCAAGTTTTCCCACCTACAAAGAAAGAGGTCTGTAATTTTTATCATAGGTAGAGTTCAACTGTGAGAGACAGAATCTAAAAAAAATTCCAGAAAATCACATTGCAAGATTTTTACATAATTAATTTGCATTTTATTACATGAAGTAAGTATGTGATACAATAAATAAATAGACAGAACTTAATATTTGGTACTGAAACCTTTGTTTGCAATTACAGAGGTCAGACGTTTCCTTAAGTTCTTGACCAAGTTTGCACACACTACAGCAGGGATTTTGGCCAACTCCTCCATACAGATCTTCTCCAGATATTTCAAGTTTCGGGGCTGTCGCTGGGCAACATTGAGTTTCAGCTCCCTTCAAAGATTTTCTATTGGGTTCAAGTCTGTAGACTGGATAGGCCACTCCAGGACCTTGAAATGCTTCTTATGGAGCCACTCCTTAGTTGCCCTGGCTACGTGTTTCGGGTCATCGTCATGCTGGAAGACCCCGCGACAACCCATCTTCAATGTTCTTACTGAGGGAAGGAGGTTGTTGGCCAAAATCTCAAGTTACTTGACCCATCCATCTTCCCTTCAATACAGTGCAGTCGACCTGTCCTCTTTGCAGAAAAGCACCCCAAAAAGTATGATGTTTCCCCCACCGTTGGGATGGTGTTCTTGGGGTTGTACTCATCCTTCTTCTTCCTCCAAACAAGGCGAGTGGAATTGATACCAAAGAGTTCTATTTTGGTCTCATCTGACCACATGACCTTCTCCAATGCCTCCTTTGGATCATCCAGTTGGTCATTGGCAAACTTCAAATGGGCCTGGACATGTGCTGCCATGAGCAGGGTGACCTTGCGTGCCCTGAAGGTTTTTAATCCATGACGGCGTAGTGTGTTACTAACAGTAATGTTTGACACTGTGGTCCTAGCTCTCTTCAGGTTATTGACCAGGTCCTCCTGTGTAGTTCTTGGCCGATTCCTGACCTTTGCTCAGAATCATCCTAAAACCACGAGGCGAGATCATGCAAACAGCCCCAGACCAAGGAAGATTGGCAGTCATTTTGTTTTTCTTCCATTTTCTAATAATTGAACCAACAGTTGTTGACTTCTCACCAAGCTGCTTGCCTATTGTCCTGTAGCCCATCCCAGCCTTGTGCAGGTCTACAATTTTGTCCCCAATGTCTTTAGACAGCTCTATGGTCTTGGCCACAGTGGAGAGGTTGAAGTGTGATTGAGTGTGTAGACAGGTGTCTTTTGTACATGAAACAAGTTCAAACAGGTGTAATTAATACAGGTAATGAGAGCAGAGTAGGAGGGCTTCTTAAAGAAAAACTAACAGGTCTGAGAAACAGAATTCTTGCTGGTTGGTAGGTGATCAAATACTTATTTCATGAAGTAAAATGCAATTTAATTATTTCAAAATCATACAATGGAGTTTTCTAGTTTTTATTTTTAGATTCTGTCTCTCACAATTGAAGTGTACCTATGATAAAAATTACAGAACTCCATTCTTTGTTGGTGGGAAAACTTGCAAAATCGACAGTGTATCAAATACTTATTTTCCCCACTGTATGATCATAAAATAAAGGAACTACCATTAGGTAAAGTTACAACAGTAATAATGATATACAATAATTCCAATTACTTGATCAATGTTATGGCACAGACAACTTGAAAAACATAACTGACCCCAATAAAATATTGTCATTTTATAACTCTCAATTCTAAATATTTTTCTGTCATTTTATAAAGCTTTTTTTCTCCTGTGTAAATTACAAAAGGACTTATGTTAATGTATATGGCTTAATATGTAAATCTGGAACCCTTTAGGAAGTAACAGAGTTGGAAGCTTCAGTTTTGTAACTTTATATTTGCTCATTTCATCTCTGCACTCTCCAATTCAGTGAACTTCAACCTGTTATAAAACTACAGCTCTCACCAGTTGATGGTGCTGGGAGTTGTAGTTTTCAGTAGATGTAGGAAGGCAAGATGGAAATCACTGCTTTAACTTGTCCACATACAAAATAAATTCTGCCTTTAATGTATTTTTATTGGCATATTCTGTGTCCTTAATGATTTTCAATTTTTTTTTTTTTTTTTTTAAGTTTTACATCGTCCGCAAGTTTGTTGTACAAAATGACTATTCCTGCTATGCTGAAATCTCTACTTAGACATACTGTACCATATATAACTGTGCAGTAGGGACTACTAAACTGGTACTTTTCCCCAACTTAGTAATGGAGGCCATTGACGTCTACACCACAGAAGGCTACCTCTGTCAATGGTGCCCTCAACAAATAAGTACTATCTAAGTGAGGAAAAGAAATGCACATATATGCATACACATACCGTACATATTATATAAATATATATATAACACACACACACCAAACAGTTGTGTGAAAAAGAGTTGAAATCCAAACCTACAGGGCCCTGTGTGAAAAAGTGATTGCCCCGTAAACCTAATAACTGGTTGGGCCACCTTTAGCAGCAACAACTGAAAACACGCATTTGCGATAACTGGCAATGAGTCTTTTACAACGCTCCAGGGGAATTTGGACCCACTCATCTTTGAATTACAACAATTCTGCAGCCACATTGGAGGGTTCCCGAGACTGAACCGCCTTTTTAAGGTCAAACGGATTAAGGTCAGGACTTTGACTACGCCACTCCGTCGTCTTAATTTTGTTTTTCTTAAGCCATTCAGAGGTGGACTTGCTGGTGTGTTGTCCTGCTGCATAACCCAAGTGCGCTTCAGCTTAAGATCACGAACAGATGGCCGGACATTCTCCTTCAGGATTTTTTAGTAAACAGCAGAATTCATGGTTCTATTTACCACAGAAAGTCTTCCAGGTCCTGAAGCAGCAAAACAGCCCCAGACCATCACACTAACACCACCATATTTTACTGTTGGTATGGTGTTCCCTTTCAGAAATGCTGTTACTTGTACGCCAGATGGAATGGGACATACACCTTCCAAAAAATTCAACTTTTGTCTAATCAGTCCATAGAGTATTCTCCCAAAAGTTTTCTGGCAAAACTGAGACGAGCCTTTATGTTCCTATTGCTCAGTAGTGGTTTTCGTCTTGGAACTCTACCAAGCAGGCCATTTTTGCCCAATCTCTTTCTTATGGTGGAGTCATGAACACTAATCTTAACTGAGGCAAGTGAAGCCTGCAGTTCTTTGGTTGTTGTTGTGGGGTATTTTGTGACCTCTTGGACGAGTAGTCACTGCGCTCTTGGGTAATTTTGGTCAGCCAGCCACTCGTGGGAATGTTCACCACTCTCTCATTTTTTAGACATTTGTGGATAATGTCTCTCACTGTGGTTTGCTGGAGTCCCATAGCTTGAGAACACGGATTTTGGTAAAGACTTACCTGTAAAATCCTTTTCAGCGAAGGAAGGAAGAGAGACACAGTATTCATTACTGATGGGTAGGCGGAGCCCCAGATCAGGATGTTACCTCAGATCAAAAGAGTGATGACTGGCTGGCCCCTCCAGCTCGGGCTCCTCCTACTCAGCTCCAGTCGTATCAAAGCTTTTAGGAAAAGAGCCAAGATCACCAGCGGAGCAACATAACCCCTTCTGAAGGAACTTCAGAGAAAAAACACAAGGATACAGGTTATGCATGCAAAGAAAGCCAAAAACCACAGAGTTCCAGGTACTACTCACGGAACCTGACTACTGCGATGAGCTGGCGATGCTGGAACAGAGCCTTAGCGCGCTGACCTCAGCCCAGATAATCGCTATCAGATAAGGGTCGCGCTGCATCTGAAAACATCAACACACTTCTGCCGTGGGAGGGTGCTGTGTCTCTCTTCCTTCCTTCGCTGAAAAGGATTTTACAGGTAAGTCTTTACCAAAATCCGTGTTTCAGCTGCAGATGAAGGAAGAGAGCCACAGTATTCATTACTGATGGGACGTCCCAAAGCAGTTCAAAAATAAGGGTGGGAAAAAACCAACAAAAGGCAGAAACCCAACAACCTTAACAACAAAGCGCAACCAGCGCTAAACACAAGTTCATCCAGAACTTTAAACTACAGCTGCCTGCAGGACCCTACGTCCGAGGGCTGCATCAGCGGAAGCACTGACGTCCACTTTATAAAATCTTGTAAACGTGTGGACAGAGCGCCAAGTCGCCGCTCGGCAAAGCTGCACTGCCGAAGCACCTTGATGAAAAGCCCACGATGAAGCCACAGCTCTCGTGGAATGGGCTCGAATCTTAATCGGCAAGATTCACCCCGAAGACGGTAAGCTTCCAAAATAGCTGACCGGATCCAACGAGCTATAGAACCCTTGGAAGCTCGTTGACCACGCCGACGACCTGCCGGAACCACAAACAGGGAGTCCGTCTTACGAAAACCTTGAGTAATAGATAGATAAAACTTCAAGGCCCGCACTAAATCCAATGTGTGTAAATCTCGCTCTTTCGTATCTTCGGATCCGGACAGAGTGAAGGCAACACAATATCCTGGTTAACATGAAATTGTGACACCACTTTAGGCAAAAAATCACCCCGAGTGCGAAGCACTACACGATCCGGAAAAAACTCCAGAAAAGGAGGCGAGCAAGAAAGAGCTGCCAATTCAGAAACTCTCCTCAAGGAAGTGACTGCAACAAGGAAAGCCACCTTCCAAGAAAGTAAAGAAAGGCTAGCAGAAACCATAGGTTCAAAAGGTTTATGCTGAAGAGCCTCCAAAACAAGGTTGAGCCGCCAAGGAGACACGGGTGCCTTCCGCGGCGGAAACTTACGAGAGATACCTCGGAAAAAAGAGATCACGTCTCTATTTGAAGCAATGGTTCTCCGGAACAATAAGGACAGAGCAGAAATCTGACCTTTCAGAGTGCTAACTGCCAAACCCTTGTCTAGCCCATGCTGCAGAAAAGCCAACAGGTTGGGAATGGAAAATTTTCTCGGGTTCCGAGAAGACCCCAAACACCACGAAAAGAAGGTTTCCCAAATTTTGTGGTAAATCCTAGAAGTAGCCGGACATCTTGCAGCACGAAGGGTAGCAATGACCTCGGCTGAAAAACCTCTACGGGTCAAGATCTCGGTCTCAAGAGCCACGCCGTCAAACGCAGGGACATCAAGTCCGGATGACAAATGGGCCCCTGAGTCAACAAGTCCGGTTGAAGAGGGAGTGGAAACGGAGGTGCCGCCAACAGCGACATTATTGTCGAGAACCACACCCTTCTTGGCCAGTCTGGAGCTATCAGAATAGCTGGAATTCTCTCTAGTCTGATCCGACGCAGCACTAGAGGAAGTAAGGATATCGGCGGGAATACATAGATCAGCTTGAACTGATCCCACTGAGCCACTAAAGCATCCACCGCCACCGCCTTCGGGTCCTTGTACCTGGACATGAATGTCGGTAACTTGGCATTGGACCTGGAAGCCATCAAATCCACTTGGGGGTTCCCCAGCGAGAGCACAGTAGTGCAAAGACTTCCGGGTGGAGGCTCCATTCCCCGGGATCCATCCTTCTGCGACTGAGAAAGTCCGCTGTAATATTCTGAACCCCTGGAATGTGAATCGCCGAAATGGCTGGTACATTGGCCTCTGCCCAAATCAGAATTCGGGACACCTCTACCATGAGTCTGGAACTCCTTGTCCCACCTTGGTGATTGATATACGCGACAGCCGTCGCATTGTCTGTCTGCACACGGACTGGCAGACCGCTCAAAGGGACCGTCCAATGTTGGAGGCAAAGAAAAATCGCCCTCAATTCCAGGATGTTGATCGGAAGCACAGACTCTTCCGGTGACCATACCCCCTGAATCCAGAGATTGTTCCAAACACCCCCCCAGCCCGTCAGGCTGGCATCGGTGGTTATGACTGACCACTTCAGAGGGAGGAAAGACTTCCCCAGGGAGAATGCCCCTGGACGTAACCACCATTCTAGAGAATCCCGCACCGCGCGAGAAATGGTGACACTGCAATCCAGCGATTGCGACTGATTCCATCGACTCAAGATGAACCTTTGAAGAGTCCTGGAGTGGAACTGGGCAAAAGGAATTGCCTCCATGGACGCCACCATCAGTCCCAGAAGACGCATACACTTCCGTAGGGACATTGCCATTGAGGATGTCATAATCTGTACATGTCGAAGAAGACATGACTGTTTGTCTGGTGGTAGGGAAACTACCGACCGAAACGTGTCGAGATGCATTCCCAAAAAGAGAATTGTCCTCGATGGTTCCAGGGACGACTTCTCCCAATTGACCAGCCAACCGAAGTCTTTCAGAAACTGAAGAGACAAATCCCGAGCCGTCAATGCCTCCTCCTCCGAGGAAGCCACGATCAAAAGATCGTCCAGATAAGGGAGAATCGTAATCCCCTGTCTTCGAAGGAGTGCCATGAGGGGCGCCAGAATTTTTGTAAAGACCCTTGGCGCTGAGGCTAAGCCGAACGGCAGAGCCACGAACTGGTAATGATTCTGACCTATGGCAAATCGAAGAAAGCGCTGATGAGCCTTTCCGATGGGAATATGCAAATAGGCGTCGCGAATGTCGATTGACACCAGAAAATCGTTCTGTGACAGGGCTGCCACAACGGAACGAAGCGACTCCATGCGAAATTTCCGGGCATGGACATGCCGGTTCAATCGCTTGAGATCCAGAATCGGGCGAAATTTGTTCTCCTTTTTGGGAACTATAAAAAGGTTGGAATAAAAACCTTTTCCTCGGTCCTCTGACGGAACCGGTATCACTACACCCTTTTGTAGTAGCGATTCGACCTCTCGCTGTAGAGCGACAACAAGCTCGGGTTCCGACGGAACGCGAGATTGACAAAAAACATTTGGGGGTTGAGAAGCAAACTCTATGAAATAGCCTGCCGACACTATCCGCGTTACCCAGGAATCTGGAACGCGAGCCATCCAAGTCTCCTTGAAAAGAAGCAGGCGACCCCCCACTCGAGAATCCTCGAGTGGACCCCTGGCGTCAATCCGACTTTGCGGTTTTCTTGTCAAGTTCCCGCTTGTTCTGGCGGAAACTCTGCTTCCAGGGAGTACGAGTTTTCTGAGAGGATTTCTTTCCTGAGAAAGAAGGACGACCCGATCCCCACGAGGAGTGACTAGATCGCCCTCGGCCCCGAAAGGACCGCCGACCACTATAAACACCAGGCTTACTGGACACCGAGGCCATGGCCCTTCGCTGTGGTAATGCTGATTCCTTCGCCTTAGCCCTGGAAATCAGCTCTGTGAGGTCGGATCCAAAAAGATGGCCACCCTTGTAAGGTAAGGCCAACAACCCTTGTTTGGAAACTGCGTCCCCGGCCCACTGTCTGAGCCATAAAGCTCTTCTGACTGTGACCGCTGAAGCTTGCGCTTTGGCCAGCAGAGATGCCGTATCCAGACCGGCATCAAAGATATAACAGGCTGCCGTTTCTAACCATTCACAAGTTTCCCGTATCTCAGATAACGGAGATTCATTTTGCAACTCCGTCTTCAGACGTGCCAACCAGCTTAGAGAAGCTCTAGCAGCACACATGGATCCTAGCACTGCTCGAAATCCATGACCCGCAGCCTCATAGCTTGCTTTTGCCGCCAATTCTGCCTTTCTATCCAAAGGCTCCTGTAAGCTCGCTTTTCCCTTAATAGGGAGTAGTGAGGATTTACTAAGCTGAGACAAAGACACATCCACTTCAGGAGCAGAAGTCCAATTAGCCTTTAACTCCGTAGAGCAAGGATAAAGTGTATCAAAGAAATGCGTTCCATGAAAACGCTTATCTGGACATAGACGTTCCTCCTCTATTACACCATTAAGCTCATCCAGAGCTGGCAATGTTGTGCGCGAAGCACGGGACTCCTGGAACATGCGTGCTGATTTACCAGGACGACTAGTTACCTCCTCCGGTAACTGTAGTATATCTCTCATGGCTTCAATTAATGCCTCCGTACGCTTCGCCATAGAGGAACGCCCTGCGGCTCGTCCGCATCAGAATCGGATATTTCTCCATCCGAATATAAAGGGGAACTCTGCCCAATATCAGATACATCTGACTCGCTCCGTGTAGAGGCCGGTAACGGCCTGCGTCGCTTCCTCTGAGAGGAATTAGCAGACACATATTGACCTAAAAGGTCAGATAAGTTATTAATCGAACGAGCGATATCATCCAATTTTCCACCGCTGTCAACCGCAGCGCTAGACGTTGTGGAGGTCTGCGTATCTGATTGCCGCAATGGCACTGGGACGTGATCCGCGGCATCTGAACTCTGTTCAGACATGTCTCACCTGTATGAACAGGTCAAAGCGGTAATACCAGCAAAAAACTATGCGGTTTTTTTTTTTTTTTTTTTTCAAACGCTGAAGGGTTAACGCTCCACCAAGCAGAGTTACCCCAGCGGTATTCAGTCAGCAAATTTAGCAGGTAGAAATAACCCTCAAAGGGGTTAATATTGCAAACTCACCAAAATATATATATATATTTGTGAGCCCCAGCCAATTTTTATGTCTCTGATGAGACTGCAGCTGCAGGATAGCGATCGCTGCGCTGCGGGGTGAGGAATCCACACTCACCCAGCTGGCCGTGGTGTTATACGAGGAGGGGAGCGGTCCGAGGAGCCCAGGAGCCTGAGTAATGGCCGCCACAGTGAGGGGGTCGCAGGAGAAAAGCCAGAGCGCGCGTCTTCCTGCTCAAAAGACCGGGATAGATAGGCCACGCCCCCTGCTAGCTCAAATAATGAGCGCGAACTCTCCCCGCTCCTGCTCCCTCTCTGTCCTGCAGGTATCTGCCTGCGGACAAAAAATCACCACATCTTCATGTAGTAGCGCTGTCACAGCAGCGCTGAATCATACTGACTTTACATGTAGTAGCGCTGTCACAGCAGCGTTCATACTGACATTACATGTAGTAGCGCTGTCACAGCAGCGCTGAAGCTTACTGACATTTACATGTAGTAGCGCTGTCACAGCAGCGCTGAAGCATACTGACATTACATGTATTAGCGCTGTCACAGCAGCGCTGACGCATACTGACATAGTAACGCTGACATTAGTAATAGCGCTGCTCATTCAGACGCTAAAGCACTCACACATAATTATCATTAAAATTTTGTGTGGAGTACTCACCAGCCAAGGCGCCACAGGGACCCTCAGGGGTTTCTGGCGCAGTGCCCATGCTTCCCCCCAGGGCGAAGAACGCAGTGACCGCACGTGGGGGTTTGCGTTCCCGCCAGGGAAGCTCTCCTCATCCCCCAGGGCCGGCAAGGATTCTGCAGGGACTTTGAGTAAATACAGATCCGCCAAGGGAGAGGTTGGGGTACAGCAGCGCTGATACCCCTGAGACCTCTAGACCAACTAGTGATCCAAGTCTCCTGTCCGAATATTAAAATAATAAAATTTTCTGAGGAGCTGCATTAGCAGCGACCATCCTCTGGACCTCAAATCTTAGACTGGAGCTGAGTAGGAGGAGCCCGAGCTGGAGGGCCAGCCAGTCATCACTCTTTTGATCTGAGGTAACATCCTGATCTGGGGCTCCGCCTACCCATCAGTAATGAATACTGTGGCTCTCTTCCTTCATCTGCAGCTGAAAATGGATTTAAAAACATTTTCCAGACTGATATATGTTACTTTGTTTTTCATTTGTTCCAGAATTTCTTTGGATTGCGGCATGATGTCTAGCTTTTGAGAATCTTTTGGTCTTCTTCACTTTGTCAGGCAGGTCCTATTTAAGTGATTTCTTGATTGAGAACAGGTGTGGCGGTAATCAGGTCTGCATGTGGCTAGGGAATTTGAACTCCGCTTCCCAAAGATGTGATAAACAAAAGTTAATTTATGTAGGCAAGGAAAAGGGGGGGTAGCAGGAAATTAGTCAGCTCACCAGTCTCAGCAGTAGTCCAGAAGATTTTCACACTCAGCAGTAGTCCAGAATCCTCATGCGCACGGAGCCACCTTGATTAGAGGCGTTGGCTGCAGCAAAAAATGTAGAAAAAAATCTCCAGCGCAAAAATGGATAAAAATTCAGTTTTTATTAGATAAAATTAAAATCCATCTTGATAGAAAAAAGACATATACAGGTGGGGTCCCTGGTGGTCTGAAACCGACGCGTTTCGACCTAGCAGGTCTTAGTCATGGTTTACACAATGCCCTATACTGCAGACTTAAATACGATATAGACATGAGTTAATTTATGTTTTAAATGGGATGGGGCAATCACTTTTTCACACAGGGTCCTGTAGGTTTGTATTTTTTTTCCATTAATAATAAATACCCGTTCATCTAAAAACTGCATTTTGTGATTACTTGTGTTTTTGTCTAATATTTAAATTTGTTTGGTGATCTGAAACATTTAGGTACGACAAACATGCAAAAGAATAGGCAACCATATAGGATATATATGTGTATATATATACACATATATACACACACAGACATATATAATATGAACACATTTATATTTATATTACATGTAAAAACACATGGTCTATTTAAGCTGAAGTTCAGCTAATGTGACAACATTCCTGATTGTCATACTAAGCTGTCAATTAAAACATCTTGTATTTAGCTAAAATGAAAAGCAGACATCCTGACCCACTGACAAATTACATGAAGAATAAGTGTTTTATGTTGCAATATATCTTCCTTTCCAGACATAATAAGATAGGAGCTTAGGGAAGGGACCGGTATTTGCAATAAAAAATAATGACACTTCTTCATAAATCACAGGTTACTGCTTATTCCGACGGCAGATTTCCTCACTTCTAAAAGTTAACTTCAACTTACAGAAATATTGAATTTCACAGAAAATAAGAACAGAGTGCCCGATGACTCTTGGCAAAAAATCTTTTACATTAATAGACAGTATTTGTACAGCGCACACATTTTGAAAGCTGAAAACATCAGGATGTCCATTACGGACTGCATACATGGCTGCAGGTATATGCATCTACATTGCTACAATGCATCTGTGCAGTAGTGATGGGCGAGCGTGCTAGGATAAGGTGATAGCCGAGCACGCTCGTGTGTGATAATAAACAGGCACTCCCTGCATGTGTTGTGGCTGTCGAACAGCATCGAGAAATGCAGCCGCGGGACTGGAACATATTTTTGGAGCACGCTGAAGATACTCTATAGCACATGAGCATGCGGATAACACCTTATCCCAGAACGCTCGTTCATCACTACTGTGCAGGATAAATCAGCCTGAAATTTAGGTTGTCTAGCACACAGAGAATTGCCTAGGTTACTAACAGATACATTTGTAGCAAATATCCTTTTTTTTTAAAAGTTTGACAGCAATGTGTTCTGCTCACTGAATATCTAAAAATTTTAAGGAATCAAAAAAAGGTTATATAAGATTTATATATTTTATTATATACATTTTCATTAGAATTAGATTAATGCAAAAATAAAACTTAAAAAAACACAAAAAGAATGTGTAGGATAAAAACAAATAAAAAAAGCCTCAAAAACCCCACCCGCTCACATGTCTTATTCAATTAATATAGCCAAGCTGCGACACCAAACATAAGCCATAAAGTGGTACTGGTACACTATGTTTGGATGAAATAGGAGGCTTTCATAAGTCCTGTTCACATTGCATTCGGAGCATATACTTGTTCAGGACTTCTTGGAGACCTGCAGTACTTAAGAACAGCCACTAAGAGCAGTGGTGGTGTCCTGGCTCTGGACACTGTTTGCTTCTGATAATAGGCGGGCTTCAGGGGTCTAAACCCCCTCCCCAATCAGATATGAGACCTATCTAAGCTAGACTATACTGTACACTTGCTTGTCTGTCACTGAACCCATTGTACAGGTCCTTCTCAAAAAATTAGCATATAGTGCTAAATTTCATTATTTCCATAATGTAATGATTACAATTAAACTTTCATATATTTTAGATTCATTACACACCAACTGAAATTTGTCAGGTCTTTTATTGTTTTAATACTGATGATTTTGGCATACAACTCCTGATAACCCAAAAAACCTGTCTCAAAAAATTAACATATTTCAACCGTCCAATAAAATAAAAGTGTTTTTTCAAACAAACAAAAAAACCATCAAATAATAATGTTCAGTTATGCACTCAATACTTGGTCGGGAATCCTTTGGCAGAAATGACTGCTTCAATGCGGCGTGGCATGGAGGCAATCAGCCTGTGACACTGCTGAGGTGTTATGGAGGCCCAGGATTCTTTGATAGCGGCCTTAAGCTCATCCAGAGTGTTGGGTCTTGCGTCTCTCAACTTTCTCTTCACAATATCCCACAGATTCTCTATGGGGTTTAGGTCAGGAGAGTTGGCAGGCCAATTGAGCACAGTAATACCATGGTCAGTAAACCATTTACCAGTGGTTTTGGCACTGTGAGCAGGTGCCAGGTCGTGCTGAAAAATGAAATCTTCATCTCCATAAAGCATTTCAGCCGATGGAAGCATGAAGTGCTCCAAAATCTCCTGATAGCTAGCTGCATTGACCCTGCCCTTGATGAAACACAGTGGACCAACACCAGCAGCTGACATGGCACCCCACACCATCACTGACTGTGGGTACTTGACACTGGACTTCAGGCATTTTGGCATTTCCTTCTCCCCAGTCTTCCTCCAGACTCTGGCACCTTGATTTCCGAATGACATGCAAAATTTGCTTTCATCAGAAAAAAGTACTTGGGACCACTTAGCAACAGTCCAGTGCTGCTTCTCTGTAGCCCAGGTCAGGCGCTTCTGCCGCTGTTTATGGTTCAAAAGTGGCTTTACCTGGGAATGCGGCACCTGTAGCCCATTTCCTGCACACGCCTGTGTACGGTGGCTCTGGATGTTTCTACACCAGACTCAGTCCACTGCTTCCTCAGGTCCCCCAAGGTCTGGAATCGGTCCTTCTCCACAATCTTCCTCAGGGTCCGGTCACCTCTTCTCGTTGTACAGCGTTTTCTGCCACATTGTTTCCTTCCAACAGACTTCCCATTGAGGTGCCTTGATACAGCACTCTGGGAACAGCCTATTTGTTGAGAAATTTCTTTCTGGGTCTTATCCTCTTGCTTGAGGGGTCAATGATGGCCTTCTTGACATCAGTCAGGTCGCTAGTCTTACCCATGATGGGGGTTTTGAGTAATGAAGCAGGCAGGGAGTTTTTAAAAGCCTCAGGAATCTTTTGCATGTGTTTAGAGTTAATTAGTTGATTCAGAAGATTAGGGTAATAGGTCGTTTAGAGAACCTTTTCTTGATATGCTAATTTTTTGAGACAGGTTTTTTGGGTTATCAGGAGTTGTATGCCAAAATCATCAGTATTAAAACAATAAAAGACCTGACAAATTTCAGTTGGTGTGTAATGAATCTAAAATATATGAAAGTTTAATTGTAATCATTACATTATGGAAAATAATGAAATTTAGCACTATATGCTAATTTTTTGAGAAGGACCTGTATATATAAAAAAAAAAAAGAAGCATGACTTTGGGTATGTACACACATGAAAAATGTGCTGCAAATCTGAAGCAAATGCTGAAGGTGTGCACAAAGCCTTTATCTCTTATTCTTAATTACCGTATATATTCGTGTATAAGCCGAGATTTTCAGCACCTTTTTTCGTGCTGAAAATGCCCCCTCGGCTTATACACGAGTCATAGGGCAGAAACCAGCGGGGGAGGGGATGCTGCGGCAGGAGCAGGTGGCTGGGATCATACTCACCCCTACCCGTGCCATCGCTGAGGGTCCCTGCAATCCTGCGTTCTCCCCGGCTTCCTGCAGCTCTCCAGCACTGAGCGGTGATGTAATACCCGCTCATTAAGGTCATGTAATATGGACGCGACGCCACTCCAATGGGCGTGGCCTCCATATTCATGGCCTTAATGAGCGGTATTACATCACCGCTCAGTGCTGGAGAGCTGCAGGAAGCCGGGGAGAACGCAGGATTGCAGGGACGCTCAGCGATGGCACGGGGAGGGGTGAGTATGATGGAGGAGAGGACAAGGAGCACGGAGCTGGACGGGGGATAGAACGTGACGGGGAAGCATGGAGGACGGGGGAGAACGGAGGACGGGGAAGCATGGAGGAGGACGGGGGAAGCATGGAGCAGAGGGAACGGGGGGAACGGGGGAAGCATGGAGGAGGACGGGGGGAGAACGGAGGACGGGGGAAGCATGGAGGAGGACAATGAGCACGGAGCAGGACGGGGGGAGGATGGAGGGCACAGAGGAGCACGGAGCAGGACGGGGGGGCACAGGAGGACGGAGAAGGAATGGGGAGCACAGCGGAGGACGGAGCAGGAGGGAGGAGTACAGAGGAGAATGGGGGAGCACAGAGCTGGATGGGGGAGCAAGGAGCAGGACGGGGGCAGCACAGAGCAGGAGGGCAGTTTATACACCCGGCTTATACACGAGTCAATAAGTTTTCCCAGTTTTTTGTGGCAAAATTAGGGGGGTCGGCTTATACATGAGTATATACGGTAACATTTTTAAATGACTAAGGCTGGCTTCACATTTGCAGATGGCAGAGTTGCGGACTTCCTCCATGAAGCTCCGCCCACTGCCGCACCTCCTCCGCCTATGTCTGCATGCGGCCTGTGTACCTATCTAACTATAGGTACGCAGGCCGTGCGGATGCCTCCGCATGCGTCGTTTTGTCGATGCGGCGACCCGCATCAAACGCACCGTGTTGGAATTTGTTTTGTTCGCCGTATCGTCAAAACGATATATGCGGAGGCATCCGCATACATCCGCATGGCCTGCGTACCTAATGTTAAAGATAGGTACGCAGGCAGCATGCAGACGTAGGCGGAGCTGACCAGAGAAGGTGTGGCAGTGGGCGGAGCTTTAAGGAAAGAAGTCCACAGCCCTCCGCAGCTCTGAGGAACGCTAATGTGAACCTAGCCTAAGAAAGCATACAAAGTAAGGAAAAAAACAATAGAAAACAAACTCAGAATAATAATGCTAAAAATGAAAGCACATAAGGGGCTAAGTATCAGTGAATTCATACCTTCTATTAACAGCTCCTGTCCATGACTTCCCAGCAATGTCCGGGAGAGGAAGGGAGCAAAATCAACAAAGATCTCACGTAGAAGAGGAGCCACCTTTTCCAGTGCTCTCTCTAATTTGGCAGTGATACTGTGAGGAAGGAAGAATGAAATAATGCAGATTATATTTTCAGATAGACACATACAGAACACACATAAACATACACATTCCCACACATAGACATTATATTATAATATAAGTATACATATATATTCATCCAAATATATTTTATATATTTATTTTACATACACACATATATACAGGTGCTTCTCACAAAATTAGATCATCAAAAAGTAATTTTATTTCAGTTCTTCAATACAAAAAGTGAAACTCATATATTGAGTCATTATACACAGAGTGATCTATTTCAAGTGTTTATTTCTGTTAATGTTGATGATTATATCTTACAGCCAATGAAAACCCAAAAGTCATTATGTCAGTAAATTAGAATAATTAACAAAAAAACACCTGCAAAGGCTTCCTAAGCGTTTAAAAAGGTCTCTTGTTCTGTTTCAGTAGGCTCCACAATCATGGGGAAGACTGCTGACTTGACAGATGTCCAGAAGGCAGTCATTGACACACTCCACAAGGAAAGTAAATTTTGCATTTCATTTGGAAATCAAGGTCCCAGAGTCTGGAGGAAGAGTGGAGAGGCCACAATCCAAGCTACTTGAGGTCTAGTGTGAAGTTTCCACAATCAGTGATGTTTTGGGGAGCCATGTCATCTGCTGGTGTATGTCCACTGTGTTTTATCAAGACCAAAGTCAGCGCAGCCGTCTACCAGGAAATTTTAGAGCACTTCATGCTTCCCTCTGCCGACAAGCTTATTGGAAATGGAAATTTAATTCTCCAGCAGGACTTGGCACCTGTCCACACTGCCAAAAATACCAATACCTGGTGTAAAAACAACAGTATCACTGTGATTGATTGGCAAACAAACTCGCCTGACCTTAACCCCATAGAGAATCTATGGGGTATTGTCAAGAGGAGGATGACAGACACCAGACTCAACAATGCAGACGAGCTGAAGGCTGCTATCAAAGCAACCTGGGCTTCCATAACACCTCAGCAGTACCACAGGCTGATCGCCTCCATGCCACACCGCATTGATGCAGTAATGGATGCAAAAGGAGCCCCGACCAAGTATAGAGTGCATTTACTGAACATACATTTCAGTAGGCCAACATTACCTATTTTAAAATCATTTTTCAAGCTGGTGATATAAAGTATTCTAATTTACTGAGATAATGACTTTTGGGTTTTCATTGTCTGTAAGCCATAATCATCAACATTAACAGAAATAAACACTTGAAATAGATCACTCTGTGTGTAATAACTCTATATATATAGGAGTTTCACTTTTTGCATTTAAGAACAGAAATAAATTAAGTTTTACCATAGGATTACCATAATTATTAATAATTGTCAAATGCCAGAACAATGAGAGAGAGAGAGAGGAGAGAGAGAGAGAGAGAATGTTTTAAGGCATTTTTATTACTTACTGCAAAGTCAGAAGTTTACATACACTTAGACTACTATGCTGTTAAACAATTTTGGACTGTCCATATGATGATGTCATGTGTTTGGAAACTTCTGTTTTTTGTTTTTTTTTGCAACATCTGAGTTAATTAGAGAATCACCTGTGTTTATATTTTAATGCACACCTAAAATACACTGCTTCTTTGGTAGCATCATGGGAACAAATCAAGAAATCAGCCAAGATATCAGGAAGAGAATTGTGGACTCATCCTTGGGTACAATTTCAAGATACCTGAAGGTGCCTCGTTCATCTGTACAAACAATTATAAGCAAGAACAAACAACATGGGAATGTCCAGCCATCATACCACTCAGGAAGGAGACGGGTTCTGTGTCCCTGAGATGAATGTGTTTTGGTCCGAAGTGTGCATATCAACCCACGGAAAAAACAAAAAGCAAAAGACCTTGTGAAGATGATGGCACAAGCTGGTAAGATTGAGTCATTATCCACAGTGAAACCAGTACTGTATCAACATGGGCTGAAAGGCCACTCTGCCAGGAAGAAGCCATTACTCCAAAGGAAACATAAAAAGGCCAGATTAATGTTTGCAAAGGCACACAGGAACAAAGATGTTAATTTTTGGAGACATGTCCTGTGGTCTGATGAAACTAAAATTTAACTTTTTGGGCATAATGACCATGGTTACGTTTGGGGGAAAAAGGTAGAAGCTTGGAAGCCTAAAAACACCATCCCAACTGTGAATCACGAGGGTGGCAGCGTCATGTTGTGGGGTTGTTTTGCTGCAGGAGGGACTGGTGCACTTCACAAAATAGATGGCATCATGAGAAAAGAAGATTATGTGACAATACTGAAGCAACATCTCAAGACATCAGCCAGGAAGTTAAAGCTTGGGTGGATATGGGTCTTCCAAATGGACAATGACCTGAAGCATACTGCCAAATGGTAACAAAGTGGCATAAGGATAACAAAGTCAATGTTTTGGAGTGGCCGTCACAAAGTCCTGATCTCAATCCTATTGAAAATTTATGGGCAAAGCTGGGAAGTCAGGTGCGAGCAAGGCGACCTACAAACCCGGATCAGTTACACCAGTTTTGTCAGGAAGAATGGGCCCAAATTCCGACCAACTATTGTGAGAAGCTTGTGGAAGGATATCCCAAACGTTTGACCCAAGTCATTCAGTTTAAGGGCAATGGTAACAAATACTAATGAAATGTATGTAAACTTGCCTTAAAAAATTCTCTCTCGTTATTCTGGTATTTGGCAAATATTAATAATTATGGTAATATTAATCGATCAAAAACAGGAAAAGTTTATTCTGATTTCATGTCAGATTCTGAGAATAACATCCATATGTGTCTTTTTATATAGTGTATGTAAACTTCTGGTTTCGACTTTATATATGTATACACATCTCTGTATGTAGTTGTATGTATAAATATATAGATCTTTAAAGAAATATTTGGACAGTGACCAAATCTTTGTGATTTCAGCTCTGCAGGACACTTTTTATTTTAAATGAACCAACTGAGATGCAATTGAAGTGTAGACTTTCAGGTTTAACAAAAATATGCTGTGAAACATTCAGGAATTGCAACCATTTTTCTACAAAGCCTCCTCATTTCAGGGGCTCAAAAGTAATTGGACAGATTAACTTTAGCATAAATAAAATGCTCATTTTTAATACTTTGTAGAGAATCCTTTGCACTCAGTGACTGCCTGAAGTCTGAAAGCCATGGACGTCACCAAACGCTGGGGTTCCTCCTTTGTGATGCTTTGCCAGGTCTTTACAGCAACTGACTTCAGTTATTGCTTGTTTTTCAGCCTTAAATTTTGTCTTAAGCATATAAAAAGTGGCTCGATGGGGATTAGCACTTGTGATGGACTCGCCCAAGGCAGAATATTCCACTTCTTTGCCTTAAATGTCTAGGTGCTTTTGCAGTATGTTTTGGGTCACTGTCCATCTGTACTGTGAAGCGCCGTACAATGTAACCTTGCTGCATTTGGCTGAATCTGAGCAGTAAGCATCGCCCTGTACACTTCAGAATTCCTATTACTTCTGTCTTCAGTCACAACATCAATAAACACTAGTGAACCAGCGCCATTGGAAGCCATGCATGCCCGCACCATCACACTGCCTCCACCATGTTTTACAGAGGATGTGCTTTGCTTTGGATCATGAGCCGTTCCAAACCTTCTCCATACTTTTTTTTCCTCATTATTCTGGTACAGGTTGATCTTTGTTTCATCTGTCCAAAGAATGTTTTTCCAGAACTGGGCTGGCTTCTTTACATGTTTTTTGGAAAACTCTAATCTGCCCTTTCTATTTTTTAAGGCTGATTAATGGTTTGCACCTTGTGGTGAACCCTCTGTATTTGTTCACAAAGTCTTCTCTTTATAGTAGACTTAGATACTGAAACACCTACTTTCTGGAGAATGTTCTTCACTTGGGTGGATGTTGTGAAGGGGTCTTTTCTTCATCATGGAATGGATTCTGTGTTCATCCACTACTGTTTTCTTCCGTGGATGTCTAGGCCTTTTTACATTCCCAACCTCACCAGACGTTTATTTTCTTTTTTGCAGAATGTACCAACACTCCTAACATTTCTGCTATCTTACTGATGGAATTATTTTTTTCACCCTAATGATGGTCTGTTTCTCTTCCATTGAGAGCTTCTTTGACCACATCTAGTGGGTTCACAGCAACAGCTTCCAAATGCAAATACCACACCTAGAATCGGCTCTAGACCTTTTACCTGCTTAATTGATGATTGATTAATGATGGGATAGCCCATTAAAGAGGCTTTGAGATAATTGTCCAATTACTCTTGGTCCATTTAAAAAGAGGCAGCTTCATATTCCTAAACCCTAACTCCAATTACGATGTGAATACCCTCAAATTAAAAGCCGAGTGTCTGATTGATTATAGAAAGGTATTTTGAATATGATTTAGCAAACAGTTAAAACGCTGTAACTTGTCCAATTCTTATTGGACCTCAGGGGCGAACACTGACAGCGTGGAGCCCCTGTGCAAGAAATGTGTCTGGGCCCCCTAGTTTTGCCAGGAACGTTGCTTATGATGCGGGCAATCTGACCATGGGAACCCTGAGCCTTGGGCTCGGAGCAACATGCCAGATTGTCCTGATTATTACCGCCCTGCAAGCAGGGGCATACATAAGAATCACAGGGCCACATAGCAAATGTTCAAATTGGGCCTTCCCACATATCTAAAAATATATTTTTATATATTTTTTTAATGAGGGGAGATAGATGTTTCTCTATCTGTTCTACTGGTTCCAGCACAGTAATACTTGAAGTCAGGTGACAACTAGTGTCCGATGTCAGTGAACAGAACACTGCAAGACGTGGCTGACAACTCTAGTAAACACATGAAAGCAAGTGTGCAAAGCACATACTCGTGGTTACTGCGGAAGCAGCAAAGCCCGACCATTTATATATATGGTAGTATTCTACAAAGAAAAGTATGGAATAGTGCAGTAGACTGCAGTATTCCATACAACGGTATCCTGTAAAAGACGTATTTAAAATATTTACTTTTTTTTTTTTTCATAGTGGATGTGTAAACCACTGTATGGATCGCTACTTCCAATAGGTGGCGCTATAGAGTTCAAGTCCTCTTTTTCTCTTAAGAGGCAATTTGCATATTAAACCACTGTATGGCATCCACAGGAGGCAACTGTTTAATGTATGCATCATGGTGAATACGCTGAACAAAAAGTCAAGTTATCCCCTATCCCAATGATAAGGGATAACAATCATTGTTGGGGGACTGACCACTGGGACCCTAGCAATCCTGAGAACCAACTCTGCAGCTCACCCGTGGATGGATTGAAGGAGTGCATGCTTGACTTCTGCTCAATTCATTGTCTATGTAACTGATGGAAATAGCTGAGCGCAGCGCTCAGCAGCTCTAGAGATAATAAAGCAGAGGCCGAGCATGCACAACTCTGCTCCATTCAGGACAAGACTGCAGACCCCTGTTCTCAGAATCTCTGGGGAGCTCAGTGATCAGTAAGTTATCCCTGATCCTGGGGATAACTTTATTATTTGGTGAATAAACATTTAAATAGCCAGGTCGATTCTCCTATTCTTTACAATGACAGTATCATACTAAAACTGAAAACAAATATGTTCACACACTGTACATACATACACACAGATACATTACTTACATTCTGTATATACACACACAAATATACACATACATAGATACACAAACACACATATAGATCTATATATATAGACAGATGTGTATCCAGGGGGGGGCAGCCGGGGCATGTGCCCCGGGAGCAGCCGGCAGGGGGCGCAGTCGGACCGCCTAATGCGGCGGTCCGCAGTGTCTCCCCCGCGGCTGCATTCTGCCGCCACCGGCCTGGGAGTCGGCGGTTCCCTGTGCCGGCTGTCAAGCTGACAGCCGGCGCAGAGAAGCTGTGCGTGCCGGCTCCCAGGGACCAATTGTACTGGCTTCTATACAGACGCCAGCACAATTGAAGCTCTGACCGCCGGGTCAGAGCGACGCCAGCAGTGTGATCAGGTCATGTGATCACGCTGCTGACTTCACTCACCGGCGCCCAGAGCAAACACTGGTGGTAAGTGTGCTCCACTGTGGAGCTGAAGAAACCACCGAAGATGAGAGATGTGGGGGGTACATAATGTGTGTGGGGGGGGATTTGCAGTGGGGGGGTACATAATGTGTGGGGGGAATTTGCAGTGGGGGGGTACATAATGTGTGTGGGGGATTTGGAGTGAGGGGTACTTAATGTGTGGGGGGATTTGGAGTGAGGGGTATGTAATGTGTGGGTGGGATTTGGAGTGAGGGGTATGTAATGTGTGGGGGGGTATTTGGAGTGAGGGGTACGTAATGTGTGGGTGGGATTTGGAGTGAGGGGTACGTAATGTGTGGGGGGATTTGGAGTGAGGGGTACGTAATGTGTGGGGGGGATTTGGAGTCAGGGGTACGTAATGTGTGGGGGGATTTGGAGTTAGGGGTATATAATGTGTGTGGGGGATTTGGAGTGGGGGATACATAATGTGTGGGGGGAATTTTCAGTGGGGGGTACATAAAGTGTGGGTACATAATGTGTGTGGGGATTTGGAGTGGGGGCTACATAATGTGTGAGGGGAATTTTCAGTGGGGGTACATAAAGTGTGGGGGGATTTGGAGTGGGGGTACATAATGTGTGGGGGGAATTTTCAGTGGGGGGTACATAAAGTGTGGGGGGATTTGGAGTGGGGGATACATAATGTTTGGGGGGAATTTTCAGTGGGGGGTACATAAAGTGTGGGGGGGATTTGGAGTGGGGGTACATAATGTGTGTGGGGGATTTGGAGTGGGGGATACATAATGTGTGGGGGGAATTTTCAGTGGGGGGTACATAAAGTGTGGGGGGGATTTGGAGTGGGGGTACATAATGTGTGGGGAAATTTTCAGTGGGGGTACATAAAGTGTGGGGGGGATTTGGAGTGGGGGTACATAATGTGTGGGGGATTTGGAGTGTGGATGGGCGATGATTAATGTGTGGGGGATTTGTAGTGTGGATGGGGATACTTTAGGTGTTGGGGGGATTTGGAGTGGGGGTACATAATGAGTGGGGAATTTTCAGTGGGGGTACATAAAGTGCGGGGGGGATTTGGAGTGGGGGTACATAATGTGTGGGGGATTTGGAGTGTGGATGGGCGATTGTTATGTTTTGGTAGCTGAGGAGAATAAGCAAAAACGGCAATACACCAGAGAGGCTGGAACCTACTGGATTGCAGTAACCTGAACTAACCACACAACTAGAGGTAGCCGTGGAGCGTTCCTACTTTGATCCTAGACGCCTCGTTATAGCCTGAGAGATAACTACACCTAAAGGCAGAAAGATGAAAGCTATCTGCCCCGGAGCAGATCCCCAAAGAAAATAGGAAGCCCCCAAACATGTAATGGCGGTTAGACAAGAAAAAGCACGGACACAGACAGAAAATAGAATGAGCAAACGCTGGGGCCCAATCTGTCTAGACAGAAAAGTACAGGAAAGGATACTCACTGCAATCCAAAAAAACCCCTAAAAAATACCAACTCTTCTGATTGCAAAAACACCTGAGATCACACGACCTCTACCACGTAAATCATTTCTTTGGTGTAACAAAACTAAGCCGCAGCCACTGAAAAAACAGGAAAAAGCAAATGAACAAACAACAGTGGCTCCAGATAAACTGAGAGGAGCACAAGCCTCCGGAGGGGACCTGGCTGACCTCCACAGAAGTGCAGGGAACAATGCAAAAAGCAAGCACAAAAATAAAAGCAAAAAATATCTTATCTGATAGCAGAAGATGCAGGCAAGACTCAGCAAGCTTCCAAATGAACCAGGAACCACAATTGAGACAAGAACAATTGATCACCGGCAACCATCATGGGAGGGAACCTCCCTTATAACAGACCAGTCCGTGATCCCAGAAAGCCATTCCTCGCTGAAAGGTTCAGTACTGTCTGTAACCACCAGAGGGAGCCTCTGCTCAGAAACCATCTCTAGCATATTCATAACAATACCCCCCCCTTGAGGAGGGGTCACCGAACCCTCACTTGTGCAACCAGGCCGATTAGGATGAGCTCGGTGATAGGCACGGATCAGTCTCCTAGCATGGATGTCCGAAGCAAACACCCAAGAATTGTCCTCCTGACCATAACCTCACCACTCAACCAAATACTGGAGTTTCTGTCTAGAAAAACAAGAATCCAATATTTTCTCAACCACATACTCCAGATTGCCCTCAACCAAAACAGGGTCAGGAGGCGCAGCCATAGGAACCACTGGCTCGACAAACCTCTTCAATAAGGACTTGTGGAACACGTTATGGATCTTAAATGTCCCTGGAAGAAGCAAACGGAAGGAAACAGGATTAAGAATCTCCATGATCTTAACAGGTCCAATGAAACTAGGCTTAAACTTTGGAGATGCAACCCTCATAGGGATATTTCTTGAGGACAACCAAACCAAGTCCCCCACTTTAAACAGAGGACCATCAGTCCTATGCCGGTTGGCAAACCGTTGGGCCTTCTCCTGAGAGAGAGACAACCTCTCCACTACCTGGTCCCAAATCTGCTGCATTCGCTCCACAACAGAGTCAACACCCGGACAGACAGAAGCCTCCGCCTGTCCCGTAGAAAATCGAGGGTGAAACCCAAAATTGCAGAAAAATGGAGACATCAAGGTGGCACAGCTAGCCCTATTATTAAAAGCAAACTCAGCCAAAGGCAAAAAAGAGACCCAGTCATCTTGATCAGCAGACACAAAACATCTCAAATAAGTCTCCAAGGTCTGGTTTGTTCTCTCGGTTTGTCCATTGGTCTGAGGATGAAAAGCAGAGGAGAAAGATAATTGAACAAAAAAGTTTAGAACAAAATGTCCTCCAAAATCAGGAAACAAACTGGACTCCTCTGTCAGACACAATGTTCTCCAGAATGCCATGTAACCGAACCACGTGCTGAAGGAACAAAGGCACCAATTCGGAGGAGGAAGGTAACTTAGGTAATGGCACAAGATGTATCATCTTGGAAAACCTATCACAGATTACCCAGATAACGGTCATTCTCTTAGAAATAGGGAGGTCGGAAATAAAATCCATAGAGATATGGGTCCATGGCCTCTTGGGCACAGGTAATGGCATTAACAAACCACTAGAGCGAGAGCAAGGCTTGGAGCGAGAGCAAGTCCCACAGGACTGCACAAATTCCCTGACGTCACGAGACAAAGTAGGCCACCAAAAGGACCGACTCACCAAGTCTCTGGTACCAAAAATCCCGGGATGACCAGCCAATGCGGAACAATGAATCTCAGACATCACACTCTTCTTCCACTGGTCTGGGACAAACAATTTCCCAATAGGGCAGCGCTCAGGTTTATCCTCCTGACACCCTTCCAGAGCCAGTCTCAAATTGGGCGAGATGGCGGAAAGAACTACACCCTCTTTCAAAATAACAGTAGGATCAGATAACTCAGGAGAGTCTGCAAAGAAACTCCTCGAGAGGGCATCCGTCTTAACATTCTTAGTGCCAGGAAGAAAAGAAACCAAATAATTAAAACGTGTGAAAAACAAGGCCCACCTGGCCTGTCTAGGATTAAGTCGCTTTGCTGATTCGAGATAAACCAGATTCTTATGGTCCGTGAGGACCACCACCTGATGTTTGGCTCCTTCCAGCCAATGTCTCCACTCTTCAAAGGCCCACTTCATGGCCAATAACTCCCGATTACCCACGTCATAATTATGTTCAGTTGGAGAAAATTTTCGAGAGAAAAAGGCACAACGGTTACTCTTAGAGGTCTCTGGATCTCTTTGGGACAAAACGGCACCTGCCCCAATTTCAGAGGCATCAACCTCCACCTGAAACGGTAGAGAAACATCAGGCTGCCGTAGAACAGGAGCAGAAGTGAATCTCTGCTTAAGTTCCTGAAACGCAGAGACTGCCTCAAGAGGCCAATTCACCACATCAGAACCCTTTTTGGTCAAATCCGTCAATGATTTAACAATATCGGAAAAATTACCAATAAATTTACGATAAAAATTGGCAAAACCCAAAAATCTCTGAAGAGCCTTTAATAAAGTAGGTTGGACCCAATCACAGATGGCCTGAACCTTGACCGGGTCCATTTCAATAACAGACGGAGACAAAATGAATACCAGAAATGAGACCTTCTGTACGCCATGAGAGTCCCAGTCATTGGAAAAAATCAAGATATCATCCAAATAAACAATCAGAAATTTATCCACAAAATCCCTGAAAATATCATTCATGAAGGACTGGAAGACGGAAGGAGCATTAGTGAGCCCAAAGGGCATCACTAGGTACTCAAAGTGCCCCTCTGGGGTATTAAACACCGTCTTCCATTCATCCCCGTGCTTAATGCGAATAAGGTTATACGCCCCCCTGAGGTCAAGCTTGGTAAACCAACTAGCACTTTTCACCCTGGAAAACAGGTCAGAAATCAAGGGTAACGGATATTAATACTTCACAGTGATCTTATTCAAGAGACGATAATCAATACACGGCCTCAATGAACCATCCTTTTTGGCCAAAAAGAAAAAACGGCATCCTAGGGTGAAGAGGATGGTCTGATATGACCCTTCTCCAATGACTCCTTGATATAAGATCGCATAGCATCGCGTTCAGGTACAGACAAGTTAAAAAGGCGACCTTTAGGAAATTTACCACCAGGCACTAATTCAATAGCGCAATCATAGCTCCTGTGAGGGGGCAAGGATGCAGATTTACTTTCACTAAATACATCCGAAAAATCAGTCAAAAAGTCAGGAACATCCTGAGACTGGGGAGAGGCAGAAAAAACAGGAGTGTCGGCATTAACACATTGGCAGCCCCAACTGGTCACAGACACAGATTTCCAATCCAAAACAGGATTATGAGACTGTAACCAAGGGAAACCTAGTACAATAATGTCATGCAGATTATACAGCACCAGAAATTTGCAACTCTCCTGATGATCTGGTTCAACCCTCATTATCACCTGAGTAGAAAACTGGGGTTTATTCTTCGCCAAAGGGGTAGAATCAATGCCCAGTAGGGGAATAGACTTCCGCAGGGGTATCATGGGAAACCCACAACCTTTGGCAAAGTCAAAATCCATCAGGTTAATAGCTGCTCCTGAATCAACAAAATCCTGAGCAGAAAATGTGGACAGGGAGCAAATCAGGGTAACAGTCAACAGAAATTTAGTCTGAACACTACCCAAGACAACTGAGCGTGCAAAACGTCTTCCCCGCTTAGGGCAGACTGGAATAGCATGAGAGGCGTAACCACAGTAGAAACATAACCCATTGCGCTTTTGAAACTCATGACGCTGTGCCCCAGAAGTCACTCTATCACACTGCATGGGCTCAGAAGCTGGCTCACAAGGCAACACTATCTCACACATACCTCTGCGCTCACGCAAACGTCTGTCAATTTGAATAGCCAATGACATAGAATCATTGAGACCAGAGGGAGCAGGGAATCCCACCATAACATCCTTTACATTCTCTGACAGCCCCTTCCGAAAAAGGGCTGCCAAAGCATCATCATTCCATTTGGTCAGGACTGCTCACTTTCGGAATTTCTGACAGTACAACTCAGCATCTTCAAGACCCTGATTTAATGCCAACAAGGTTTTTTCAGCTTGATCAGTGACATTAGGTTCATCGTACAATAACCTCAGAGCCAGAAAAAATACATCAGTATCATTCAAAACAGGATCCCCAGGTGTCAGGGAAAAAGCCCAATCCTGAGGATCGCCGCGCAGGAGAGAGATGACAATTTGTACCTGCTGTGCTGCGTTCCCTGAGGACTTAGGCTTTAAGGCAAAAAACAACTTACAGTTATTTTTGAAATTCAGAAATTTAGCCCGATCCCCCAAAAACAAATCTGGCATGGGAATCCTAGGTTCCACAACTGGCAACCCAGCAAGATAGGTAGCAATACTCCGAACCTCAGTGGCAAGCTGATCCACACGGCCAGACAACTGTGCAAGCTCCATTGAGAGAAAAAAAAATCCTCCTCAGCACCCAGAGAAAAAGAGGGAAAAAAAATGCAACAAACAGGGAAAAAAAAATCTCTGACAACAACTCTGACAACTTTTTTTTTTTTTCTTTCCACACTATTTTTCCCTTCTGTGAGTACCATATAATTTTCAGTTTTGGCCGGTGATACTGTTATGTTTTGGTAGCTGAGGAGAATAAGCAAAAACGGCAATACACCAGAGAGGCTGGAACCTACTGGATTGCAGTAACCTGAACTAACCACACAACTAGAGGTAGCCGTGGAGCGTTCCTACGTTGATCCTAGACGCCTCGTCACAGCCTGAGAGATAACTACACCTAAAGGCAGAAAGATGAAAGCTATCTGCCCCGGAGCAGATCCCCAAAGAAAATAGGAAGCCCCCAAACATGTAATGGCGGTTAGACAAGAAAAAGCACGGACACAGACAGAAAATAGAATGAGCAAACGCTGGGGCCCAATCTGTCTAGACAGAAAAGTACAGGAAAGGATACTCACTGCAATCCAAAAAAAACCCTAAAAATACCAACTCTTCTGATTGCAAAAACACCTGAGATCACACGACCTCTACCACCTAAATCAGTTCTCTGGTGTAACAAAACTAAGCCGCAGCCACTGAAAAAACAGGAAAAAGCAAATGAACAAACAACAGTGGCTCCAGATAAACTGAGAGGAACACAAGCCCCAGAGGGGACCTAGCTGACCTCCACAGAAGTGCAGGGAACAATGCAAAAAGCAAGCACAAAAATAAAAGCAGAAAATATCTTATCTGATAGCATAAGATGCAGGCAAGACTCAGAAAGCTTCCAAATGAACCAGGAACCACAATTGAGACAAGAACAATTGATCACTGGCAACCATCATGGGAGGGAACCTCCCTTATATCAGACCAGTCCGTGATCCCAGATTGACATTCCTCGCTGAAAGGTTCAGTAGTCTGTAACCACCAGAGGGAGCCTCTGCTCAGAAACCATCTCTAGCACATTTATAACAGGCGATACTTTATGTGTGGGGGGATTTGGAGTGTGGATGGGGGTACTTTATGTGTGGGGGGGATTTGTAGTGTGGATGGGGGGGTACTTTATGTGGGGGGATTTGGAATGTGGATGGGGTACTTTATGTGGGGGGATTTGGAGTGGGTATGGGGGGTTATTTTATGTGTGGAGGATTTGGCATGGGGATGGAGGTATTTAATGTGTGTGGGGGGATTTGGAGTGGGGATGGGGGCATTTAATGTGTGTGGGGGTATTTGGAGTGGGGATGGGGGATTTAATGTGTGTGGGGTGATTTGAGGATACTGAAGAGTATGTATGAGGACATGTATGAGGAAACAGTATGGGGGGTGGGTGCAGACAGTATGGGGTGTGAGGGTGATGGGATGTGTGAAGACACAGTATGGGGAGTCAGGGGTATCTGTGAGCAGACAGAATAGAGAATGAAGGGGTAAATATATGAGGAAACAGTATGGTGAACAGGGGGGATGTGAGAGGAGACAGTGTGAGGAGGGAGGGGAATAGTGTGAGGTGACAGTATATTGCAGATATTTTTATTCAGGAGCATTATGATGACTCTTCTGTCTTTAAGGGCGTTGTGTGGAGATTTGCTGCAGAAGACCGGAGAAGATGGAAGTCTGCAGAGACAGCTGTGGATGAGAAAACGCATCAAGGGGTCTGGACAAGAAGAAGAAAAGAAGGAGAACAACTCCAGAGACAACGTCATCTATCAGGTACCTGGATGTAAATATTATTTGTGAAACTGAGTAATTCTCATGTTTTTATTTATGTTAGGAGCATTAAATGGGTTCTCCAGGTCTGTGTTGAGTCTGCAGTCATTCTATGTGACTGCAGACTTCAGAATTCTCACAGTGCTCACTGCACGCTGTCAGGATTCTCTCATGCTGGTGATTTACATACATGCGGTCACGTGCTGACTAGACATGTGTGGCCTCACTCAATGAAAATGAACTGAGCGAGGCCGGGCACGTCTAGTCGGAATGTGTCCAAAAGTATATAAATCACATGCTTGTGCTGACATGACCGTGTACTCTTGCCACCGGTAAGGAAGAATCCTAAAAGTGTGCAGTGCAATTGTTGTGAGAATTCAGAAGCTGAAATGTCAGGATTCAGCTCTGCAGGTTCCAGTAGTCATCACATGGACACTTCACTCATATGTGATTTTCATACTTATGGTCCTGTGACAACGAGCTTCTCTTCCTGCTTCTCTCAGTTTTTCACTGAACATTGAGAGCATTAGGGAGAGCAGCTCGTCGGTACATGACTAAGTGTGCAAATAGCATATGTGCTTGGGGGGGGGGCACCGAACCAAATTCTTGCCCGGGTGCCAGAAAGCCTAGATACACCTCTGGATATAGATATATCTATATATATCTATATCTATATACTTTCTACAGCTGATCTATAAAATTTGTAGCAGACCTTCTCCATGGCAGAAGACCTGATATAGAAAATTAGAATGTATGTATGTGTTTATAAATGTTTAAATGTGTGTGTATATGTACACACACTCAGGTTCATATCTAGCAGCAGGTTCACACTGAGCACATGTGACAGACGTGACAGAGTCTGGAGACGCCGTGGAGAGCGATCTGCTGCCTGCAACATCCTTCAGCATGACCGGTTGGCAGTGAGTCAGTAATGGTGTGGGGTGGCATTTCTTTGGAGGGCCGCACAGCCCTCCATGTGCTCACCAGAGGTAGCCTGACTGCCATACACACACACAAATACAGACTACAACCACAATGTTAGAGGTGGGACAATTTAGGGATTTATAAGAGGCCTTGATACGAGTGCACATGTATTTTATGCATGACTGATTCTTGATTAGCAGAGGGCACTCTGCAGAAAGTGTATGGGAGCATGTAAATGATTAATTATTCTATGCCTACATATGTCACTGCATTGTAAATAAAGGGGGAACACTTACCAATTTCATTTTAATTATATTACAAGCTGTTAACGGTAGTCAACACAGATGTAAACAAGCATACGGCAATGTGGTACTAGTCTATGAAAGCTGGAAAACGACAAAGAAGAAAAGACACAGAAATTCAAAGGAGAACAGACTTCCATTCCCTAGACCTTGTTTCCATTGGCATGTAACCGGAAAGCAGCTTAGACATTCATAACCGGCTGACATTATTATCAGAATATACATAAGGAGTACAACCATCCAAATCTATGATTATTACCTCATGTTTTCAGCAGAGTCCTCCGGCATGGGAGCCACAGTCTGCACCGCTGGTAGGTTTTTGCTGGTAGCACCATTTACAAAACTGGACGATGAAGATGAGGATGAGGAGGTTGAATCCACCGCACCTGTTCCACAGAGAAAACCTCAACGTGTGAAATATACAGACAGAACATGTTATTATCACCTGGCAGCAGTGCACTGAGAAGGTCCATGAAGGGACCACATCATAACCGGAGGTGGTGGCATCTGCTCTGAGGAACACCACATTACATTTCAGAATGACCAGGTAACGCGTATGTACTATTAATATTTACAGCACTTTCTAGGCAAAATCTAAAGGGCTGCAATAGCTGAGGACAGATATGGCCAGAAACAGGTGATTGCCTTACCATCAAAGTAAGTGACTCTCCTACAATCACTAGATCAGATCTCCGCTTTCCTGCTCCCATAATTATAGAGGTCTGACGGCCGCACACTATAGATTATATAGCCGTCTGTGATCAGGACCCTATTACCAACCAATGGCTGATGCAGACTTTTCAGGTCTTAGGTTAAGTTCCCACAAAGAGGTTTTTTGTGCAAATAATGGAGCATCTTACAGGTCCAACAAAATGGATGGGATTTATAGAAATCTCATGCCCACTGTGATGTTTTTTTTTTTTTATGCAGTGGAAAAAAATTTATGAAATTCGCAACAAGTCAATTTCTCTTATTGGTGCGCTGAGTTTTAGGCTATGTGCACACGATGCGTTTTTGATGTGTTTTCAGTGCGTTTGTTTTCTGACCTGAAATGGTCCAAAAACGCAATGGAATCCATATGCAAGGTAATTCAATGACAATCCTGAAGTGTTGTGCACATGATCAATAAATTTCTGTGCGTATTTGCAGTGCGCTTTTTTCTGCAGCATGTCAATTATTTTTGCATTTCTGCAGCGTTTCCACACCCATTGACTTTAATTGAGTCAGTCAAATCCGCAGCAAAAACGCAGGTATAAAAATGTTTGCAGATTTGCTGAGGGTTTGCTAAGTTTTTGTATTCTGTTTTACTGTCTTTCTATAGTGTGATGTCATCTGTGTGACAGCGTGGGAAACACTGGCGTGGTGGTTCTGAACGGCGGTAACGCTACCACCAGTAAAAACCGTCGGTCACAGCGCTACTGGATCATGCTGTCAGATGTCAGCTGTGACCCGCATTGGTGACCTGCAGTAAAGAGCTGGTGTTGGCCGATGAGACTACTGCTCCCATCGGGCTATGTCTGGTGTCACTGATAACAATGACAGCAGGTGCCGCTGATGGGAGAGTAGTATTCATCTGCCGGCGCCTGTGCTCACAGTTAAAAAGAAAAAAAAAAGTAAAATTACATACATATTCTCATTTAATTAAAAAACATTATACTCACCTAACACCAAATCCCCGACGCCCTCGTCTCCTAGAAATAATGTAAAATAATAAACCAACATATACTCACCTGTCCGCAGTAGTCCACGTAATCCCAAGTGTCCCACGGCGATCTCACGTGTAGAACAGTCACATTGGGAGATGTGACCGCTCTACCTGGCCGCTGACGATACACTGACAGAAGGTAATTGCTCCCGCAGTGTATAACTGCGCTGCCGTGAGAGTTCACTGGAGTCCATCAGCTGATCAGCTGTGATGCTCTCATTTACGGCACCGCTGCGTGAGAATTGATGTGACTGCTCTCAAAGTGATCAGGATTGTCATGGGACATTATGGATTATCTTCTCGGCGGACAGGTGAGGAATACTGTGGATTATTATTTTATTTTTGTTGCAGGAGACGCTGGCATCAGTGGATTAGGCGTTCGGTAAGTATGGTTTAATTAAGATTCTTTAAACGACTGTGTCATTATTTCAAATAAAGGACTTTATTCTGGGTGTCTGTGTTTTTATACAATATCACTATGGAGTTACTAATGGATAGGTGTCTTAGAGACGCCTCTCCATCACTAACCTGTGGGCTTGATGTTACCTGACAATACAAAGGTGACATCAACCTCACATATGAACCTCACTTGCCACCGCTACAGGGCAAGTGGGAAGAGCGAGGCTAAGCGCCAGATTTTGCGCATCTTAGTGACGTGCCTTTTCTGGGGCGGCTGAGAGCTGATGTTTTTAGCCTGGGGGGGGACAGTATCTATGGCCCCTTCCTAGGCTATTAATATCAGCCTGCAGCTGTCTGCATAGAGTTTGCTGGTTATAAATTATAGGGGTAACCCATGTCATTTTTTGGGGGGGTCCCCCATTTTAATAGCCAGTAAAGGCTAAGTATACAGCTGTGAGCTGATATTAATAGCCTGGGAAACTCCATGGGTATTACCCACTTCCCAGGCTATAAACATCAGCCCCCAGCCGTCGGCTTTCACTCTGATGGAATTACGCGGGAGCTCGCACAATTTTTTTTTTCTTTATAATTAACAGTTGCTGTTTAGCTACAGCCTATGTACATTTGTTCTGTTAACGCTCCTACATAGGCTGGTGACAACGTACGTGTAGGTTTGTGTGCGTGTTTGTGTTTACTTATCGGCTTAGTAATGAGGGTATCGGGCTGACAATTTTTCATTACCAAGCCTAGAGCTACTTGTAAATGACAGCTGCTGCCCTAATCCCATTACCCTGATACCACACTGCTTCAACATGAAAAAGGTGGTGTTGAGCCAAGAAATCACATCACAAAACTTTTTAAATATCTTTATTTAGTTAAAAAAAAAACCTTCATGGCTGTACAAAACCGCACACAAAAACGCACAAAAACACATGCAAAAACGCACCAAATTGTGACAAAAATGCGCGTTTTGCCGCGTTTTTCCTGCCAAGAGAGGCAGGAACCTCACAGAAATTTCTGCAAGCAAATACTAAACGTGCGCACATAGCCTTACATGCACATTTATCACATAGACTTACATTAGATGCGGAAAATACGCAGGTAAAAAACGCATTTGCAGAAACTAACAAAAATACAGATGTAATCTGCAAATGACTCAATAAAAGTATTCAATAAAAATTTTTGTCAAAGCCAAATACCAAGAAGTAAAAAAACAGATGAACATCACAGCATTAAAAACATAAAAAAATAACATGTAAAAAAACTCAAGAAACGCTGCCAAAAATCTGCATCATGAAAATCTCATGGTGGAAACATAGCCTTAAGGTGTATTCACATTGAGTTTTTACATGAATTTTAAAGTAGATCAGTTACAAAATCCATATAATAAAACAACTTTAAAGACTCACTCGTGTGGATTTTAAAGTAGATCTATATCAATATCCACATCAATCAAGAGAGTGAGCATGGCCATTTTTGCAGCTACTCACAATCGTTTTTGTCAATAAATGATTTCTACCCAAGTCCAAAGTAAAGGCGGCTCAAAGCTCGTGGGCCTTAATGCAAACTCTAACGCGTCCCCCACACATGCTAATATTATCATGCTTACTAATTTTGAGTAATGGCCTTTTGAATGGTCTATGACAATTTTTATCCCCTCCTCCATTATGAGATGGGATATAGGGACTCTGTTTCATAACAGGGAATCCCGACGCCCGGCACAACGTCCCTTCTGCACACGTCCCTTCCGTTTTCAGGAGAAGCTTGCAGCTCCCAGATTTGTCATCTCTTCCAGAAACCCCAGAGGTCTTCCCTCTTTTTGGGAAACTCCTGTATGTTTTTTAAGGGTTGAAAAGACGGATTTTGGTAAGAACTTACCTGTAAAATCCTTTTCAGCGAAGGAAGGAAGGAAGGGAGACACACTAGTCATTACTAGTGGGTAGGCGGAGCCCAGATGGGATAGACACCTCAGATTAAAAAGAGTGTTGACCGGCCCCTCCAGCTCTGGCTCCTCCTACTCAGCTCTCCAGTCGTACACAAGCTAAGGAAGAGCAAATATCACCAGTGGAGCAACATAACCCCTTCTGAAGGACTTCAGAGAAAAAAACAAGGGGACAGGTTATGCATATAACAGGCAAAGAACCACACAGCCCCAGGTACTACTCACTGGAACCGACCACTGCGATGAGCTGGCAATGCTGGAACAGAGCCTTAGCGCGTCGACCTCAGCCCAGATAATCGCTATCAGAGAAGGGTCACGCCGCATCTGCAAATACAACAACACACTTCTGCCATGGGAGGGAGCTGTGTCTCCCTTCCTTCCTTCGCTGAAAAGGATTTTACAGGTAAGTTCTTATCAAAATCCGTCTTTCAGCAGCAGAACTGAAGGAAGGGAGACACACTAGTCATTACTAGTGGGACGTCCCAAAGCAGTCCAAAAATTAAGGGTGGGAAAAAAAACAGAAAAGGCAGAACCCAACAACCTAAGTAAATGCGCAACTAGCGCTAAACACAAGTTAACAAGAACTTTAAACTACAGCCGCCTGCAGGACCCTACGTCCTAAGGCTGCATCAGCGGAAGCACTAACGTCCACCTTATAAAATTTTGTAAAGGTGTGGACGGAGCGCCAGGTCGCAGCCCGGCAGAGCTGAGCTGCCGAGGCCCCTTGATGAAAAGCCCACGATGAACCCACAGCTCTCGTGGAGTGAGCTCGAATCTTAATCGGGCAAGGTTCGCCCTTAAGTCGGTAAGCCTCTAAAATGGCCGACCGGATCCAACGAGCTATAGAGTCCTTGGAAGCTCATTGACCACGCCGACGACCTGCTGGAATCACAAACAGAGAGTCCGACTTCCGAAAACCTTGGGTAACAGACAAATAGAACTTCAAAGCCCGCACCAAATCCAATGTGTGCAAGGCCCGTTCCTTCGCATTCCTCGGCCCCGGACAGAGCGAGGGCAACACAATATCCTGGTTAACATGAAATTGTGACACCACCTTAGATAGGAAGTCGCCCCGTGTGCGAAGCACTACGCGATCCGGGTGAAACTCCAGGAAAAGAGGCGAGCAAGAAAAGAGCCGCCAACTCAGAAAACCTTTCTCAAAAAGGTGACCATCACTAGGAAGGCAACCTTCCAAGATAGCAAAGAAAAAGCTAGCAGAGTCCATAGGCTCAAAAGGCCCATGTTGAAGAGCCTCTAATACAAGATTGAGCTGCCAAGGAGACACAGGCGCCTTCCGCGGCGGAAACTGACGGGTTATTCCGCGAAAAAAGGAACGTACGTCCCTACGCGAGGCGATAGCCTTCCGAAAAAACAAGAACAGGGCAGAAACCTGACCCTTCAGAGTACTAACTGCCAAACCCTTGTCCAGCCCGTACTGCAAAAGGCCAACAAATTGGGAATGGAAAGAATCCTCGGGTTCCTTGAAGAACCCGAACACCACAAAAAGAAGGCTTCCCAAGACTTGGATAAATCCTAGTAGGAGCCGGACCTCTGGCAGCTCGCAAAGTGACAATGACTTTGGCTGAAAAACCTTGACAGTCAATATTTCGGTCTCAAGAGCCACGCCGTCAAACGCAGAGACTTCAGGTCCGGATGACGAACGGGCCCTTGGGTTAACAGGTCCGGGCGAAAAGGAAGTGGAAAAGGAGGCGCCGCCAGAAGCGACACCAGTCCAATCTGGGGCTATCAACATAGCCGGGATTCTCTCCAGTCTGATCCGACGCAACCCCAGAGGAAGTAAGGATATCGGCGGGAACACATAGATTAGCTCGAATTGGTCCAACGGAGCCACCAGAGCATCCACCGCCACAGCCTTCGGGTCCTTGTACCTGGACATGAAAGTCGGTAACTTGGCATTGAACCTGGATGCCATCAAATCCACTTGGGAAGTTCCCCAACGGGAGCACAGCAGTGCAAAAAATCTCCGGATGAAGACTCCATTCTCCGGGATCCATCTTCTCGCGACTGAGAAAGTCCGCCGTGATATTCTGAACTCCTGGAATGTGGATCGCAGAGATGGCTGGCACTCTGGTCTCGGCCCATACCAGGATCCGAGATACCTCCACCATGAGCCTGGAACTCCTTGTCCCGCCTAGATGGTTGATATACGCGACCGCTGTCGCATTGGCTGTCTGCACTCGGACTGGCAGACCGCTTAAAGGGACCGTCCAGTGTTGGCGGCAAAGGAAAAATTGCCCTCAATTCCAGGATGTTGATCGGCAGGACAGATTCCTCCGAGACAATACTCCCTGAATCCAGAGATCGTTCCAGACATCTCCCCAGCCCGTCAGGCTGGCATCGGTGGTTATGACCGACCACCTCGGAAGGGGGAAGGACTTCCCCAGGGATAACGCTTCCGGACATAGCCACCATCCTAGAGACTCTCGCACCCTGTGGGAGATGATGACACTGCAATCCAGCGAAGCCTGCGATCGATCCCAACGGCTCAGAATGAGCCTTTGGAAGGCCCTGGAATGAAACTGGGCAAACGGAAGTGCCTCCATGGACGCCACCATCAAACCCAGAAGGCGTATACACCTTCGAAGGGACATCGCTGTCGAAGACTTCATAGCCTGTACATGTTCGCTTGTCTGGAGGCAGAGACACCACTGCTCGTACCGTGTCGAAATGCATACCCAAAAAAAAAAAAAAAAAAAGGATTGACTGCGATGGTTCCAGAGACGACTTCTCCCAATTGACCAGCCACCCGAAGTCCTCCAGGAGCTGAAGGGATAGATTGCGAGCAGTCACCGCCTCCTCCTTTGAGGACGCCACAATCAAAAGGTCGTCCAGGTAGGGAAGAATCGAACCCCCTGTCTTCGAAGAATTGCCACGAGAGGCGCCAGAATTTTTGTAAAAACTCTGGGCGCTGAGGTCAACCCGATGGCAGAGCCACAAACTGGTAATGGTCCTGACCTATGGCAAAACGAAGGAAGCGTTGGTGGGCCCTTCCGATTGGAAAGTGCAAATAAGCGACGCGAATGTCGATTGACACCAAAAAATCGTTCTGCGACAGGGCCGCCACAACAGAGCGAAGCGACTTCATGCGGAATTTCCGGGCGTGGACATGCCGATTCAATCTTTTGAGATCCAGAATGGGCCGAAATTTGTCCTCTTTTTTGGGGACCACAAAGAGGCTAGAATAAAACCCTCTTCCCCGGCCCTCCGGTGGAACCGGCACCACCACACCTTTCTGCAGAAAGGAATCTACCTCCCGCAGTAGAGCGGCAAAAAGCTCGGGCTCTGACGGAACGCGAGATTGACAAAAAAAAACTGTCTGGGGGTCGAGAAAGAAAACTCTATGAAGTAGCCTGCCGACACAACCTGTGTCACCCAGGCGTCCGACACGCGGGAAGCCCAAGTCGGTTTGAATTGGAGTAAACGACCCCCCACTCGAGAGCGCTCGAGTGAGACCCTGGCGTCAGTCCGCCTTAGCGGGCTTTTTGCCAGCTTCCCGCTTGTCTTAACGGAAGTTCTGTTTCCAGAGAATGCGGAATTTCTGAGAATTCTTTTTTTTTTTTTTTTGAAAAAAAGAGGGAGGACCCGAACCCCCAGATGGCTGACCGAATCATCCCCTGGACCGAAAGGACCGCCTACAACTACCGGCACTAGTCCTGCCAGACGCAGAAGTCACAGCTCTGCGCTGCGGTAAAGCCGTTTCTTTTTGCCTTGGCAATCAGCTCCGTGAGGACAGATCCAAATAGCTGACCACCTTGTAAGCTAAAGATAGCAAACCCTGCTTGGAAACCGCGTCCCTGGTCCACTGTCTAAGCCACAGTGCTCTTCTGACTGTGACTGCCGAGGATTGCGCCCTGGATAGCAGTGACGCAGTGTCCTCCAACAACTTGAAAAGCCCATCTACCTCGATAGAGGGGATCCAACTTGCCACGCCGTCCGTAGACGGTCCAACCAGATCAGGGAAGCTTTACAAGCACACATGGATCCTAGTACTGAACCCATGACCCGCGGCCTCGTAGATGGATTTTGCTGCCATCTCCGTTTTTCTGTCCAGCGGGTCCTGCAGACTCGCCTTCCCTTTAACAGGAAGATTTGCTAAGCTGGGATAAAGGGACATCCACTTCAGGAGAAGGAATCCAATTATCAATCAACTCCGTAGAACACGGATACAGTGCCTGAAAACGTTTATCTGGACACAGGTGCTCCTTCTCCACTGCCCCATTAAGCTCATCCAGTGATGGTAAAGCTGATCGCGACCTATGCGACTCCTGAAACATCCGGGCCGACTTACCAGGACGTCTAGTTACTTCCTCCGGTAACTGTAACGCCCAAAAGAGAGACAGAGTGTCCCTGCCGATCCTCCTTGTCCGAATCGGACATCTTCGTTACGCGGGAAGGAAGGCACCGGCTTGTGTCCCTTCCTGCCATGAGAGGATCTAGCTGACACCCAATAACCTAGAAGGTCAGACAGGCCATCAATAGAAACTAGCGAGGGCCTCCATTTTGACACCACTGGAACTTCCGACAGCTGCGCTTGACGCCGTCGAGGTCTGCTTGTCAGATACGCGAGACTGATCCTGTAGCGGATCTGGGAGTCCTTACACAGTATATGGCAGGTCAAACCTGTCAGTAACTAGAACAGTGTGTTTCTTAAAGAAAAAACGAACGCTGAAGGGTTAAAGCTCTAAAGAGAGAGCTACCCCAGCTGTCCCCCATTAAGTTAACCGCCTAAGAAGGGGTTAAAGTAGCAGACTCCCCACAACCTTGATAATGAAAAGGGTGTGCGAGCCCCAAGTGCCTCTTATAAGGCAGCAGCTGCAGGGCAGCTATGCCACACTAACAAGAACGTTCAACGAGATCGCTAAAAAAAAAATTGCGCTGTTTTGTATATCGCAATGACCGCCAAAGTCGTTAAGGAGATCAGTAATCGCCCAGATTGGCAGCTACTAGCGACATTAAAAACGATCACACAAACGATCACATTAGTATGCGTCGTTATCGGGATCGTTAGTGGGAACGTATAGTGGCATTAATGTCGCAGACCCACAACCTCTTTAATGAAAAGGGTGTGCGCTCTTATGGGATAAAAGCTGCAGGACAGCACTGTCTGCCACTCATTTGTGCCTCAGAAAGGTGGTGAGGGGGTTAAGCTTCTGCCCAGACGGGTAGAAGCCCATCACCCAGCTGGTCACGGTGTAGCGTCTTGCCGGGAGGGCAGGAGAGTGAAAGGCCCGAGGAAGCTTTCAGCCTGCTTCAGTAATGGCCGCCGCGCTGTGCCTCCGATGTGCTTCATGAGAGAAGCCGGAAAAGGAGACAGCAGTAAAGCGCGCGCTCAGAGCGCCGCGAAAATTCAAATAAAAGGCGCGCAACTCTTCTCTCCCCCGCTCCTATGTCCTGCAGGCATCTACCTGCGGACAAAAAACACCAGTCACCGACATGTATACATGTAACAGCGGCTGCCGCAGCAGTCGCTGAAGCACTCAAAACACATTAACATGTTGAGTACTCACCCAGCTGAGCGCCACAGGGACCCCCAGGGATTTGTGGCGCTATGCCCATCGCTTCCCCCCCAGGGCAGGGAACGCAGTGACCCCAGCAGCGCGGTTTGCGTCCCCGCCAGGGAAGCCATCCTCATCCCCCCGGGCCGGCAGGGTTCTGCAGGGACCTCCATACAGGGTAATACAGATCCGCCAAGGGAGAGGTGGCCCCTGAGACCTCAAGACCCTGAGTCCAAGTCTCTGTCCGATAAAAATAAGAAAATCTTCTGAGGAGCTGCTTCAGCAGCGACCATCCTCTGAGACCTCAAATTTTAGACTGGAGAGCTGAGTAGGAGGAGCCCGAGCTGGAGGGGCCGGTCAACACTCTTTTTAATCTGAGGTGTCTATCCCATCTGGGCTCCGCCTACCCACTAGTAATGACTAGTGTGTCTCCCTTCCTTCAGTTCTGCTGCTGAAATCCCGATTATAACACTGATGTCCCCTTGTGTGGCAGAAGTGCTATTCCACTCCCTATTATGACTGCTACGTCTGCACCTCTTCTAGCTACATCTCCATCTCATATGGAGGGAATTGAGATGTTTCCGGAGAAGTGTGATGGGTTTTTTTACAACTGTATATGGGTCTTTGTTACCAGTAGGCACTGGAGCAGAACGGCACAGGAAAGCATATCATATTTTATAGCAGAACACAGCAGCACATGTCATATTGCGTCGTGTAGTGGTACAGGACAATGGAGGACACATGGAGTATGAGCAGCACGCGGCAGCACGGGACATAAGACAAGACATGATAACATAGAGAACCACATAGAGGAAGCTACACACAGGACCCTAGTGACATCTCAGAACAAAAGTCACCAATCAGTGCCAAGCTTTCATACTCGAAACCGCAAACAAGATACAAAACAAAGGCTCTGATTGGTCACTGCAGATAAGTTGCGCACAGTCTGAGACCGGTCCAAATTTTTAGGCCTCATTGTACATGTGGTATATTAATAAACCATATGTCAATATACCTTATACTAAACTAATACTGGAGGCTATACAAAACGTGCGCAAAACACATTCACAAGCAAGCTACACAACAGAGCCTCAGGGTACAAGACGTACATTACTAACACCACATTATTGATGGAAGATGAAATGAAGGAACAAATACCTGTTGTATTGATCATACTTTTGGGTGTTGCTCCAGTAGAAGCGAATATATTTGGTGTTGTGCTGGGAGTGAGACTTCCACCGCTGGCAGCACCCACTGTGTTCACGGCTAAACTGCCAGGTGGGGGTTTCTTCACGGGTACGACGACACTTCTGTGAGGGCAAAGCACAGAAAACATACAGATGACCATACGTCGCACACTGTATACCAGGCACAGGACAGCATGGTGTGTAATATAGGCCTTGTCACCAAATATAGGGGCGAACATTAAAGAGGAGTATTCAGGAGCCCTGGAGAGCACATGGCAGCACTTTACCCATTTTACGTTGTCACTTTTTTTTCCTCTCCTTGTTTGCCAACCGCTTTTTGTGGCATTTTCCACAGAAATGTTTTTGTTTCTACAGAGAAGCCAATTATGAAAGTGACACGCCTAAAGCCGTATTTTGGAAAAAATCCAGAGACTCTAAAGAATGCAGTCAGTGTGAAAAAGTCCCCCCCACTAAAAAAACAAAAAAAAAAAGCCACAAATTTAAAAAAAAAAAAAACCCACTCTGGGCCTTATTTACACATAATGCAAATTTTCCAGTGGATTTTACAGCAGATCGGCTGAAATTTGTTTTTTAAAAAACTGTGGAAGAAAACAAACCCAAACATATATATGCGAATATGTGTGGTAATATATATTTGTTCATTTATATACTTATTTATTACACACATTTTATTTTCAAAAATTAATATACAAGGACAGAACGGACTATTTAGTCCCACTGATGTCGTCCCTTGGTAAGGACTCGGCTTATGTACATGGAGGTACTCCCACACGAGGCAGTAGGAACAGACACATTGGTAATTAATTAAAAAACCCTTGTAGTGCACAAGCAGTAGTGAAGAACGGCCGCCTGAAAATCTGCAGTAAAGGTCTCAGAGTTGGAAGGATAATTTTTGATGTTGTCACTCTCGATCCACTGAATGGCTGACACACAATCAAACCCGTCTGGCAGGCTGGCAGCTCATTTTGCTGGCAGGTGGCAAACAATTAGACACACCAATTTGTGCCTCCTGATGACATTAAAGCATGAGACTAAGTTGTATGCAGGGCCTAGCGATTTGTGTGAAAGCATTTCAAAAATAATACTCTTTGCCGTGGCAACTCATTTCAGACTGCCACCTCCCATTATGGCTTTGAGCGGTGAAGACGACAGGCCTCAGTTACGAGTGGAGCAAGGCCGCTTCTGTTCAATCCGTCATCAGTGCCCCTGAGACCTCAATCCCCTCCTTTCATCAATATCACCTCATCATTTACATTCGATAGTTCTTGAGCTGCTGCATACATTACATACGCTGAGGCGCCTTTTGTGGGAGCGTATTAGCCTACTCTGTATCTCCATCTTGTCATTTCACAGCGAGTCCCTCGCTTGTGAACAATGATGGGCCTAACAAGAGCGTGATGCCTTTTCTACACTGTTCATTCTGCCTCTTCTGACCAAAACCCTGGGCTTAGACACATAAAGGATGGAAAATGGCTATTTACTATACAGTACACGATCTCATGGGAGGAAAACATCAAATACCAAGGTAAAAGGTGAGACGTAATAGTAATGCCAATAGTAATGTCAATATGTGGTAATTGTAACTTCACCTTCAGACATTGGCTATTTTTACAACTGTCTCGTGCAAGTCACAATTTTGTGAATTTATATTTGCATTAAGGTGAAGTGAATTTACAGTAAGTATTTTACAGAAATTAAATGAAATATCTGAACTATAATACAATATATAATTGGAAAAGATAACACACCACAGCCGATCAGTTAGTCCAACCGTCTATAGAATACGTGCCAAACTCTGGCTCGCGGGCCAAATTTGTCCCTCAAGGTGATTGTATTTGGCCGTGACTCCATATGTAGAGCCATTATTCTGAATGGAGGACTATGTGGGGCCCATTATACTGTATGGAGGACTATGTGGAGCCCATTATACTGTATTAAGGACTATGTGGAGCCCATTATACTGTATGGAGGGCTATGTGGGGCCATTATTCTGAATGGAGGACTATGTGGGGCCCATTATACTGTATGGAGGACTATGTGTGGCCCATTATACTGTATAAAGGACTATGTGGAGCCCATTATACTGTATGGAGGGCTATGTGGGGCCCATTATACTGTATGGTGGACTATGTGGGACCATCATTCTGAATGGAGGACTATGTGAGGCCCATTATACAGTATGGAGGGCTATGTGGGGCCATTATTCTGAATAGAGGACTATGTGGGGCCCATTATACAGTATAGAGGACTATGTGGGGCCCATTATACTGTGCGGAGGGCTGCATGGAAATCAAAGTTGGGGCATCAGACTGTCTTGGGGTCACCATACTTTGTCAGGGTAGCTGTGGGGGGGGATTAAAGTAAGGTCATCACACCGTGCACGTGGCGGGTACTGTGGAGGAATTAACTCTGGGGGTATCATACTCGTTGGGGGGTACTTTTGTTGGCATCATACTTTTTTATGCGGGGCAATATAATGGCAATCTGGGGTTTCAATAGGAGAAAAATGACTTTGTAAGGGCTGCAAAGTTGTGAGATATGCTCTTCTGTGAACCCAGTATTACGTGTTTTTTTTGGAGGGGTGTGGGGTCAAATTAGAACTTCTGCTATGGGACACCATGATTTCTTTGGGTATTTCCTTGAGGTCAGAGGCACACAATCTCCAGTCATGTGGACTGTCTTAAGAGTTATTAATTAAAATGTACTTTTGGACAACCACTAAGTTTGAATCTATATTAGGTGATAAGGAAAAACATCCTCAACTGCACACTTTCTTAATAAATATCAAGGTTGGCCAACAACTTTGTCCAAGTGTATTTCAGTTTGACATCCCTGGTTTATAGCAAAAGCCCTTTAAAAATTGACAGAAAAGATTACGAAACCACTATAAAAAGGTATTTTTTTGTCATGTCATGTCAAAACATCAGTGCTTAAAAAAAATGTTTTGTTAAAATTCAAAAAATTTCTAAAAAAAAAAAAAAAAAAATTGTTCCAGTAAAACTTATATATCGGTGTTGGAATTTTCATTTAATTTCATTTCTAACTGGAAGTCGCAGCGCTCTTCCAAATCTCCAGCACGACTAATAACAGGGGGGTGCCCAACAGACCCTACTGAGCACTAATAAGGTCAATTGAGGCTCCAACGAGTTGTTTGAGCTCTAATGGCGGGGCACCTAGAAGCACCCCAAAAGTGCTGGACTTCTACTGTACTCCATGCCACTTAGCGACATCACTGAAAATGGTCTCTGTGTTTTGTTGCAAAATGTGCAACTTTTTATGTTTTCACGCCACTTTTACTAATTTTATGAAAGTCGAAGGGCCTAATGGATGTGGCGTGGCTTGCAAAAAACTGACAAACCTGCAATACTTTATTCCAGAACTTATGAAAAAGTGTGATTTTTTTCATATATAAAATAAATCTCAGAAGTCTGAATGAGACTTAAGTTTGCATTTTCACACCTGGTTCTTCGTTTAGTATCATCTCATTACATAACCATATGGATTAAAAAAAAGTAAGGTGCTGACCGATTTCATCAGGTGACCTTACATTTGCACTGTTTAGCCAATGACGCGATCATTCCGATGTAGTGCAATCACATCAGTCTTTGATCACCGTGAAATAATAAACTGCAATTATCAGGAAAACTGGGCATTAACTACACCAGTCTGTCTGACCAGATGTGTATATACAAAACCAACATAAACCTCATGTAAATTATACAGGGATAAATGCTGGGAATATACATTAAGAGGATGACTAGAAGAGAGACAGTAAAAGTTCATATGAAGTCATACCTGTCAAATGAATGGAACTGCATGGGAAGAATGACCTGGGCTTCCCTTTTGAGTGCAGGGTCTGGGTAAGGTACCGGGTCAGGCCCGGCCTCCGCCATCTCAAATGGAGCAGCCACTAGACTTTTTAGAATTTCTTTGACGTTGATTCCTTTGCTTTGGCTGATGCTAGATATGGAGGGAGCTGGCTTTAACATATCACTAGGACTGTCTGTTAAACTCTCCTGCGACTTCTTCACATCGGATGACAACGTGGACAGTAGTTCACCCATGATGTCTGGGCTTAAGCTGCTATCATGATCGGTTCCATTCAAGATGCTGCTAATGTGCTCTTCTCCGATGCCCGAGTCCGTGTGAGGAAGAGAGCTTTCTAAATGCAGTTCTTCAATGGGCGTGGGGGTTTCTTTATCCTTGATATCAGGAAACAGCGCTGGTGTATCTAAAGCAAGAAAGCAAAAAAGTATTAGGTTCAATCATAACCCGCAGGAAACCTGACCCCTACCCGTTGTAATGATAAAAGGCTATCATTAAAGTTAAAGGGGTAGTCCCATGTCCAAGATCCTATCCCAATATGTAGTAGGTGTAATAATAATAATAATATTAGCAAATACATCCAATTAGAAATGTAGTACAGTTCTTCTGATTTTCTATGTCACCCCATGTGAAGGTGTGAAGGGCATTGAAGTAGTTATGTCCACTAGCAACTATCACTACATGAGTGGTCGTAATCATGGATACCTTTTATAAGTGATAAAAAAAAGCAAATTAAAGTCGAGTTTTGCATAAATTCCCAATTTTTTGTGCATGTTAAAAATTAAGGTAGCAAATAAATGCATCTGTTCCGGACCATTTTAAGACAGATACGACCTGTCCAGAATATGTGACATTTTTTGTAACATTTATATAGAAATGTATTCATAAATATATCACACTTCATGCCAAAAAGTTTACCCAGCCCTATATAGAGATAAATATTGGCACAGTCCGAAAGGAGGTGCTACCAGTAGGTTCCCAAACCGTAGAATCATATAGCAAAAACTGGGCACACTCAGAAATTGTGTAAATGAAATTTAATACGTACAACTGATCACTAGTAACAGACGTTTCGGTCTATATTGACCTTCATCAGTGTACTAAAAAAACAAAATAAGTGATCAATATTTATAAAACAGAAATGAGGTATATACACTAATATAAAGGGTCATAGGAAATCTAGAATGCTCCCAACAGAGTGCATCCAACATCATAGCTGTCCAAGATATTCAGTGAGAGAAATACAAAGTAAAACATTGAATAAGCGGCAGACATACCTAGTGGCAGTGTGTAACCCATATAGTGAGACATATAGGTTCTATCTGTGGATCAAAACCGTAAGATGAATTTGTGAAGTTTAATAATTGTTTATAGAAACAATGCAGAATATAACATACCCGTTATGAGGAGTGTTGTTGTGAACGGCTGAAAGGAAGTATGTGATAGTGGTAAGTGAACACATACAGTGTCCATAGTATTAATTCTCATGAGTAGGAAATAACATACCGCTCAGAAGGTGAAATTCCTGTTAAGGTAGTCAGCAATAGGGATAAACTGTAGAGATACATTTGAGCGCTACTGAGTAGTGATACCAGGCTTTGGTGATAATGGTCACAGCTTTGTCATATATAGTGCACTTACCGGAAGTGCCCAGTCGGAAGTGACGTCAGCGCAAAAGTGAATCCATGAATTGGATACCTTACACCCCAAGGGGTTAAATAAGGATTATGACCTTCATGCTTTTCTATAATTTTGATATGGATCACAGACATATACTATATCGTCTTCACTAAATTTCGCTGACTTATTCTGTTGTTTGCTTTTTTCACAGAACCGCTATTAAATATCCTGTGCAAGATGGTCATTTCTGTTTTCACTTTTCACTGCCCCACCACCAACTTCCTGTCATGCGCACTATAGCTGGAACGCAAGCACAGTCCTTGGAACACAGAGCTCTTCCTCCACGCTCTGCACAATTGCGCTGACGTCACTTCCGACTGGGCACTTCCGGTTTGGCGCTGGGCGCCAGTTAGAGATTACACTCCTATTTAAACCTAGCCATTTCTTCCACTCCCTGCCACCACGAGACTAGCGGTGGATGCCGCGTCACTGGGACCGCAATTAATACTTAGTTCTTTTGGGGTAAGTGCACTATATATGACAAAGCTGTGACCATTATCACCAAAGCCTGGTATCACTACTCAGTAGCGCTCAAATGTATCTCTACAGTTTATCCCTATTGCTGACTACCTTAACAGGAATTTCACCTTCTGAGCGGTATGTTATTTCCTACTCATGAGAATTAATACTATGGACACTGTATGTGTTCACTTACCACTATCACATACTTCCTTTCAGCCGTTCACAACAACACTCCTCATAACGGGTATGTTATATTCTGCATTGTTTCTATAAACAATTATTAAACTTCACAAATTCATCTTACGGTTTTGATCCACAGATAGAACCTATATGTCTCACTATATGGGTTACACACTGCCACTAGGTATGTCTGCCGCTTATTCAATGTTTTACTTTGTATTTCTCTCACTGAATATCTTGGACAGCTATGATGTTGGATGCACTCTGTTGGGAGCATTCTAGATTTCCTATGACCCTTTATATTAGTGTATATACCTCATTTCTGTTTTATAAATATTGATCACTTATTTTGTTTTTTTAGTACACTGATGAAGGTCAATATAGACCGAAACGTCTGTTACTAGTGATCAGTTGTACGTATTAAATTTCATTTACACAATTTCTGAGTGTGCCCAGTTTTTGCTATATATTACCCAGCCCTATAGACTCATCATTGTTAAGCTTCTCCATAGGTACTGAAAATGGTGTACTAAATTACAGAAAACATTTGGCACAGGCATTTGCAACAAGGAAATGACGCAAACTGCACAAAAGTAATGATCGATGTCCCTCTCTATGCTAAATGAAAAAATGTAAGTCCCTGTATTAGAAAAACAAAGCTACAGCCGCTATAAACAAATGTAAAAATTGATCGGGACAGAAAAATATAGAAACAGTAATACAACACTAATATAAGGTAAATGATCTACAATATCTGCACAACCGTGGCCTTTTTAGGTTCGGGTGGCGAGAGGTCAGAAGCGTGCCATCTGCTCATACAAAGAGCGGAGTAGAGGTGGACAAGTTGATGGACAAGGTCTCTCTGCGACATCAGTTTGAGGATATTGAGCTGAAGGTCCACACCCAGAGGAATCCCGGAGGAGCAAGGCGTTAGATGTAAATCTATTCACATACCCCAAAGCTTGGAGATTAGTCAGTTACATGAGAGCAAGTTGCAGATGTAACAAAATACAACAAATCCAATGACCAAATTACCAAATCTCACTGCAAGCCTCAAGGGCAGGAAAAGACCAATAAATAACTAAGCACAAACGCGTGTTGTTACAAAAGATTCACTCTCTAACAAAACTATCAAAATAAAAAATTGGTTAGAACACTACCGATTTAGGAGATGTAGTTTTACATTATTTTAAGTTGATTTGTGGTCATTTTTATGGAGTGGGTCAATAATGTAGAAGGTAAATCATTTTTTAGATATTTATTTATAGTTATATATATATATATATATATATATGTAGATCTGCATTGAATAATTCAATAACAGATTCAGTGCTGCTGAGAATGATGATCTTTTGTGCAAACTATAGTGTAGTTGTTCCTGCGGAATACTGCAGATCAGCTCCTATTCTCGTCAATGGTTTCAATCAATGGTTACAAACAGTCATTAGCTGATAGATGGGGTGCAGTGTCTTTTCCCCCTATGGATCTGATGTTCCGTAAGAATAGGTCATCAATATCATAACGCTGGAAAACCCTTTTAATGACATGTGCCATTAATATAGTAAATCTGTAAATCCTCTTTAATAAGCGTGGCACTTTTTTTTTTTTTTAAACTAAGCTTAACCATGTCACCTTTTCTAGACACTTTTCAAAAATATCTAGCATAATGCAAAATACTTCTCAGACATGCAAAACCTGGAATGCAGAATGCTCACCGATGTCATGCAAATTATTGTAAAGCTATTACTGAGATTTAATTATGTAAACCAGGAACAATTATTATTTTTTATTTATTTTTTTAACGAAAAAGGTGCAAATGTGTGATTTTCCTGAAATGTCTGTTTAGAATAAACATATACCCTATATATACAGCTGGTGAAAAAAAGTACTGAACATGTCTCCAATTTTCTAAGTAAAGATATTTCTAAAGGTGTTATGGACATGAAATTCTCACCAGATGTTGGTAACAACCAGTCTAATCCACACAGGCAAAGACATCAAACCATAGATGTCCATAAATTAAGTTATGTGTAATAATGAGAAATGACGCAGGGAAAAGTATTAACACGCTTATAGAAATTTATTTTAGTACTTCGTACAAGACGCCTCCTGTAAGGAGAAACTAGCCACAGGCATTGCTCAGGTGTGATTTTGGCCCATTCGTCCACACAAATACTCTTCAAATCCTGAAGGATCAGTGGACGCCTTCTATGATCTCTGAACTTTTTTATTAAGAAAGTTTTGGTACATTTATTCATTCATCCTTCGTCCTATGAAAAAAAAGCCTTTGTTGGTGACGACAGCTTCAAGATGCCTCCTGTATGGAGAAACTAGTCGCAGGTCAGGAGAGCGGACAAAAACTCTAAAATATTCCTTAGGGGTATTGATACAATTAGGAGGCAATTATAGATGTCAGATAAATATGGCAAAATCATCCTGGTTGCACCCTTACAAATCACACTCAGCCTGACAAACGAGATGCAGCTATTCCAATCAGTATAGAAAGGGAACGTTACACTGTACGGGAGACAAATGAGGCCGTGTAAAACTAACGCTTCAGAAGGTGAAAATGCAACATTGATGTAGCACTCCAGACAAGCGTTGGAAAGCATCTCCCCACAGGGCAGAGCCATCAGCATCCAGAATGAAAACGGAGCAGAACTACTGTGTGCAGACAGAGAGATGGAGAGTGCAAGCGCTCTGTGCGGCATTAGCGTTACAGCGCGGTGAACGCACATATAAACTAAAAAGACAGAGAGACTCTGGGGACGCGCTGGGGCCTGACATATTAGGGATTTTATTTTATTTTTTTTTAAAACCTTTCAACCTCTGAAAGAATTGCAATCTGTGGAGAGACTGGATCTATTTATCCATTTGAGAGGTCAGAAAAGGGTTTTACATCAAAGCAGGCATAATTCACATTGAGGTATGTTATCTACAATTGTGTGCAGACAAAGATGGGTTCTAGTTTTAATGCAACATCTGTAGGGTTCCTTAATGCCACTTGTGCTCATCAACAAGATAGGTGTGACAATGGTGAAAATACTGCATCGCAATGTGATTGTGTATGGTTTAATAAAAAAAAAAAAATATATATATATATATATATATATCACACACACACACACATACACAGTGTATATGTATATATTTACACACATTTTTCTTAGATTATATAAACATGCCTATGTGTATTTTTATATAGTGTATATACACACAGCTCTGGCAAAAATTAGGATACCTGCACAGTTTTATAAAAATCAGCTTCTCTCCATGTCTGACAGCCATTCCATTCCAGTGTCAGTTGAATTACAACCAGAGTTCACCTCATTCTACTTAATGTGCTTCTGATTAGGTGATCACCTGAACCAAATCTTATTTAACGAAGGAAAGTATAAAAAACACTGCTGTGGTGTTCACAATCCTCTTGCAATAGGACAAGCTGAATGGCAAAACAAGTGCTAGTAATATCCCAAAAGTAATAGGAATGAAAAAATAACTTAACCATGCCAAAGGAGTTGAAAAGAAAAGTCTTGAGTGAGGAAAAGAAGGGCTCAATTCTGGTTTTACTAGCAGGGGGATACAGTGAGCGTCATGTTGCCTCCATCCTTAAAATTTCTAAGACAGCAGTCCATTACAACAAGGTCAAGCAGCAGACATTGGGAACAACAGAGTCACAGATCGGCAGAGGGCGAAAACGACTCTCCACTGACAGGGATGACCATCATCTTATTCGAATGTCACTCAGCAACCGCAGGATGACATCAAGTGACTTACAAAAGGAATGGCAAATGGCAGCTGGGGTGAAGTGCACGGCAAGAACAGTTCTAAACAGGCTCCTAGAGGCAGGGCTCAAGTCATGTAAAGCTAGAAAAAAGCCTTTTATCAATGAGATGCAAAGGAGAGCCAGGCTGAAGTTTGCCAAAGACCATAAGGATTGGACCATAGAGGACTGGAGTAAGGTAATCTTCTCTGATGGGTCTAATTTTCAGCTCTGCCCAACACCTGGTCGTCTAATGGTTAGACGGAGACCTGCAGAGGTGTACAAGCCACAGTGTCTTACACCCACTGTGAAATTTGGTGGAGGATCGATGATGATCTGGGGATGTTTCAGCAAGGGTGGAATTGGGCAGGTTATTCTTTGCGAAGGACGTATGAATCAAACCGCATACAAGGTTATCCTGGAAAAACAGTTGATTACTTTGGCAGGACAATGCGCCATGCCACACATCTAGGTCAAACAATGTGTGGATGAAGAACCAGCACATCAAATCCCTGTCATGGCCAGCCCAATCTCCAGACCTAAACCCCATTGAAAACCTCTAAGAGGAAGATGGATAGTCACAAGCCATCAAACAAAGAAGTACTGCTTAAATATTTGTACCAGGAGTGGCATAAGGTCACCCAACAGCAGTGTGAAAGACTTGTGGAAAGCATGCCAAGACGCATTTAAAGCTGTGATTAAAAATCATGGTTATTCCACAAAATATTGATTTCAGAACTCTTCCTGAGTTAAAACATTAGTATTGTTCTTTCTAAATGATTATGAACTTCTTTTCTTAGCAGTATTTGAGGTCTGCAAGCACTGCATTTTTTTGTTATTTTGACCATTTCTCATTTTCTAAAAATAAATACAAAATTTATTGCTAGGAAATTCGGAGACATGTTGTCCGTAGTTTATAGAATAAAAGAGCAATTTACATTTTACTCAAAAATATACCTATAAAGAGAAAAATCAGACAAACTGAAAATTGTGCAGTAGTCTCTTAATTTTTGCCAGAGCAATATATATATATTGATAGATGTGTGTGTGTATATATAAAGAAAGTAAAGGGAACACTTAAACAACACAATCTAATTCCTAGTCAATAACACTTCTGTGAAATCAACCTGTCCAGTTATGAAGCAACACCAATTGTGAATCAATTTCTTCTGCTGTCGTGAAAATGTAACAGACAACAGGTAGAAATGATAGGTAATTATCAAGACAACCCCTATAAAGGAGTGGTTCTGCAGGTAGTGACCACAGACAATTTCTCTGTTCTTATTCTTTTTAGCTGTTGTTTTAGTCACTTTTGCATTTTGCCTTTTCTCTTGCTGTCAGTAGCATGAGGCGGTGTCTACAACCCACAGAAGTTTCTCAGCCGGTGCAGCTCATCCAGGATGGCAAATCAATCCGAGCTGTGGCAAGAAGAGTAGCTGTGTTTGTCAGCACATTGTCCAGAGCATGGAGCAGATACCAGGACACAGGCCAGTACACCAGATGTGGAGGGAACTGTAGGAGGGCAATAACTCAGCAGCAGGACCGCTACCTCCTCCTTTGTGTAAGGAAGAACACGAGGAGCAGTGTTAGAGCCCTGCAAAATTACCTCCAGCAGGCTATTAACATCCATGTGTCTCCTCGACGTCATCAATTGGGAGTTTGCAGCACAGTGCAGGGCGATTGGTTTTTGCCAGATAATACCAAGATTGGCAGATTCGCCATTGGCGTCCTGTGCTCTTCACGGGTGAGTCTTGAGATGCCATGGGGAACGTTCTGCTGCCTGCAACATCCTCCAGCATGACCGGTTTGGCTATGGATCAGTAATGGTAAGGCGAGGCATTTCTTTGGCAGGCCTGCACAGTCCTTCATAAAATCCAGACCTGCATGGCATATTAATTTTAATTTACAATGATCATTTTTATGTTTTATTGTTCTCAACGCATTCCACTGTGTAATGAATAAAGATATATATATATATATACATACAGTATGTGTGTGTATAATATATTGTATATGCTTCACCTCTACATTAAATCAGCATCAGAAGAGAGCAGGGATACTGAAACACTTACGAGCTAAGCACAGAGCTGGCAAGCGCTGCACTTCTCACCTAAGAGAAGCACTTCTCACCTAAGAGAAGCACTCCTCACCACTGACAGATTGTAGAAATAGACGGTAACCTAGGGAATGAGCTCCAGACAAATACTAAAAAACTCTCGAGAGGAGAACATTTTTAATAAATTGCCAAAAAAGCCTTAAATAAAACCCACAAGTACATGAGCTTAATAAAAAAACACTATTAATAATGCTTATTATCAAATTATTTCTAAACACTGAGAAAAGAAGTGTTGTGGTGGTAATAGTTGTTGGACATTGCAGGTGCAGCTAAAAAGTCACAGGTTACACACCACTCTACTACAGCGAGGCAGCCGACGATGGTACAAACTAGTCTCTTTCTAGAGTATCACAAGCGTACGATGGTCGGTAATCTAAGAGTGAAAAGTTCCCATCATTTAATACAGAAAAGTAAATTCTCAAACACAATATAAAACTGTCCACTATAATCTAAAATGTTCGACGCCAATAAAACTGTCCAACCTAATATGTCACTGGTTTTAAGTAACTGTCAAAGGCAATCTGAGCAAATGCAAATATGAGTAAGTGTACCTTCCCCTCTGTCATCCTGTGGAATGGATTTCATTAAGAGGTAAATAGGAAGAAATTAAATGTCTACTGTTATATGAAAAGTTTAGGGTGGATTATTAAGTAGAGCATTCATACAGGACTGGAAACCTGAAGGTTTCTGGGTCACCACTGATGATGTCCTACAACCCATACTTGTTAAAAGGGTACCACAACGATAAATTAATCGCAACGCGTCCCCCAGTTTGGACTCCTGTGATAGACTGTAATCTGTTGAGAACCTAACCACTGAAGGTGAATTTAAGCATTACATAGTGCATATTGAAATCAACGGATGTCTGTGCAATACAAGGCTGTATAGGTCCTCCAAAGAGAGAGATGTTTTTTGTAACTGCTCTTACACTGATTAATAGATGAGATTCTTGAACAGTGACCCTCTATTAACTCAGGATCAAATAATCAGTTAAAGTAAAAATAGGATACCCATTTAAAATACTTAAAAGAGTTATCCGGGACTGTGAAAAACAAAAAATGTGCCTAAACTCTAATGGGTAGGTAGTTGCTACCTCCCTGCCTGTTGTGCCCAATGCTGTTCTTTCCCGACACAGAGCTGTCACAGGCGGTTCACCTGCCTCTGCCGATGTCACGTCGACAGAGCGGAGGCTTCTTTTGCGATTTGTTGACAGGGTAAATCGCGTCGTGACCAATCTCTGCAAGGGAAGAACAGCGCAGGCACAAGGTAGGTACCAACTACCGGCCTGTTAGTGCTTATGCACATTTTTTGTTTTTTTCCCCAGAGTCCCACATATCTCCTTTATAGAGTATTTTTAATGTTGAACTGAAGGCAGCATGCAATAGTGTCCACAGAACGGAATAAACCATAAACTCAACAGAAAGAAGAACACGCCTCCATCATAGCTTAGAGCACATTTCTCTTGATCTAACCTCCTGCATGAGTCAGTGTGTGTGGCCTGGAGTGCAGCTGAATTTAGCTGTGACACATTACAATCCATTTATCATCTCTCCTGAATGCGTCAGTAATCACACTTATGTCTGCTGTACTCAACCAACTTGTTTTCGCTCTGCAGTAGGACCAAGGGGTCTTTATGTCTAAACACAGAAGTAACCAAACTGTTCTGGACTACTCTTGTGCGAGACAAAATGCCATTCTGCAAATTTAGCACAAATATCACATAAATGTGACAAGTTGCTAAGCATGCCGAGATGGAGACTTAAAGCCGCAATGCTCCTCTGGGAAATATGCTAATTATGCAAATTGTTTCTTCATAGAGGAAGAGAGCTAGAACTCTAGTGCCACCTATTGGAAGGTAGCAATCCTACAAGTCAATGTTGACCCTTTAACGAGCCTTATCACATGACCTAGGATAATAGCCAAACCAGAATCTCAATTTGCAGACACTGTGTTTCGGGGTACTGCCCCTCGTCAGTGCAAAGCGGAGATCTGGTTTGGCTGTGCGAGAGGCGTCAGACCATTGTCCAAGAAGTAAATTTCCCAGAGGAGCATTGCGGCTATAAGTCTCCTCATCTCGGCATGCTTAGCATGTTGATCTCCTCAAGGAGTGACGATACTTCTTGGACAATGGTCAGACGCCTCTCGCACAGCCAAACCAGATCTCCGCTTTGCACTGACGAGGGGCAGTACCCCGAAACACAGTATCTGCAAATTGAGATTCTGGTTTGGCTATTATCCTAGGTCATGTGATAAGGCTCGTTAAAGGGTCAACATTGACTTGTAGGATTGCTACCTTCCAATAGGTGGCACTAGAATTCTAGCTCTCTTCCTCTTGAAGAGACAATTTGCATAATTATAAATGTGACACTGACACACTGTGCTCTGTTATGAATGTGCTAGAGATGGTTTCTGAGCAGAGGCTCCCTCTGGTGGTTACAGACAGTACTGAACCTTTCAGCGAGGAGTGGCAATCTGAATCACGGACTGGTCTGATATAAGGGAGGTTCCCTCCCATGATGGTTGCCGGTGATCAATTGTTCTTGTCTCAATTGTGGTTCCTGGTTCATTTGGAAGTTTGCTGGAGTCCTGCCTGCATCTCCTGCTTTCAGATAAGATATTTTTTGCTTTTCTTTTTGTGCTTGCTTTTTGCATTGTTTTTCTGCACTTTTGTGGAGGTCAGCCAGGTTCCCTCCTGGGGCCGAGCTCCTCACAGTTTTTCTGCAGCCACTGTTATTTGCTCATTTGCTTTTTCCTGTTTTTTCACCGGCTGCGGCTTGGTTTTTGTTCACACTGAGATCTGATTTAGTGGGGGGTGAGATCGTGTGATCTCAGTATTTTTGTAATCAGAATTGTTGGATTTTTGTAGGGTTTTCTGCGTTGCAGAAAGTAATCTCTCCTGTCCTATCCTATTTAGTCAGCTTGTGGCCCCAGCGTTTGCTCAGTCTATTTCTGCCTATGTTTGTATTTTCATCTTGTCTAACCGCCATTATATGTTTGGGGGCTTCCTATTTCTTTGGGGATCTGCTCCGGGGCAGATAGCTTTTATCTTTCTGCCTTTAGGTGTAGTTATCTCTCAGGCTGTGACGAGACGTCTAGGATCAACGTAGGAACGCTCCACGGCTATCTCTAGTTGTGTCGATAGTTTAGGAATCTGCAACCCATCAGTTACCAACATCTCAGGTGTTCGGCTGCCCTGCTGTTGTTCCTGTCCTCCTCAGCTACCGAAACAAACAGTATCACCGGCCATAACTGAAAATTATCTTGTACTCACAGAAGGGAAAAATAGTGTGGAAAGAAAAAAGTTGTCAGTTGTCAGAGATTTTTTATTTTTTTTTCCTGTTTGTTGCATTTTTTTCCCTCTTTCTCTCTGGGTGCTGAGGAGGATTTTTTTCTCTCAATGGACTTTGCACAGTTGTCTGGCCGTGTGGATCAGCTTGCCACTGAGGTTCGGAGTATTGCTACCTATCTTGCTGGGTTGCCGGTTGTGGAACCTAGGATTCCCATGCCAGATTTGTTTTTGGGGGATTGGGCTAAATTTCTGAATTTCAAAAATAACTAAGTTGTTTTTTGCCTTAAAGCCTAAGTCTTCAGGTAACGCAGCACAGCAGGTTCAAATTGTCATCTCTCTCCAGTGCGGCGATCCTAAGGATTGGGCTTTTTCCCTGACACCTGGGGATCCTGTTTTGAATGATATTGATGCATTTTTTCTGGCTCTGGGGTTATTGTACGATGAACCTAATGTCACTGATCAAGCTGAAAAAACCTTGCTGGCATTAAATCAGGGTCTTGAAGACGCTGAGTTGTACTGTCAGAAATTCCGAAAGTGGGCAGTCCTGACCAAATGGAATGATGATGCTTTGGCAGCCCTTTTTCGGAAGGGGCTGTCAGAGAATGTAAAGGATGTTATGGTGGGATTCCCTGCTCCCTCTGGTCTCAATGATTGTATGTCATTGGCTATTCAAATTGACAGACGTTTGCGTGAGCGCAGAGGTATGCGTGAGATAGTGTTGCCTTGTGAGCCAGCTTCTGAGCCCATGCAGTGTGATAGAGTGACTTCTGGGGCTCAGCGTCATGATTTTCGAAAACGCAACGGGTTATGTTTCTACTGTGGTGATGCCTCTCATGCTATTTCAGTCTGCCCTAAGCGGGGAAGACGTTTTGCACGCTCAGTTGTCTTGGGTAGTGTTCAGACTAAATTTCTGTTGACTGTTAACCTGATTTGCTCCCTGTCCACATTTTCTGCTCAGGCTTTTGTTGATTCAGGAGCAGCTATTAACCTGATGGATTTTGACTTTGCCAAACGTTGTGGGTTTCCCATGATACCCCTGCGGAAGTCTATTCCCCTACTGGGCATTGATTCTACCCCTTTGGCGGAGAATAAACCCCAGTTTTCTACTCAGGTGATAATGAGGGTTGAACCAGATCATCAGGAGAGTTGCAAATTTCTGGTGCTGTATAATCTGCATGACATTATTGTACTAGGTTTCCCTTGGTTACAGTCTCATAATCCTGTTTTGGATTGGAAATCTGTGTCTGTGACCAGTTGGGGCTGCCAATGTGTTAATGCCGATACTCCTGCTTTTTCTGCCTCTCCCAAGCCTCAGGATGTTCCTGACTTTTTGACTGATTTTTCAGATGTATTTAGTGAAAGTAAATCTGCATCTTTTCCCCCTCACAGGAGCTACGATTTTGCTATTGAATTAGTGCCTGGTGGTAAATTTCCTAAAGGTCGCCTTTTTAACTTGTCTGTACCTGAACACGATGCTATGCGATCTTATATCAAGGAGTCATTGGAGAAGGGTCATATCAGACCATCCTCTTCACCCTTGGGTGCCGGTTTTTTTCTTTGTGGCCAAAAAGGATGGTTCATTGAGGCCGTGTATTGATTATCGTCTCTTGAATAAGATCACTGTGAAGTATCAATATCCGTTACCCTTGATTTCTGACCTGTTTTCCAGGGTGAAAAGTGCTAGTTTGTTTACCAAGCTTGACCTCAGGGGGGCGTATAACCTTATTCGCATTAAGCACGGGATGAATGGAAGACGGCGTTTAATACCCCAGAGGGGCATTTTGAGTACCTAGTGATGCCATTTGGGCTCACTAATGCTCCTTCCGTGTTCCAATCCTTCATGAATGATATTTTCAGGGATTTTGTGGATAAATTTCTGATTGTTTATTTGGATGATATCTTGATTTTTTCCAATGACTGGGACTCTCATGTGAAACATGTTCGGACTGTGTTCCAGATTTTGAGAGAGAATGCACTGTATGTGAAGGGATCAAGGTGTCTTTTTGGCGTTCAGAAGGTCTCATTTCTGGGATTCATTTTGTCTCCGTCTGTTATTGAAATGGACCCGGTCAAGGTTCAAGCCATCTGTGATTGGGTCCAACCTACTTCATTAAAGGCTCTTCAGAGATTTTTGGGTTTTGCCAATTTTTATCGTAAATGTATTGAAAATTTCTCCGGTATTGTTAAACCATTGACTGATTTGACCAAAAAGGGTTCTGATGTGGTGAATTGGCCTCCTGAGGCAGTCTCTGCGTTTCAGGAACTTAAGCAGAGATTCACTTCTGCTCCTGTTCTACGGCAGCCTGATGTTTCTCTACCGTTTCAGGTGGAGGTTGATGCCTCTAAAATTGGGGCAGGTGCCGTTTTGTCCCAAAGAGATCCAGAGACCTCTAAGAGTAACCGTTGTGCCTTTTTCTCTCGAAAATTTTCTCCAACTGAACGTAATTATGACGTGGGTAATCGGGAATTATTGGCCATGAAGTGGGCCTTTGAAGAGTGGAGACATTGGCTGGAAGGAGCCAAACATCAGGTGGTGGTCCTCACGGACCATAAGAATCTGGTTTATCTCGAATCAGCCAAGCGACTTAATCCTAGACAGGCCAGGTGGGCCTTGTTTTTCACACATTTTAATTTTGAGGTTTCTTTTCTTCCTGGCACTAAGAATGTTAAGGCGGATGCCCTCTCGAGGAGTTTCTTTGCGGACTCTCCTGAGTTATCTGATCCTACTGTTATTTTGAAAGAGGGTGTAGTTCTTTCCGCCATCTCGCCCAATTTGAGACTGGCTCTGGAAGGGTGTCAGGAGGATAAACCTGAGTGCTGCCCTATTGGGAAATTGTTTGTCCCAGACCAGTGGGAGAAGAGTGTGATGTCTGAGATTCATTGTGCCGCGTTGGCTGGTCATCCAGGGATTTTTGGTACCAGAGACTTGGTGAGTCGGTCCTTTTGGTGGCCTACTTTGTCTCGTGACGTCAGGGAATTTCTGCAGTCCTGTGGGACTTGCTCTCGCTCCAATCCTTGCTCTCGCTCTAGTGGTTTGTTAATGCCATTACCTGTGCCCAAGAGGCCATGGACCCATATCTCTATGGATTTTATTTCCGACCTCCCTGTTTCTCAGAGAATGACCGTTATCTGGGTAATCTGTGATAGGTTTTCCAAGATGATACATCTTGTGCCATTACCTAAGTTACCTTCCTCTCTCCGAATTGGTGCCTTTGTTCCTTCAGCATGTGGTTCGGTTACATGGCATTCCGGAGAACATTGTGTCTGACAGAGGAGTCCAGTTTGTTTCCAGATTTTGGAGGACATTTTGTTCTAAACTTGGTGTTCAATTATCTTTCTCCTCTGCTTTTCATCCTCAGACCAATGGACAAACCGAGAGAACAAACCAGACCTTGGAGACTTATTTGAGATGTTTTGTGTCTGCTGATCAAGATGACTGGGTCTCTTTTTTGCCTTTGGCTGAGTTTGCTCTTAATAATAGGGCTAGCTCTGCCACCTTGATGTCTCCATTTTTCTGCAATTTTGGGTTTCACCCTCGATTTTCTTCGGGACAGGCGGAGGCTTCTGTCTGTCCAGGTGTTGACTCTGTTGTGGAGCGAATGCAGCAGATTTGGGATCAGGTAGTGGAGAGGTTGTCTCTCTCTCAGGAGAAGGCCCAACGGTTTGCCAACCGGCATAGGACTGATGGTCCTCGGTTTAAAGTGGGGACTTGGTTTGGTTGTCCTCAAGAAATATCCCTATGAGGGTTGCATCTCCAAAGTTTAAGCCCAGGTTCATTGGACCTTATAAGATCATGGAGATTCTTAATCCTGTTTCCTTCCATTTGCTTCTTCCAGGGACATTTAAGATCCATAACGTGTTCCACAAGTCCTTATTGAAGAGGTTTGTCGAGCCAGTGGTTCCTATGGCTGCGCCTCCTGACCCTGTTTTGGTTGAGGGCAATCTGGAGTATGTGGTTGAGAAAATATTGGATTCTCGTTTTTCTAGACAGAAACTCCAGTATTTGGTTGAGTGGTGAGGTTATGGTCAGGAGGACAATTCTTGGGTGTTTGCTTCGGACATCCATGCTAGGAGACTGATCCGTGCCTATCACCGAGCTCATCCTCATCGGCCTGGTTGCACAAGTGAGGGTTCGGTGACCCCTCCTCAAGGGGGGGTACTGTTATGAATGTGCTAGAGATGGTTTCTGAGCAGAGGCTCCCTCTGGTGGTTACAGACAGTACTGAACCTTTCAGCGAGGAGTGGCAATCTGGAATCACGGACTGGTCTGATATAAGGGAGGTTCCCTCCCATGATGGTTGCCGGTGATCAATTGTTCTTGTCTCAATTGTGGTTCCTGGTTCATTTGGAAGTTTGCTGGAGTCCTGCCTGCATCTCCTGCTTTCAGATAAGATATTTTTTGCTTTTCTTTTTGTGCTTGCTTTTTGCATTGTTTTTCTGCACTTTTGTGGAGGTCAGCCAGGTCCCCTCCTGGGGCCTGAGCTCCTCACAGTTTTTCTGCAGCCACTGTTATTTGCTCATTTGCTTCTTCCTGTTTTTTCACCGGCTGCGGCTTGGTTTTTGTTCACACTGAGATCTGATTTAGTGGGGGCGAGATCGTGTGATCTCAGTATTTTTGTAATCAGAATTGTTGGATTTTTGTAGGGTTTTCTGGGTTGCAGAAAGTAATCTCTCCTGTCCTATCCTATTTAGTCAGCTTGTGGCCCCAGCGTTTGCTCAGTCTATTTTCTGCCTATGTTTGTATTTTCATCTTGTCTAACCGCCATTATATGTTTGGGGGCTTCCTATTTTCTTTGGGGATCTGCTCCGGGCAGATAGCTTTCATTTTTCTGCCTTTCGGTGTAGTTATCTCTCAGGCTGTGACGAGGCGTCTAGGATCAACGTAGTAACGCTCCACGGCTACCTGTAGTTGTGTTGTTAGTTTAGGAATCTGCAACCCTTCAGTTACCAACATATCAGGTGTTCGGCTGCCCTGCTGTTGTTCCTGTCCTCCTCAGCTACCGAAACATAACAGTGCTCTCAACTCTGGACATGTGGTGTGGGGGAGGGGCAGTAAAGCAGAGCTATAAATGCTAGGAGAGAAGGAGAGCTGATTTAAGGGTTTGTAATGTGACACAGCTAAGCTTCCTTTCCCCCACATGGACCTTATCTGAAAGGTGATAATCTGTGTTTTCTAAACATGCAGGTGGTTAGACCAGGAGTTCCAGGCTGTATTTCATACGAAGATGATCACACACTAAAGGTACTGCCACACTAAACAATCCCGCTAGCGATCACAATAACGACGCATACTAATGCGATCGCTAGCGGGATTGTTTCTATATCGCTAAATGCTGCCGCATTTAGCGATATAGTTAACGACGCTATCGCCGTTAGCGATCTTCTTAACGACTTTAGCGGTACAAAAGTACCGCTAAATCGCTAAGAAAAGGTGCCACACAGCGATAAGATACTTACCCAGCGGGAGCGCCGACGAGAAAATGGGTCCGGAACGATTCCAGCGACGAGCGAGATCACAGCAGGAAGCTCGTCGCTGGAAGCTGCCGCACTGAACAACATCGCTAACAGGATCGCTAAATAGTGACGTTTTTTAGCGATCCCGTTAGCGATATTGTTTAGTGTGGCATACCCTTAAGAAACCTGCTCTTAGCTAAGGCGGGGGCGTCTTTTTCTCTCCTTTGAGTGTTGCTGCCTGCTTATGATTGGTCAGCATATATAGGAAGTACATGCCACCAGTGAAAACAGTTCGATAATACCCACTCGGACCTAAGTATCTTCTCAATGAAGAAGCAAAATTAGAAAAAAAAAAGGTTGTGCTGTGTAGCCAGTATAACATTCTGCGCCATGAAAAATTTGGTGAAAGGTTCTCTTTAAAGTTGTCCCTAGGCAAGAATTATCTTCTTGTTATACACTTACCACGACTTTGAGAGAAATCAGGAACATTGTGAATGGCAATGATATTAACCACAGTTCTGATCCTCGAGGGATGGTCTTATAGACCAGTAAAGAGAACAGGTCAGAGGATTCATGCTGTCCGAACTATAGGCAGCATGAATCAGAGATCACTATTGTTACTGCAATGCTGGGCATTTCAGGAAAAACAGTAGTAAACCGGGGTCACACAGTCCCAGCTTAAGTCACCCTACCTTTTATTAATATTTTCCAAAACAATTATGTTACAGAAATCAAAATTAAGAACAAAACAGTCCCCCCCCCCACAGCGTCCATTTATTGCTTGTGAGAAGACATAAATATCCATTAATTGACCTTAACAGTAGATCAAAACCAACACAAGCAGTTATCTATAGCAATATCAGAGCGATTGTCTTCAAGGATGTAAAAAGCAAACCATAAACTGTAATAGGTTCCAGCAGAGACCCATCTAGACAGGCCAGCCATATGAAAACATATCTTATTCTATATGACTAAATAGGTCTCCAGAGAGCCACCAAACAGCCATCCCGCACCCTCAGAGCACACGTAATAACACCCCTGACCAAGTCAAAGTCAAGGGTGCTAGGTTAGGCCTATCTAACCAAGATGCCCAGATTTCCTCCAATTTTTGACACATTCTTTTTTGGTACATGTATTTCTCAAGACGTATAGTACTTTTTACGGCATCTATAACTTCTTTGATGGATGGCAACTTTGGTGATTTCCAGTGAGTAGCTAAGCTCTTCTGAGCCTGATACAGTATTCAGAAGGTAGCTAGTCGGTGACTCTCCCCAACAGGGATTTCTGCCACACATCCAAGAATACACACTTTAGGATCCTCTGGGTTCTGACAGTTAAAAATATAATTAATAAGGTCCAGCACATCTCCCCAGAATAACTCTCCCTACCGGACTCTGCATGACTAAATGATCTCTTGCTAGATGTGTATAAGGAGAGTACTGTCAATCAAGCTGAGTGGGTTGGGAAAAGCTGGCAGGAACATCTCTCCACGACTAGTCTTCTCCATTACCTAATCCCCAGCTATCATTTTAAAATATCTATTCTCTGAAAATGAGTGAAAAATACATATCTGCAATGATAAAGCCTCTCTCTGACTCATGCTGTGCAGAGTTTAGGCAGCAGAAATCATCTAACAAGTTCCAGCAGGATTTCACCCTCAACTATTTATATGCACATGTAGCTCTTGTAGACACAAGTGCAGCAATACCTTTAGCTAGACAGTCAGTTCCTCCGTTATTGATGTCATTGACATCAACTGCATTGGATATGTAAGTGAGGCTGAAGTGCTTTGGATGGGTGGAAGCACTTCCCAAGCTTCTGTCGCTCTATTCCCGGCACAGTGCTGCCTTCGCCTCCTTGACTGACAGTTCCTTTGCTGTGCGACTTTAAGCAAAGGAGCAGTCAGTTAAGCAGGAAATGGCGGCAATGGGTGGGGAATAGAGCTAGAGGGACAGAGGTTTGAGAAGTGCTTCCACAATTCCATAGCACTTCAGCCTCATTTGCATATCGATTCAAATTTCTCAGTAATGGCAGAACAGACTGGACATGTAAAAGTATTGCTGGACTTGTGTTCGCAAGAGCTACATGCACATATAAATAGTTTGAGGTGAAATTCTGCTGATAAATTTTCCTAGCATACCCTTCTCTATAGCACTGTAAAGCTGATTCTCTCCTAATTCATAGAAACGTACGATTATCCGACATGGTCGTAGCTCAGGGAGTGATCTGGCTGTGCTAGGTCAGCAGCGAGACCCATAAGTTTAAAGAGACCCTGACTGATACACAAGATACGTAAGAAACCAGTTTCATTCTCGATCCCAACAATATCACATTGAGGACATACTCTAGGCAAGGTTTAAACTTACATAAATTCTTTAAGAAAAAGCCAGAAAAAAAACCCAAAATGTAATACATAAATGATCCTCAATGCTCATAAAGGTATAACGCACGTACCTGTACTTGTTGGCGAGTTGATTTCCTGCCTAATGTTCCGAGCACTCTGACTGGCGGAGCGCGCCGTCTCCCGCTGAGGTTCCAGGATATCACGGTATTTAGACACCATTAATACAGAAATGAAGTACACAACCGCCAGGGCAAGGAACTGAGCCTGTTTACTGTCATCCTAAAAAAAGAGTAGATATTCTGTCAAAACATGCCGGATGGGAAGAGCAGAGGGAAGGATGATGACAGGGAGAGAAGTCATGTTCACACTTACAAGTATGTTATATGTGTGTGTTATCAATACACTGTAAAGCACCGGAAAATGCTAGAACTCTGCAGATATCAGCTTCTTACACAAGACAAAACAATTGCATTTATATCTTTATCAGTGAAACTTAGGTGAGAATACCTGCAATAGTTGTCACAGCACTGCCTTTACTAGAGTACTCAATAGCAAAGATACTCAATTTTGTAATGTCAGATATTCATATTAGTAATTTTTTTTTAAAGGTAATACAGAAAAATGGAGAAAAAAAATGTATATAAACAAAAAATATCAGATGTCTTGTAATTTTCAAACTGTCCCACTAGACTCACACTTCATGCTCTGTACAGAAGACTTTTCAGCAGTCTCATTACCGTCAGTCAGGATTACAGTGACGGGTAACACCTCTATATATAGTAGGCACAGATCAGAAGCTCAGAAGATTTTTATAGAAAAAAATGTGCCTGAGTCAGTGTATGGTTGTTAATGTCCAACAGGAAGTAAGATTCTTAAATTACACCTAGGGGCCACAGTGTGAAAACTGCAAGATTTTTTACTTCAATAGTGATGTTCACACGTGGCATTAAAAGCTGCATTTCTTCTGCTGCTATTTAAAGCATGTTTTCTGCAGATGTCTTTTCCAAATTACGTAAAACAGTTTTCCGTGGTTATTGCATTTTTGCTGCAGTCTTTATTGTGTTTTCTCCCTATTTGAAGCAGCATTTCTAAAGATTTTTTTTTCTTCTAGTACAGAAAAGTTTTGATTCCTCATGTAAATATGCATAGGAGCCTGTAAAAAATACGGATTTTTGTGTTTTTTGTGTTACTCACCGTAAAATCCTTTTCTCCGAGACGCTCATTGGGGGACACAAGACTGTGGGTGTATGCTACTGCCGCTAGGAGGCTGACACTAAGTAAACATAAAAAAAGGTTAGCTCCTCCTCCGCCGTATACACCTCAGCACTGGCCGCAGGCAAACCCAGTTTAGTGCAAAAAGCAGTAGGAGGCTAAAAAGTAAATCAGTGTTAACACAGGTACAATATATCCAGAAGTAAATCAACTGACACAGACCCAAAAAATAGAATTAACTCCAAAACGAAGCCATCCGGCTATTAGGGAGGGTGCTGTGTCCCCCCAATGAGCGTCTCGGAGAAAAGGATTTTACGGTGAGTAACACAAAAATCCGTATTTCTCCTTCGTCTCATTGGGGGACACAAGACTGTGGGATGTCCCAAAGCAGTCCCTTGGGTGGGAAACCGACTCCACAGTGTAATTTACAACCAGGCATTGCCTATAGGTCCTCCTACCCAGACTTGCATCCGCTGAAGCCTGAGTATGGACATTATAATATTTTGAAAAATTATGCAGACTGGACCAGGTTGCCGCCTTACAAACCTGTTCCGCCGAAGCCTGATGCCGAAGAGCCCAGGAGGCCCCCACCGCTCTGGTGGAGTGAGCCCTGATTCCTGCAGGAAGCACCGCGCCTCTGATGCGGTAGGCCTCCTGAATGGTTAACCGTATCCATCTAGCCAAAGTTGACCTAGATGCAGCGAGTCCCTTCCTGCGACCTTCGGGAAGGATAAACATCGTGTCCATCTGCCGAAAGGATGCCGTCCGAGATACATATCTCCTGAGTGCTCTCACCAGATCCAGCGTATGGAGAGCCTTCTCCACCCGGTGCGTCGGAGCTGGGCAAAATGAGGGCAACACAATGTCCTCATTGATATGAAATGAGGACACGACTTTAGGCACAAAAGGTGGTGTTGGCCTGAGCACTACCTTATCGTGATGAAAAAGTAAGTACGGAGCTCGGCAAGATAGTGCTGCCAGCTCCGAAACCCGCCTTATGGATGTTATGGCTACCAAAAACACCACCTTCCAGGAAAGGAATGTCAGGGAAACCTCCTGAAGAGGCTCAAATGGAGATTCCTGCAGAACTCCCAGAACAAGATTGAGATCCCAAACGTCTAAGGGAGCCCTGTAGGGGGGCACTATATGGACAACCCCTTGAATAAAGGTCTTAACCTGTAAATTAGTAGCGATTTTACGCTGAAAAAGAACCGACAAGGCTGATATCTGTCGTCTAAGAGTACTTGGCGCTAGGCCTGAATCTAGGCCCGCTTGGAGAAATGACAGAATGTTGGGAATCGAAAACTGAAGTGGGGAATAACCATGTTCCCTGCACCATGTAAAAAAAGACCTTCCAAGTATGGTGGTAGATACGAGCCGAGGCGGGTTTTCGGGCGCTAGCCATTGTGGCGGCGACCTTCTTGGAGAATCCAGCCCTGGTCAGGATCCAAGATTCAACGGCCAGGCCGTCAAACACAGGACCGCTGAGTTCTGGTGGTAAACTGGGCCCTAGGAGAGAAGGTCCGCGCGTTCTGGCAGACGCCAGGGTGCGTCGGCGAGCAACTGTACCAGCTCTGCGTACCATGAGCGACGCGGCCAATCCGGAGCGATTAATATCGCTGGGACCCCCTCTAACCTGATCTTTCTGATCACCCTTGGGAGCAGAGCTATCGGTGGAAACAAATATGGAAGATGAAACCGATTCCACGGTAGAACCAGGGCGTCCACCGCAATTGCCTGCGGATCCCGGTACCGGGAGACGAAGTTGGGCACCTTGGCGTTTATCCTGGAGGCCATCAGGTCCACATCATGGGGTTCCCCAGCGTAGGCATATCTGCTGAAAGACATCGGGATGTAGCGACCATTCCCCTGACGCTATACCCTGACGGCTGAGGAAATCCGCTGCCCAGTTCTCCTTGCCCGGAATGTGGACCGCCGATATCACAGAGTGACTTCTTTCTGCCCAGGTCAGAACATGTTTTACCTCGTGCATGGCCGCCCTGCTGCGGGTACCTCCCTGATGATTTATGTATGCCACCGCCGTGGCATTGTCCGATTGTATTCGGAAAGGGCGGCCAGCCAGATGATGGTGAAAATGCTTCAGAGCCAGCCGACTAGCTCGAATCTCTAAAATATTGATCGGGAGGGTCGATTCCTGCCGAGACCAAGCCCCCTGGGTTGTGTAGTGACGAAACACTGCTCCCCATCCGAGAAGGCTGGCGTCCGTTGTGACTACCAGCCAATGGACTGGGGGAAAATATCGCCCCTGTTGAAGCGTGGTGCTTTTTGTCCACCACATAAGTGTCTGTCTGACCTGCAGGGACAGAAGGCACCGAAATTTGAGAGAGTGAGGGCTCCCGTCCCATACTGCCAAGAGTGCATGCTGAAGGGGACGGAGATGAAACTGGGCAAACGGAATGGCCTTGATTTCTGCCACCATCCTTCCTAGGACCCTCATGCAAAACCGGATGGTGTGAGGAATCGGTTGGCGAAGGATCCGTACCTCCTGACGGAGAACTAGGGCCTTGTCCCGAGGAAGGATTATCAACCCTTGAGCGGTGTCGAAAATCATCCCTAAAAAGGTGATCTTCCGAGATGGCACGGGAGATGATTTTTTCAGATTCACCAGCCACCCCAGGCGAGCAAGGGTGTCTAGCGTAATGCTGACACTTTCCTCGCAGGCTTGAAAAGACGGACCCTTGACAAGGAGATCGTCTAAGTATGGCAAGATGACTATCCCCCGGGAGTGCAGAATGGACACAACAGCAGCCATAACCTTTGTGAACACCCTGGGGCTGTGGCTAGCCCGAAGGGCAAGGCTGCGAACTGAAAGTGAAGGTTGCTGATGGCAAACCGAAGAAACCTCTGATGAGGGGGGAATATGGGGATGTGAAGATAGGCATCCTGGATGTCTATTGACGCTAGAAATTCCCCCTTTTCCATGGCTGCAATGACCGAGCGGAGAGACTCCATTCGGAAATGCCGAATTCTGACAAACCGGTTCAGACGTTTTAGGTCCAGAATGGGCCTTACAGTGCCGTCCTTCTTGGGTACTATGAACAGGTTGGAATAGAACCCCTGACCTCTTTCGACCTCTGCTACAGGAACAATGACCCCGCTGCGCCGAAGAGATTCGACCGCCTTGAATAAGGCGTGAACCCGAGATTCTTCTTTGGGAAGACGCGAGGGAAAAAAACTATTTGAGGGAAGGCTGATAAACTCTATCTTGTACCCCGAGGAGACTAACTCCCTGACCCACTCGTCGTGAGTAACCGATAGCCAGGTGGGGCGAAACCAGAGTAGGCGGCCGCCTACTCTGGATAAATTGACCAGATCCTGCTTCCAGTCATTTGGCCGAATATCTTTGGGACCTAGACCCTCTAGACCTTGGTTGTTGAGATTGCATCCTTCCCAAAGGGTTGGTCTTGTAGGAGACCTGGCGATCTTTGGCCTGATTAGGTCGACCTGAGCCGCAGGGGCTAGCTGCCGCGGCCCAACCTGGGTTGCGAAAGGCCCTAAACCGAGGCTGAAGCTGTCGGCGAAAGGGCTGTCTAATTTTCTGCTGAGGAAGGAAACTGCTTTTCCTCCTGTCGCATCAGATATGAGCTGATCCAGTCTCTCGCCAAATAACCGGCCGCTCTGATACGGTAAGGACGTAAGTGATTTTTTTGAGGTTGAGTCCGCTCGCCAAGTCCTCAACCACAAGGATCTCCTAATAGCAATCGCATTAGCTGCAGCTAGTGCTGCGCAATTTGCCGCATCCATGGAAGCATTAATTAAAAAGTCTCCTGCAAGAGCTATCTGATTAGAGATCTCAATTACCTCTGACGGCACCTCAATACCGTGGAGAGCTCTATTTAGCGACTCCGACCAGGATATCATGGCCTTAGCAACCCAAGTCGCTGCAAAAGAAGGAGAGAGAGCAGAGCCTGATGCCTCAAAGACCGAGCGAGCCAAACTTTCAATCAGACGATCCATTGGATCTTTGATCGAGGAACCGTTGGGAAGGGAGAGGAGCGTCTTAGACGCCAACCGCGACACAGGAGGGTCGACCGCAGGAGATTCCGCCCACTTCTTAAGAAGTTCAGGAGCAAAAGGATATCTGGTATTGAGGGCCCTTTGTCCTGCGAAGCGCTTGTCCGGCTTTTCCCGGTGGCGCTGCACTAGGTCCTCAAACTCAGGATGAGCACCAAAAACCTTATGAGTTTGCCTGGCTCGTTTGAAGGACACCTTATGACCAGAGGCCAAGGTGGATTCATCATCTACCGCCAGGGTTTGATTGACTGCTTCAATTAGACTGTCAATTGTCTCCTGAGAATTTGGTGCCTCTAGATTGAGGGACCCTTCGGAATCGGAATCCGAACTTTGATCACTCGCCTCCAAAGGTGATGGAGAGCGAGAAACGGAACTGATAGATGCCGAGGCCCTGGACGGCATAGGCGACGCAGTGTGGGTTCGCTTCCCCTGCGTCTGCCTGGTGAGAGCGTGGCCCCTGCAGGCCGGAGGTTCCTGAGACATGGCCAAGACGGGTGAACCACTGTCCCTGCTCCTATCGGGAGCTTGAAGGGACTCGATTGCTCTTGTTAATGATGCCACAGATTGAGACAGAGACAGGGCCCATTCCGGGGGACCTGACGCACTGGGCTCAGCTGTAGGTGAGGGCTCCTGAGCACGTTCGGAGTCACAGGCTTCGCAGACCCGATTAACCTGGGCATGCGGAAAAGGGGACTTACAGGCAATGCAAGCGGTATACAGTACCGTGTGAGTTTTAGCCCTTCTGGACATACTGGATCTGACACAGAGTCTTTCCTGATTTGGATGTGGCGGTGCGGAGTGCGGCAGAGCAGAGCGCAGAGGAACGCAGCGAAGCGGATCAACCAGGCTGGAGGTAGTAGCACTTACCCCAGTCCTGTATCCCAGGACGTCTTTTAACGGCGTGTAGTGGCGAAAAAGAGACGACGGAGGCTCCAGACTTTCAAAAAAAAAAAAGCCCTCTCCTTTCAGGGAGGCGAGCCTAAAATAGCTGAGCCTCAGGGGGGGGGGTCGCGAGGCGCGGCTAGCGCCGGCCGAAGCCGGGGACACAATTTTCGGCGGCGGCCGCCCAGGAGTCGGGGGCGGGCCGCCGGAAGATGATGCATCCTTAGGGGCGGGCTCAAGCCAGGGACTCGCCTGTTCCTGGTTGAACCAGGCTGAATCCCCGACCACCTCTCAGACGCCGGCTCCTTCGCTCCAGCTTCTTCCGGCCCCCTCCATGACCGTCTATACCGCGGATTTAAGGTGGGTTTGGGGAATCGAGTTCTCCATCCGTCTCCCAGCAGCTATTTCTTTGTCAGCAGAGATGTCGTCAGTTTAGAGGGGGTTTGCAGAAAAAAAGGGGGATGGTGCAGGCATCCTAACTCCATCACCCTCTCAGGGGATGAGGAGAGGGACCGTCCGCCTCCTTGCAGCACCGCAGTCTAGCATTGGTGGTGCAGTGGGGCCGCACGGACTACCTTCTGCCTCTGTACAGCCTAGGGTTTCGATACTCTAGGGTGGTCAGGGCTGAGTCCGGCATTTGTATCCCACGTTGCGGGAAAGGATACGTGGAGGCGACACTCCACGTGCTCGCCCGTTGATGGTTTGGGGAGATCGGACCCCTTCAAAAGGGTCCGTCGCCCCTATCTCGTCTTCGTGGGGAAAAAAAAAAATGGTCTGGAAGAAACCAGACGTGTGCCTCCATCAGACACTAAGCATGAACTGGGTTTGCCTGCGGCCAGTGCTGAGGTGTATACGGCGGAGGAGGAGCTAACCTTTTTTTATGTTTACTTAGTGTCAGCCTCCTAGCGGCAGTAGCATACACCCACAGTCTTGTGTCCCCCAATGAGACGAAGGAGAAAATGCACAGTTCAGCAGCGTCTTCATACAGTGGGCAGGATTTTCATGAAATCACATCCACTTTGCCTAGACAGTAAAATGCAGCAGGTTTTCTGCCCCCCAAAAACCACAACAGAAGAAAAAAGCAGCATTTACGCTACAGCTTTAAGGTCCAAACAACGTGGCTGCGATTCGATGAAAACTCCTTCACTGTTAGATGCTGCTGAGTTTTGCGGTTTCAGTGCATTTTTTCTCTCTATGGGCCTGAAAACAACGCATGTTAAAAAAAAAAAAAAAAAAAAAACACCACACTGTTGCATTTTTAAGTGCAGAATCAAAGCTTTTCTGTATTCTTAAAAAAAAATAGCTTTCAGATGCAGCTTAAAATCTGCATAAAAAATGCATCAAATAGCAGATAAGAGGTCTAAAAAATGCAGCAAAAACACAATAATCAGAGAAAATCGATCTGCAAATAAAAAGCATGCAAAAAGGGAGCATTTAAGGCCTCAGAATTAATTTTTTACTAATTTTTCATGGGTTCAATAGAGGGACAAAAAAATCAATCATGTCATTATTTATGCAATTTACCGATCACCATTAATAATCTGTGCACTGTATTGTATGGGTGGTTACGCTTACAGCGATGCCAAATATGTCTATAGTACTTGCTGATTTGCGATGTTTATTTTTCATTTTTAAGTGCATTTAAAAAACTCATTGTTAATGTTTTTCATTATATTTCTTTAGTAATTTTAGAGGGAAAAAACTCCCTTTATTTTACCTCTAGAAAACAGGTACATAGAATTACACTGGTATATGATGTAGCTCTATGCACCAGTACACTGTGCCTGTAATGAAGAGGAATACAAACCACCTTCAAGTACAGAAAATCATACTTCACAGTGCAGTCTGCAGCTCTCGGCTACTGCTGCAGCGTCCAGTGATAAAGCGCTGACTTGCCTGAGCTTTCTCTGCAGACAGTGCTCAATCATTTGTCTACGCTCCCCAGGCAAGACGTTTTCCCTAAATAGGGAGATACAGTCTACATTGGTCATATCTGTACTGACAGGGAAAACAATTTGTAACTCGAAGATGTGTTTCCCATCGGTTGGCCAGCTATCAATTACACGTCAGATGTTTTAGACCGCCATGGATGCCTCTAGTCATTGCTCTGTACACCTGACACACAGGGAGACCACTACAATGGCAGATTGCATTGTAAGCTATTCCAGCAATTGCATCACCTGCCACTACGACCATAAAAGAAATCCAAAATAAAATATGGACAATAAAAGTAATGATTACGTATCAACAGATTGCATCCATGTAGACAACCACTTTACTCAATATCTCAATGAAGTTTGAGATATTTATTAAAACAATGATTGGAGTATGTCGTCATGTGGTTCTACAGCGCAGACTAGTGGTCAATAGTGGAAATGCAGGCCCTACTTTTACATTACTGATGCCTTAGAAAGGATTTTTTTTATTAATAACCATTTTAAAAAAAGCAGTTATCCCAATACAATTGCTGTGTGCTAAATTACAATGAACAGTAAACATAAATGGAGTTTTCTCTCCCTATAGATCTCATATTAGAAGAAAAATATAAAAAATATAAAATGAAAATAAAATGTAGTAACATACGGTTACAGCAAATTACTAAAAAACATAAAACTATTATCAGAAAGGAACATAACATATTGGTTAGATGACAATGGCAACTAATTCTGTAGGAATTTTATTCTAGGCCATTACAATTAGGACTGCTTATTAAATAATGCATTTCAGCTCCCCTGGTGGTGGAGGAGGGATAGTGAAAAGACAAGCTACCATTTCTCCAACTAAATTGTCTATCGGAAACGTGATCAAAAAGTTGTGGGGAGCTGGTTGAGACGTAAAAATGCCACAAATCGCAAAATTTTGAAAAAGTTTTACGAGAATTTAGAGTAGTTTTATGCCAGAAAGCTGATAGATAAATAGGGGCTGTGTCTTTAAAATCTAGGTTGTACCAGGCAAGCCATGTGAGAGCTATGGTGCCTGTGCCCCGGGTGGCAAACAGCCCTGGCCCTGCCTGGCATCAGTTTCCTTCTCCTGACATTCACTGTATATGCGCCGCAGAAGAAGGGAGGATTTGTATGCTGCAGGCTCACATCCTGAGCCGACTCAGTAGCTGGTGGGTGTCAGGTGTTTAACACAACAGACACCTGCCGGCAACTGCTGCGATTTCAACTAGCTCCGACTGCAGCGGTGCAACACCTTGAATTCTGTCTTGAACAGTGACAATGGCATCCAAGTGATTATACCGGCGGCGTGGCCCTTGGTCACCGTCTGTTAGGCCTAAATTGGGACTGTCACATGGAAAAATGATTTATATGACCTAAATTACACCTAAAGTAAATGCATACATAGTCTGCTGAAACGGATCACTGACCATACCAATAAAATGACTGTGGATCTCTTCGGCAGTTAACCGAGCAGAAAAATTCAGACAAATCAGCAAAAAATATGCTTAAATTACCAGCGGGCTCGTTATGGATTTAGCTGTGGGCATGCAGAGGATTTCTCTCCAGGTACAGCGGACAATGATAAATCATTTGCCATTAGATTCTGAAAAATTAAGCTTTGAAGCTGCATGCATATTATCCTGGAGGTGCACTGGGGGCGGGCCACTGTACTCTGACACACCTCCAACGCACTTCCAGGTTAGTTTGCAAGTGGGTCAAAAACTTCATTTCTCAGCACTGGTACATGGGATTACTAAAAAACATCATTTTTATTGTTGTCCTACGACCTCTACAACCGTGCCACAAGTATCAAGAGCAAAATCAGTAGCCCAGGTAGCTCTTTGTACAAACCTGTATATAAAAGAAACCAGGAGCGCTATTCTATGTGTGTATATCTCTTCTTTCAATTCTTTATTAAACATGTCAGTGTGATTTTACTGTAATGCGCACTGAATTGCCGGCTTTTAAAAAATGGATCCGTCGATAAACATAAGAAACGGATGAAAAAATGGATCCGTCGATAAACAGAAGAAACGGATGAAAAAACGGATCCGTCGATAAACAGAAGAAACGGATGAAAAACAGATCCGTCGAGTCAGTTTTTCACAATCTGCAACGGATCCGTCGAGCCAACGGATTGTGACTGATGGCAAAAAACTGATGTGTGAAAGAGGCCCTAAGAGTCATGCTTTTATTAATGCCATTTTCTTGGCTATCTAGGATACATAGTAGCGCAAATTACATTACACCTTTGTACAAACCTGCCCGATATTGTATTAGTCAGAGCCGTCTCTCACTCACCAAGTACAAGCCATAAGTATCACAAAAGCAGTAACCTACCACATCGCGGAACACAACGGCCCGCAGACGGTTAATATCCACATCCTGGAGGAGTCGATCGGGGTCCTTTATCGGTGACAGGTTACTAGGAACATTGTCCATGGGGATCTAGGAGCACAAAGACAGCAAAATTATCATTAGTATTGCAGTTTACAATATCTGTGGATTAAAAATGCGACAAAACCTCACGCATCTTATGTTATAAACGGAAACTAAAGGGGGGAAATCATACAGATTAAAGGAAACTATTTTTTTATATTTAATGCTACAGTGGCTGTATAGACACACGAAATAGCTGTCGCCAAATGCGGATTCAGCTCACCACCATCCGTCCAACTCCACCACACACTCATGTTTTTGTAGGGACGTTAGCCAATGCCAATCTCATTGTAACATATACCCTTAGGGTATGTTCCCATGTAGCTTTTTTGATGCATTTTTTCCACATGAAAAACGCAGCCTATGGCCAGAAAACAGAAGGCGTTTCACTCGTACTTTTGTGTGATTTTATTGTTAACGTATTTTGATCTGAATGAGGAAAAACTGCAGTAAAAACCTTGAAAGAATCGATGAGTTGCTTTTAAAAAAATAAAACACCACAAGTCAAAAACTGCAAAGAAAAAATATGCACTGTGTGAATAAGACTTTGGAAATTTCATTCAGTTTGCAGTCACCATAACTAACCAAAATAATTTAAAAAAATACAGATCACAAATGCTACATGTGAACAAGCCTTAATATGGGAAAAACACCAAAAATGACACGCAGATGCTATATTGATGGTATCCGAATCCAGGAGCAAATGCCAACCAGTAAGCCATTGCCTAAATCGTACAGCAGAAGCCGAGCTCTGCCCACATCGTATCAGCTGCAGAACTTGATTCCCTTCATATTTAGTCATCCATTTCCCAGACCTGCTCCAGCGTCCTCAGTGCAGGTGGGGAAAGGATTAGGAATATTTCCGTATGTTCAGAAGACACTGCTCGGCCGGCAGAATGGCGGTAATGGTGATGTGACGGAATGGAATGTACTCGATTACCAGTCGCAGGGGACGGAGCGCTAACATAATGGCTTCTCAATGATAATTGGCTGATCGCCTCCTGCCTGTTTGGCTCCTAATCACTTGAACAGTATGGTTCTGATTAAAAATAAAGAAAAACCACACTATCCCGTACACTGCAGTAGTGTTTTTCTAGGATTTCATTTCACTTTTTATTGGTGTTTAAAAGCTTTACTCGGCAAATTCAATAAGTCCCACTTGTGCCGGGCTTAATTCCGTTTTTCTAACCTCTGACAAGACATCCTTCAGGGCCTTGTAGATGGTCTTCAGAAGACCCCACCAGATAGAACACTTTTCCCTGCTTTGCCTCAGGCCAAGTTATAAGATCTGCACCCCACCATCTGAAAGAACGCCATGAGTGGAGGAAAGGAAGGGCTTTACCCAATTTACAGCCGGCACCCAAGAGTCATAGTCCTATAGGCCAAGATTCATCATTTGCGTTTTTTTTTAAAGTTACTTTACTTTTTTGTCTTGTGGTATTTATTGCGGTTTTTGGAGTCAAATTCATCTAAACAGTGCATGTGATTCATGAATTTGGCATAATGTCATAAATGGGCTTTCTTCCTGTCTTGATATGTTTGTGCAAAAATTAAAGTCAAGACATTGGAGCAAAAGAAAACAAAAATAAGTCACACATCCTATTCAGCGGCCGGGCGGCTCGCAGCCAGCGGCCGGGGCGGCTCGCAGCCAGAGGCCGGGGCGGCTCGCAGCCAGCGGCCGGGGCGGCTCGCAGTCAGCGGCCGGGGCGGCTCACAGTCAGCATTTTCCCTGTATGAAGTTATACTGAATATTTTCCAGCAAACTTTTACATCTTTCTCCTCTATCGCTATACCATGCTGTATATAGATCGGTCTACGATGCATGTACAACGTGACAGGTGTCCTTTAAAACTAGGGCTACATGAAGTCAGGGCGTATGTGTCAATGAGATTGCAGTGTCGCATTTTCCCATCATATCTAATGATTTCTTAAGATCTTGCATTGTTATCTGCGACCTACTGAGACTAAGACGCAACTGTGTTTTACTGTCGCACACAACTTACCTGCCCTAGACTTCAATGCAAGTTGCACTCATTTGCAACTTACATGTGACGAGTCAGTGATTTGGCTGTGTTTTATTTTTTTTTTTTGGTTTTTTTTTGGAGGGGGGGGGGAGATTTTCTAGCAAAATCGCAGCTCTAAAATAATTGTGCAACAGCAAGTCACCGACAAGTTTCAAAAATGTTTTTTGGCTGCCTGACCTGTATGAGAACTTGTCGAGTGACATGATGCTGTGCTGCCTCAGTCTAAGGCTAAGTGCACACGTTCAGGAATGTGTGCAGAATTTTCCTGAGCAAAACTGGACTTTTTTCGCGGTAAAAACGCGCAGTTTTTGTGTGGTTTTTGCACGTTTTTTCCCTGAACTTTCTAGGTCAATACTATAGCGGGAAAAACGCTAGAATTACGCGAAATTAATGAACATATTGCTTCTTTTTCCGCGATGCGTTTTTTTCGTGGAAAAAAGCGCACCATGTGCACAAAAATTACGGAATTCATTCTAAATAATAGGATGCTTCATTCATGCGTTTTTTACGCGTTTTTTGCTGCGAAAAAAACGCAAATAATCCTGAACGTGTGTACTTAGCCTAAGAGTCATTTAACTGCAGATTTTAACTTGTGACCGCAATTAAAAAAAACAAAAAGAAAAAAAAAAACACAATAAAAGCAAACTCCACCTCAGATTCTAAATTCCCAATCTCACCTTGGTGGCAGTGGTAACCGGAACACTCTGCAGATTATCCTGGACCTTATTGCTGCTCATAGACTTGGTTCCCCGCTCTCGCTGCCTCTGCCGGCACTCCAAGCAGTTTCGTACAGCTACACAGCAAACTAAAAAAGGTTTAATCAAAATCGACTCACATTTATTTCATTGTACAACTGACTGGTAAAAGAAAATCTCAAAGAAAATACATAGTTTCTATCGGTAGAAGTTATGGTTGAAGTCATTAATGGCCATGTGCTGTACAATGGCTAAACCGGACGGACAGGCGGCACACGGCTCTAAAGGGATCATCTCAACTCATTCTCAAAGTCATCCCAACAATCACTTGATCGCTGCAGGTTTAGGAAACCCTTGATAATCAGCAATTATAGCCTGAGAAAGCGAACGCTTAGCTATAAATATTCCCTACACTGGTGCAAAGGTGAAATATACAGTAGCATGACATGGCAGCCATTCTATCAAAGATATTGTTGATACTTAAAAGGCGCTGCATCAAGAAAAGTATTGTTTAAAACTGAGCACGTGAAAAGAATTGTATTTACAATATATATCAATTCAAATAGTGTGTGGTTTTGTAAGAACATTACATTACTGTAGACTGTGAGCCCTTGCGGGCAGGGTCCTCTCTCCCTCTGTACTTGTGTGTGCCTTGTATTGTTCACGTTTATTTACTTGTCTATATTTGCCCCTTCTCACATGTAAAGCGCCATGGAACAAATGGAGCTATAAAAATGTATAATAATAATAATAATTTACATCTTTAATAGCGCGTGGAAGGAGTGCAGGACCACCATTAGTGGTGGACGCACATGCTCAGTATGTTCCTTGATTTGTCCCAGCTCAGGCTGAGTAGTGATCTGAAAGAGATACTAAAGTGGTAGAGAGAAGAACTAAAGCATGGGCCAGAGATAGAGAGACCTGAGTTAGACAGAGAGACCTGAGCTAGACAGAGAGACCTGAGCTAGATAGAGAGACCTGAGCTAGACAGAGGGACTTGAGCTAGACAGAGGGACCTGAGCTAGACTAGAGGACCTGAGCTAGATAGAGAGACCTGAGCTAGATAGAGGACCTGAGCTAGATAGAGAACTGAGCTAGATAGAGACCTGAGCTAGATAGAGAGACATGAGCTAGATAGATAGACCTGAGCTAGATAGAGAGACCTAAGATAGATAGATGACTAAAAGACTAGATAGAGAGACCTGAGCTAGATAGAGACCTGAGCTAGATAAAAGACCTGAGCTAGATAGATAGACCTGAGCTAGACAGAGAGACCTGAGCTACACAGAGACCTGAGCTAGAAGAGACCTGAGCTAGATAGAGACCTGAGCTATAGACTAGTAGACAAGACTGAGCTAGACAGAGACCTGAGCTAGACAGAGACCTGAGCTAGATAGAGACCTGAGCTAGATAGATAGTCCTGAGCTGGAAAGATAGTCCTGAGCTAGATAGATAGATAGACCTGAGCTAGATAGAGAGACCTGAGCTAGATAGAGAGACCTGAGCTAGATAGAGAGACCTGAGCTAGATAGAGAGACCTGAGCTAGATAGAGAGACCTGAGCTAGACAGAGAGACCTGAGCTAGATAGAGAGACCTGAGCTAGATAGAGAGACCTGAGCTAGATAGAGACCTGAGCTAGACAGAGACCTAGCTAGACAGAGACCTGAGCTAGACAGAGAACCTGAGCTAGAAGAAGACCTGAGCTGGAAGATAGTCCTGAGCTAGATAGATAGACCTGAGCTAGATAGAGAGACCTGAGCTAGATAGAGAGACCTGAGCTAGATAGAGAGACCTGAGCTAGATAGAGGAGACTGAGCTAGATAGAAGACCTGAGCTAGATAGATAGTCCTGAGCTAGATAGATAGTCCTGAGCTAGATAGTAGTCCTGGCTAGTAGTAGTCCTGAGTAGATATAGTCCTGAGCTAGATAGATAGTCCTGAGCTAGATAGATAGTCCTGAGCTAGATAGATAGTCCTGAGCTAGATAGATAGTCCTGAGCTAGATAGATAGTCCTGAGCTTGATAGACCTGAGCTTGATAGACCTGAGCTAGATAAGAGCCTGAGCTAGATAGAGATGAGACCTGAGCTAGATAGAGACCTGAGCTAGACAGAGAAACCTGAGCTAGACAGAGAGACCTGAGCTAGATAGAGAAACCTGAGCTAGATAGAGACCTGAGCTAGACAGAGACCTGAGCTAGACAGAGAGACCTGAGCTAGACAGAGATACCTGAGCTAGACAGAGATACCTGAGCTAGACAGAGAGACCTGAGCTAGATAGAGAGACCTGAGCTAGATAGATAGACCTGAGCTGGATAGATAGTCCTGAGCTGGAAAGATAGTCCTGAGCTGGAAAGATAGTCCTGAGCTAGATAGATAGACCTGAGCTAGATAGAGAGACCTGAGCTAGATAGAGAGACCTGAGCTAGATAGAGAGACCTGAGCTAGACAGAGAGACCTGAGCTAGATAGAGAGACCTGAGCTAGATAGAGAGCCTGAGCTAGATAGAGACCTGAGCTAGATAGAGACCTGAGCTAGACAGAGAGACCTGAGCTAGACAGAGAGACCTGAGCTAGATAGAGACCTGAGCTAGATAGATAGTCCTGAGCTGGAAAGATAGTCCTGAGCAGATAGATAGACCTGAGCTAGATAGAGAGACCTGAGCGTAGATAGACCTGAGCTAGATAGAGAGACCTGAGCTAGATAGAGAGACCTGAGCTAGACAGAGAGACCTGAGCTAGATAGAGAGACCTGAGCTAGATGAGAGACCTGAGCTAGATAGAGAGACCTGAGCTAGATAGAAGTCCTGAGCTAGATAGATAGTCCTGAGCTAGATAGATAGTCCTGAGCTAGATAGATAGTCCTGAGCTAGATAGATAGTCCTGAGCTAGATAGATAGTCCTGAGCTAGATAGATAGTCCTGAGCTAGATAGATAGTCCTGAGCTAGATAGATAGTCCTGAGCTAGATAGATAGACCTGAGCTAGATAGATAGACCTGAGCTAGATAGATAGACCTGAGCTAGATAGAGAGACCTGAGCTAGAGAACCGAGTGAAGAGCCTGAGCTAGACAGAGAGAACTGAGCTAGATAGAGAAACCTGAGCTAGATAGGCCTTAGCTAGATAGAGAGACCTGAGCTAGATAGATAGTCCTGAGCTAGATAGATAGACCTGAGCTAGATAGATAGACCTGAGTAGATAGATAGACCTGAGCTAGATAGAGAGACCTGAGCTAGATAGAGAGACCTGAGCTAGATAGAGAGACATGAGCTAGATAGAGAGACCTGAGCTAGATAGATAGACCTGAGCTAGATAGATAGACCTGAGCTAGATAGATAGTCCTGAGCTAGATAGATAGTCCTGAGCTAGATAGAAAGTCCTGAGCTAGATAGATAAACCTGAGCTACATAGATAGACCTGAGCTAGATAGAGAGACCTGACTAGATAGAGAGACCTGACCTAGATAGACCTGAGCTAGATAGATAGACCTGAGCTAGACCAGAGACCTGACGACAGAGACCTGAGCTAGACGACAGCTGACAGAGACCTGAGCTAGACAGAGACCTGAGCTAGACAGAGAGAGCTGAGCTAGATAGATAGACCTGAGCTAGATAGAGAGACCTGAGCTAGATGGAGAGACCTGAGCTAGATAGATAGTCCTGAGCTAGATAGAGAGACCTGAGCTAGATAGACCTGAGCTAGTTAGATAGACCTTAGCTAGATAGATAGACCTGAGCTAGATAGATAGACCTGAGCTAGATAGATAGACCTGAGCTAGATAGATAGACCTGAGCTAGATAGATAGACCTGAGCTAAATAGATAGACGAGCTAGATCAATAGATCTAAGTTAAATACATAGACATAATCTAGGTCAGACCTGGGCAAAGTGCGGCCCGCGGGCCACATCCAGCCCTCTGGTTGTCTCAGTCCGGCCCGCGGACCGAGACAGCTGAGGGGCTGAAAACAGTGGCCCACCGTCCGTACTGTGCCTGCCCGCTCGCTGTCTCTATCCACGCTGAATGCATTGGTGGAGGAGGGGCCTCGAGACACTTCCTCCCAGTGCTGTGGAGTTGGAGCCCATTTTGGTGGAGTTGGAGTTGGAGTCGGTGTCACGGAAATTTAGGAGTCTGAGTCGGAGGTTTGGCTTACCGACTCCACAGTTCCTCCATCAATCAGCGTTTGAAACAGCTGACGCGATGTCATTTCATCGTGTCAGCTGTGTACTGTGGAGAGTCAGCGCACCAGAGACACCGAGACAGAAGCAGAGCGCCGATGAATGGGACGGAGGTGAGTATGTGGTGTTCTTTTTAGTTATTTATGTATATGGGATGTTTGGCTGCACATGGGGAGGCTATGGTGGTCTTACTGTGGACATCGGGAAGCTATTGGGGTCTTACTGTGGACATAGGGAGGCTATGTGGGGTCTTACTGTGGATATAGGGAGGCTATGGAGGGTCTTACTGTGGACATGGGGAGGCTATGGGGTCTTACTGTGGACATGGGGAGGCTATGGGGGTCTTACTGTGGATATAGGGAGGCTATGAGGGTCTTACTGTGGACATGGGGAGGCTATGGGGGTCTTACTGTGGACATGGGGAGGCTATGGGGGTGTTACTGTGGACATGGGGAGGCTATGGGGATCTTACCGTGGACATAGGGAAGCTATGGGGTCTTACTGTGGACATGGTGATGTTATCGGGCTCTCATGCTTGCCATGGGGAGGATGTGTGGGCCTCATATGCAGGACATGGGGGCTGTGTGGGCCTCATATGCTTAACATGGGGAGGCTGTGTGGGCCTCATATGCTGGACACGGGGAGGCTGTGTGGGCCTCAGATGCTATATAGAAGAGGCTTTATTCAGGTTCAAACGGTATATAGGGGAATTTTGGCAAACATAATTCTGCTCAATACGGAGTGATAATATTATAATTATTATAGTAATAATTATATGTTGATATTAATATTGAGCTTAATTCATTTCAGCCTATTGGTTCGGCCCTCAACAACAGACACGGTCTCTCATGTGGCCCCTCTGCAAAATTAATTGCCTATCCCTGATCTAGATCGATTGATAGATATACATGAGCTAGATAGATAGATGGATAGCTAGACAGGTAGAAAGACAGACAGACACAGAGACAGATATAAAAGACAGATATGAGCTAGATGGACATGAGACAGACAGATGGAGAAAAATACACTGGAAAGTGATTTTTTTTGCACTTATATGGTTAAAATAAAGTTGTGCACTAGTCCAGAGTCTGTTTTTTTTTTTGGATCAATTCAGGTTAATCCTTTTAATGCCTTTTTGCATCAATATAGTTGGTTCTCAGACAGGGAATCATGTCTTATGGTGCTCATCTGTTCCAGCAGTAAGAACAGCACTTGCACGGACTGGCCGCGGGTCTCCCGACCACAGCATGACGGCTTCATATACCTCTCTGAGGCTGTCGCAGTCGGGTTGGGAAGCCCGCGGCCAGTCCGTGCATTGCACACTTCGTAGTTTGGACGTCTGAATGAGCCCTAAATTCCATTTACATTTCTGTCACATATGTAAAAGAGATGTATTACTGTTTTGAGCTTTGTAATGTTAAAAGTAGGAAATCCTAACTGTGCTAATGTTAAGGTGTCAGGTGTGTGAGAAGTGATCACCGCTGGTGACACTTAATCATTGTGGAAATATCGCTGGGAAGCAGAAGACAAATCTGAGAAGAGGAGCGAATGCACAAATTGGAAACACACATTGGAGAAATGTGTTCAGTAAAATGCAGAAGTGGCTCACAAAAGCGTATGATTAATACGAGTGTGTCATGGGAAGGAATTGTACATAGGCCTCAATGACATCTGCAGGATCAGATCCAGGGTAAATCTATTTTTCTCCAATTCAGAAGGGCTGGTGTCAAGAGAAGCCAAGACTCCGGTAGTCTCCTAATTCTGGGGTTTGTCGGTGTGATAACACTACAGGGTATCTTCACACTGATTTTTTTAAGAGGAGTTTTTGGAGCAGAAAATTTTCGTGGTTTCTGTTCAGAAAAATCAGCAAAAAAAATAGGGAACATAAAGGGCTCATTCAGAAATGGGTTCATATCAGTCCGAGCGCGGATTGGCTGCAGGTCTCCCAACCGGAGCATGACCGCTTCATGTTTTTCTATCAGTTCGTCCAGCTCGGATGAGCCGCGGCCAGTCCGAGAACTGTGGACCGATCTCAGACCAAGATCCATGGATGTCTGCATGAGCACTAGGTGTTCAATTCCTCTATAACGCCACCACAGCTAATAGGAAGTATTTCACAGCGCCAATGAAAATCTGTGGATTGTACATATGTATAGATATATCAGGTCCTCCAGAGAGAAGCTCTTAGTAGTCTCCTTCCAGGGAGTAACCCTCAATATGGGAGCAACCAATAATTAAGGGCTTGTCCAGTTCAAATCAATAAGTCTGCAGTTAGTCTTTGTGACTGCAGACTTCTGAATAGCCCCAGTGCGCACACTGTGAGCTGCGGGGATTCGCCAGTTTCTAAGTCAGGACCGGCAGGTATGTATGGATTATGCATACTCCAGGCTGGGACCCATCAAGTGGATGCAGCCTCACTTCATATACTTGTATTGAGCCGAGACCATGCTCCAACTAGAAAGGGGGCTGTCCAGTGGGCATGATGACTAGTGGGCACGACCTCGTGCCATACAAGTTTACGGAG
>JARQOD010000002.1:66029188-66062057 GCA_033576555.1 Oophaga sylvatica | reverse complement strand
GCCGGGGGAATGGCGGGGAAATGGTGATGTGAGGGGAAGGGAATGTACTCGTTTACCAGTGCAGGGGAGGAGGCTAAATAATGGTTTAAATGAAAAATTGGTGATCGCCCCCGGTTGGCCCCTAATCATTGAACAGTTGGTTTGTTAAAATAAAAAAAAACCACACATCCGTCACTGAGTAGTGTTTTTTGGTTCTTTCCTTTTTTTGGGTTTAAAGCTTTATCGGAAATTTCAAAAAAGTCCCTTTCCCGGGCTTTTTTTCCGTTTTTCAAACCCTTGACAAGACACCCTTCAGGGCCTTGTAGTGGTTTCAAAAGCCCCCACCAGATAGAACACTTTTCCCTGCTTTGCTCGGGCCCAATTTTAAAAGATTGCCCCCCCATCTAAAAGAACCCCATGAGGGAAAGGAAAGGGGGGCTTTCCCCAATTTACAGCCGGCACCCAAGGTCTATTTAAAGGGCCAAGATTTTCATTTTGCGTTTTTTTTTTTTAAGTTACTTTATTTTTGTCTTGTGGTATTTATTGGGGTTTTTTTGGAGTCAAATTCATCTAAACAGTGCAGTGTTTCATGAATTTGGCATAATGTCAAAAATGGGCTTTTTTTCCTGTCTTGATATGTTTGTGCAAAAAAAAAAAAGTCAAAAAAATTTGGAGCAAAAGAAAACAAAAAAAAGTCACCATTATTCGGGGCCGGGCGGCTCGCACCGCGGCCGGGGCGGCTCGCAGCCAGGGGCCCGGGGGGCTCGCAGCCAGGGGCCCGGGGCGGCTCGCAGTCACGGCCGGGGCGGCTCACGTCGATTTTCCCCTGTATGAAGTTTATGAATTTTTTCCCAGCAAACTTTTTTCTTTCTCCTCTATCGCTATCCCTGCTGTTATAGTCGGTCTACATGCTGTCCCCGTGCGGTGCCCTTAAAACTAGGGGGTCATGAAATCAGGGCGTATGTGTCAATGGTTGCAGGTGCATTTTCCCTTTTATATCTAATGATTTTTTTAAGTCTTGCATTGTACTGGACCTATGGATAAGACGCAAATGTGTTTTTCGTCGCACCAATTAAAGCCCTAGCTTCAAAGCAAGTTGCATCATTTGCAAAATTTCAGGGCGAGTCAGTGATTTGGTGTGTTTTATTTTTTTTTTTTTTTGGTTTTTTTTGGAGGGGGGGGGGGGAGATTTTCTGCAAAATCGCAGCTTAAAAAATTGTGCAACGAAGTCCCCGAAAAGTTTCAAAAATTTTTTTTGGTGCCTGCCTGTATGAGAAATTTGAGTGCATGGCTGTGCTCCCTCGCTAAGGCTAAGTGCAACGTTCAGGAATGTGTGCAAAATTTTTCCCTGGAAAAAGGTTTTTTCGCGGGAAAAACGCGCATTTTTTGTTTTTTTGCCGTTTTTCCCTGAACTTTTGGGCAATACTTAGCGGGAAAAAAACGCTAGAATTACCCCGAAATTATTGAACTTTGTTTTTTTTCGCGAGCGTTTTTTTGGGGAAAAAAAAGCGCACCATGTGCCAAAAATTACGGAATTCTTCTAATATAGGTGCTTCATTCATGGTTTTTTCCCGGTTTTTTGTGCGAAAAAAAAGAAAAAATCTAAAAACGTGTGTACTAGCAAGAGTCTTTAACTGCGTTTTTAAATTTGTGCCGCAATTAAAAAAAAAAAAAGAAAAAAAAAAAACAATAAAAAAACCCCCCTGATTTAAAATTCCCCAAATCTCACCTTGGGGCAGGGGTAACCGGACATCTGCGTTAATTACTTATTGCTGCCCCTGTTGGTTCCCGTTTCCCCGCTGCCTCTGCCGGCACTCAAGGTTTGTACAGTACACGCAAACAAAAAAGGGTTTTAAATCAAAATCGCTCCATTTATTTCTTTGAAAACTGACGGAAAAAAAAAATTAAAGAAAATACATGTTTCTATGGGTAGAATTATGGTTGAAGTCATAAGGCCTGGCGTAAAATGGCTAAACCGGAGGACGGCGGCACGGCTCAAAAGGGTTCTCAATATTCTAAAATTCATCCCAACAAACTTGACGCTCAGGTTTGGGAAACCTTGAAAATCGCAATTATAGCCGAGAAAGCGAACGCTTAGTTTAAATACCCCACATGGTGCAAAGGTAAAATATACAGTGATGACTGGCAGCCTTCATCAAGATATTGTGATACTTAAAAGGGGATCGAAAGATTGTTTAAAAACTAGCCGTGAAAAGTTTGTATTTCAATATTTAAAATTCAAATAGTGTGTGGTTTTGTAAAACTTACATATGTAGATGTGAGCCCTTGGGGCGGGGCCCTCTCTCCCCTTGTCTTGTGTGTGCCTTGTTTGTCACGTTTATTTGAAGATAGTCCTGAGCTGGAAAGATAGTCCTGAGCTAGATAGATAGACCTGAGCTAGATAGAGAGACCTGAGCTAGATAGAGAGACCTGAGCTAGATAGAGAGACCTGAGCTAGAAGAGAGACCTGAGCTAGACTAGAGAGACCTGAGCTAGATAGAGAGACCTGAGCTAGATAGAGACCTGAGCTAGATAGAGACCTGAGCTAGACAGAGAGACCTGAGCTAGACAGAGAGACCTGAGCTAGATAGAGACCTGAGCTAGATAGATAGTCCTGAGCTGGAAAGATAGTCCTGAGCTAGATAGATAGACCTGAGCTAGATAGAGAGACCTGAGCTAGATAGATAGACCTGAGCTAGATAGAGAGACCTGAGCTAGATAGAGAGACCTGAGCTAGACAGAGAGACCTGAGCTAGATAGACGAGACCTGAGCTAGATAGAGAGACCTGAGCTAGATAGAGAGACCTGAGCTAGATAGAGAGACCTGAGCTAGATAGAGAACCTGAGCTAGATAGATAGTCCTGAGCTAGATAGATAGTCCTGAGCTAGATAGATAGCCTGAGCTAGATAGATAGTCCTGAGCTAGATAGATAGTCCTGAGCTAGATAGATAGTCCTGAGCTAGATAGATAGTCCTGAGCTAGATAGATAGTCCTGAGCTAGATAGATAGTCCTGAGCTAGATAGATAGACCTGAGCTAGATAGATAGACCTGAGCTAGATAGATGACCTGAGCTAGATAGAAGACCTGAGCTAGATAGAAGACCTGAGCTAGATAGAAGAACCTGAGCTAGATAGATAGCCTGAGCTAGATAGCTGAGCTAGAAGAGCCTGAGCTAGATAGAGAGACCTGAGAGCTAGACTAGATAGATCCTGAGCCAGTAGATAGATAGACCTGAGCTAGATAGATAGAGTAGAAGCCTGAGCTAGATAGATAGACCTGAGCTAGATAGATAGACCTGAGCTAGATAGAGAGACCTGAGCTAGATAGAGAGACCTGAGCTAGATAGAGAGACATGAGCTAGATAGAGAGACCTGAGCTAGATAGATAGACCTGAGCTAGATAGATAGACCTGAGCTAGATAGATAGTCCTGAGCTAGATAGATAGTCCTGAGCTAGATAGAAAGTCCTGAGCTAGATAGATAAACCTGAGCTACATAGATAGACTGAGCTAGATAGATAGACCTGAGCTAGATAGAGAACCTGACCTAGATAGACCTGAGCTAGATAGAGAGTGGAACCTGACTAGACAACCGATGAGAACCTGAGCTAGACAGAGACCTGAGCTAGACAGAGACCTGAGCTAGACAGAGAGAGCTGAGCTAGATAGATAGACCTGAGCTAGATAGAGAGACCTGAGCTAGATGGAGAGACCTGAGCTAGATAGATAGTCCTGAGCTAGATAGAGAGACCTGAGCTAGATAGACCTGAGCTAGTTAGATAGACCTTAGCTAGATAGATAGACCTGAGCTAGATAGATAGACCTGAGCTAGATAGATAGACCTGAGCTAGATAGATAGACCTGAGCTAGATAGATAGACCTGAGCTAAATAGATAGACGAGCTAGATCAATAGATCTAAGTTAAATACATAGACATAATCTAGGTCAGACCTGGGCAAAGTGCGGCCCGCGGGCCACATCCAGCCCTCTGGTTGTCTCAGTCCGGCCCGCGGACCGAGACAGCTGAGGGGCTGAAAACAGTGGCCCACCGTCCGTACTGTGCCTGCCCGCTCGCTGTCTCTATCCACGCTGAATGCATTGGTGGAGGAGGGGCCTCGAGACACTTCCTCCCAGTGCTGTGGAGTTGGAGCCCATTTTGGTGGAGTTGGAGTTGGAGTCGGTGTCACGGAAATTTAGGAGTCTGAGTCGGAGGTTTGGCTTACCGACTCCACAGTTCCTCCATCAATCAGCGTTTGAAACAGCTGACGCGATGTCATTTCATCGTGTCAGCTGTGTACTGTGGAGAGTCAGCGCACCAGAGACACCGAGACAGAAGCAGAGCGCCGATGAATGGGACGGAGGTGAGTATGTGGTGTTCTTTTTAGTTATTTATGTATATGGGATGTTTGGCTGCACATGGGGAGGCTATGGTGGTCTTACTGTGGACATCGGGAAGCTATTGGGGTCTTACTGTGGACATAGGGAGGCTATGTGGGGTCTTACTGTGGATATAGGGAGGCTATGAGGGTCTTACTGTGGACATGGGGAGGCTATGGGGGTCTTACTGTGGACATGGGGAGGCTATGGGGGTCTTACTGTGGATATAGGGAGGCTATGAGGGTCTTACTGTGGACATGGGGAGGCTATGGGGGTCTTACTGTGGACATGGGGAGGCTATGGGGGTGTTACTGTGGACATGGGAGGCTATGGGGATCTTACCGTGGACATAGGGAAGCTATGGGGTCTTACTGTGGACATGGTGATGTTATCGGGCTCTCATGCTTGCCATGGGGAGGATGTGTGGGCCTCATATGCAGGACATGGGGAGGCTGTGTGGGCCTCATATGCTTAACATGGGGAGGCTGTGTGGGCCTCATATGCTGGACACGGGGAGGCTGTGTGGGCCTCAGATGCTATATAGAAGAGGCTTTATTCAGGTTCAAACGGTATATAGGGGAATTTTGGCAAACATAATTCTGCTCAATACGGAGTGATAATATTATAATTATTATAGTAATAATTATATGTTGATATTAATATTGAGCTTAATTCATTTCAGCCTATTGGTTCGGCCCTCAACAACAGACACGGTCTCTCATGTGGCCCCTCTGCAAAATTAATTGCCTATCCCTGATCTAGATCGATTGATAGATATACATGAGCTAGATAGATAGATGGATAGCTAGACAGGTAGAAAGACAGACAGACACAGAGACAGATATAAAAGACAGATATGAGCTAGATGGACATGAGACAGACAGATGGAGAAAAATACACTGGAAAGTGATTTTTTTTGCACTTATATGGTTAAAATAAAGTTGTGCACTAGTCCAGAGTCTGTTTTTTTTTTGGATCAATTCAGGTTAATCCTTTTAATGCCTTTTTGCATCAATATAGTTTGGTTCTCAGACAGGGAATCATGTCTTATGGTGCTCATCTGTTCCAGCAGTAAGAACAGCACTTGCACGGACTGGCCGCGGGTCTCCCGACCACAGCATGACGGCTTCATATACCTCTCTGAGGCTGTCGCAGTCGGGTTGGGAAGCCCGCGGCCAGTCCGTGCATTGCACACTTCGTAGTTTGGACGTCTGAATGAGCCCTAAATTCCATTTACATTTCTGTCACATATGTAAAAGAGATGTATTACTGTTTTGAGCTTTGTAATGTTAAAAGTAGGAAATCCTAACTGTGCTAATGTTAAGGTGTCAGGTGTGTGAGAAGTGATCACCGCTGGTGACACTTAATCATTGTGGAAATATCGCTGGGAAGCAGAAGACAAATCTGAGAAGAGGAGCGAATGCACAAATTGGAAACACACATTGGAGAAATGTGTTCAGTAAAATGCAGAAGTGGCTCACAAAAGCGTATGATTAATACGAGTGTGTCATGGGAAGGAATTGTACATAGGCCTCAATGACATCTGCAGGATCAGATCCAGGGTAAATCTATTTTTCTCCAATTCAGAAGGGCTGGTGTCAAGAGAAGCCAAGACTCCGGTAGTCTCCTAATTCTGGGGTTTGTCGGTGTGATAACACTACAGGGTATCTTCACACTGATTTTTTTTAAGAGGAGTTTTTGGAGCAGAAAATTTTCGTGGTTTCTGTTCAGAAAAATCAGCAAAAAAAATAGGGAACATAAAGGGCTCATTCAGAAATGGGTTCATATCAGTCCGAGCGCGGATTGGCTGCAGGTCTCCCAACCGGAGCATGACCGCTTCATGTTTTTCTATCAGTTCGTCCAGCTCGGATGAGCCGCGGCCAGTCCGAGAACTGTGGACCGATCTCAGACCAAGATCCATGGATGTCTGCATGAGCACTAGGTGTTCAATTCCTCTATAACGCCACCACAGCTAATAGGAAGTATTTCACAGCGCCAATGAAAATCTGTGGATTGTACATATGTATAGATATATCAGGTCCTCCAGAGAGAAGCTCTTAGTAGTCTCCTTCCAGGGAGTAACCCTCAATATGGGAGCAACCAATAATTAAGGGCTTGTCCAGTTCAAATCAATAAGTCTGCAGTTAGTCTTTGTGACTGCAGACTTCTGAATAGCCCCAGTGCGCACACTGTGAGCTGCGGGGATTCGCCAGTTTCTAAGTCAGGACCGGCAGGTATGTATGGATTATGCATACTCCAGGCTGGGACCCATCAAGTGGATGCAGCCTCACTTCATATACTTGTATTGAGCCGAGACCATGCTCCAACTAGAAAGGGGGCTGTCCAGTGGGCATGATGACTAGTGGGCACGACCTCGTGCCATACAAGTTTACGGAGAGCGAGGCTGCGCCCGCTGGCCTGCAGTATGTATAACGTGTAAATACTTTGTGGTCCCAGGTGAGAAAACAGTAAATCCCGTTCAGTGCACAGTGCGCCACACAGAGTGATCGCAGACTTATCGATTTGGATTGGACAATCCCTTTAACTCCAAAGTCTGTAAAGTATTGGTATTTAAAAATCAGTTTTAAACCTAACAATCCCTTTACGCCCTGAACATGGCTAAAACAACAAAACATAATGCAATGCTCTAAACTGCTAATATACTCTTAATAAAATCCAATCAACGTCACTGCAAAGGCAAAGTGAAGGGGTTTGGAGCACATACACACAGGGTACCTGTTGTTCGTTTTTTGCAAGTGTTGATGACGTGGCGTGTTGGAGTCAGAGGCGCCTACTTCATTAAAAGGCACACGTCTCATAATGAATCACGTGCATCTTAAAAGCAGCATGTGCCTTCGTGCGTCTCGCCAGAAATCTCAAAGACCAGAGTAAGAGTTGTGGCTTAAAGAACGCGACAACTCATCATGAATTAGAGGAGCGGGAATTGCCATGCAAAAACTGGCATGGACATTTCTGGCATAAACATTTTGATGAATCGGGGCCAATATTTTTTGTCCGTCGAAAAAACACAAAACAGATGGAACAGATGCAAACAGCTGACATTTTAACGGACAGAAAAAGTCATTTAATTGCATTAATTCTTCAACCGAACGGTTTATCACAGTTTTTCTATGCTACCCAAATGGATCATAAAAACAGAAATACAAAGCGACATGTGCACAAAGACTTAACAGGTGCCAATAAGCCTTTCCACTGAACAAGGCATTTCTTCTCAAAGCATTTACATGGGGTTGGGTTTGTTCCTGATCATTATTGTGCTTTGGAAAAAGCACTATATTGTTATTCACATTATTCTTTTTCCGTGTTCTTCTTCTCCAGATTTGCGCAATCAATACAGCCCGAACCGCTCGGTGTACAGACTCCGTTCAAACAAGGTTTTGAAGCTAGTTGCCGTGACAGGTGTGCTAAGTATTTTTGGAGTCGATCGGATTTTTTGCTTTTTAACCCTTTACGTTTGAAAAAAAAAATCTTCCCATTGGAATGCATTGATTTTGAACTTAAATGTACGTCTCGGGCTTGGAATTTTTTAAAATCGAAAAATGATATTTTTCCTCCCACTGTTAACCCCCTGAGGACATTTTTGTAGAAAAAAAAATTTTGCCACCTCAAAACGTGCGTAAAAAAATGGCGTAAAAATAAATTGCCATAGGAATTAATGGCCTCATTGATATCAATGGGCTCCCATATAAATCAATAATATAGCTGTGAGGCGTTTGTAAGGACCAACTACCACACCAGCTATAAATAACCCGGTTGCTAGAAAGATTGCTACAGCATTACTATGATGCTATGCCATTCCAGCAAGTTTATTGGCTGTAAAACAGGCGCCAAACTTGCTGGGCAGGCATCCGAGCTTCCTGCCCGAATACATGAGGTGTTCTGCAGAGTTCCGAGCATGTCCGAGCACCCCGATGCTCAAGGGTTAACGGAGCATGTCCGAGCATGTTCGCTCAACACTACCGGGCACCAATACAAAGCACAATCTGTAGTTCCTTCAGGAAATACACATCTAGTTTATTATGTCATTCTGTAGGTTTAAAGGGATTATACAAAGACAGAAAATCCTGTCTGCATTCCCATCTATGGGTCTATTGTTCTATTGTGCACTGGCCCCATTGAAGTCTTTAGGGGTGAGGTGTTATAGCAGACACAGCCTGGAGGTGGCGCTGTTTGCAATAAATTATATCCTTCATTGGGTATATTTGTTCTGAAAAGTAATTATTCTATTCATATGTGAAGAGGCACTGAAAAAAAGGTTTTCTACACTTCCCTACATCTGACTTAATATGGAGAGATATTTATTATTTAGTCAGAGAGCGACAATGATATTTTATACATTAACAGCCTCTCAGACTTCTTTTTTTACCAGTGTATTACAAATAGTATATTGTTATAAGCTCTGACTGCTATGGTGTTGCTGTGTCTTTGCCCAGCATTGCATAACGAATGTCAGATCCAAAGGTTAAAAAAAAAACACACAAAAAACAACTATTTCTGTAGAAATAAAAAAAAGAATAAAATAAAAAAATATGTATTTTCGAGCCCTATCAAATCCAAAAAGGTTAATGCATGGTGACAAGTCCACTTTGAGTTTTGATAAGCTGCGACTGAGCGGAATGAAAATACATTTTACAAAATAAATACATTTCGACTTTACAGAATACATTTATGAAACCTCTCTACCTTCTCTACTGGGGATTCCGAGTCATGAATTCATCACATTGTTCGGCTCGGTATAATAAGGCCGCACAGTAGGTGATTTATAAATATATAATATGGCGGCAGATCTAGAACTAGGTCAGACCCTTCCCATGGTGAAATACCGCCGTATACTCCGATCCTACAGGCGAGCGCTGGTTAACCCTTCCCATACTGCGGCAGCAGACTATATACTAAGCGGCTGCCTCTCCCAGCACACACATCCGTCACAGACGCCATCTGCACTATACAGCATGAACTTACCCAGCCTCAGGCACTGGCGCATTAAGCCACCAGAAGACATATTTTTCTCCGCTTCAATCTCACTGAAATTCAGAGAGCTGGCGAAAACCAGGACATCCACCATGGCCATAAGCCGGCTGAGAAAAGTCACTGCGGTCTCCGAAGACATCCCCTGCGTCACTTCAATATTTTCCAGCTCAGTCTTAAAACAAAGTCACAGAAGAAAAATAAAAAAATGAGAATCTGATTCCATTACCATGTTCACTAAGCCCAATTGTTGTGCAGAGGAGGGGGGTATGTACATGGCTAGAGACAGAATACATTAGCACAAGCATGTCACAAAAACACACATATAGTCCAGACACAGATTTAATGTGCAGAGGAACGAAAGGAGCTGAGGACGACGGTGTTATGGTTAAGACGGAATGGCAATAGAAATAAATAGCAAAGAACAATGTGCGCCTACATGCAAAGGAAGAACAGATTTTATCCCATTGCAGGAGAGCAAAGCAAGTAGATACTAACAGTATTAATGCAGGTCACTAATGTTATAGGAATATAGATTTTTGTGTTACGTAATGATGTATAGCTTTCGTTCACACTTGCACTACTTGGCAGTAAGAATAGCATAGTCTTCAGTGTTATTTTTGGTGTCTAAAACTCAGAACCCCAATTAGGGGTTAAAGAGCATTATTTCTGCTTGAGTTTCTCAGTATCGGTTTAAAGGGAATCTGTCAACAGGTTTTTGCTACCTTATCTGACAGAAGTATCATGAAGAGACAGAGACCCTGATTCTAGGGATATATCACTTAGCTAACTGGGTGCAGAAGTTGTCATTCAGTTGTAATGTATTGCTTCTTCGCTGTCACAATAGGCAGCCGGAGGCTAACGTGAGGGTTACTGTGTAGTAGGCGGCGCATGACGTCACTGTCATGCGATGCCTGAGACAGGCGCACTCACATCATCTGCTGACCTCTGCTAGGTCGGCAGCTATTTTAACATGAGCGCGCCGAATCTTCAAGATAAGGACGTGGCAGGTTAAGAGGTTTTTTTTTTATTTTTCCATACCCCTTCTGTCACTGTGGATGCGGCATGTTGCTGGGGCCAGGCCAAGAGATCTAGGGGGCACAGACAGGGCCAAGGGACATAGGGCCCCTATGTTCCTTGGCCCTGGCTGTGGTCCCTTGGCCAACATGTGCATCACATGTACATGCACGCTTTACACTATATACAGAGCTCCTGTGTATAATGTCACCGGTGATCACAGTATTACCTGTCACTAACACTAACGAACTCCTGTGTATAATCACGTGTCCAGTATACTTAAAAATACACTTCTGTGTATAATGGCACCGGTGATCACTGTATTACCTGTAAACTATATACAGAGCTTCTGTGTATAATGGCACCGGTGATCACTGTATTACCTGTAAAACTATATACAGAGCTTCGTATGTATAATTCACCGGTGATCACTGTATTACCTGTACACTGACACTATATACAGTGATCCTGATTGTATATACAGAGCTCTGTGATAATGACCTGATCACTGTATTACCTGTACACACACTTATACAGAGCTCCTGTGGATATCACTGGAACCTGTATTACCTGTACACTGACACTTATACAGAGCTCCTGTGTGATAATGTCACTGATCACTGTATTACCTGTACACTGACACTATATACAGAGCTCTATGTGTAATGTCACTGATCCTGTATTACCTGTACACTGACATATATACAGAGCATTGTATAATGTCACTGATCCTGTATTACCTGTCACTGACACTATATACAGAGCTCCTGTGTATAATGCCACTGGTAATCCTGTATTACTTGTACACACTGACACTATATAAGAGCTCCTGTGTATAATGCACTGAATCCTGTATTACCTGTCACTAACACTATATACAGCGCTCCTGTGTACAATGTCACTGTATCCTTGTATTACTTGTACACATGACACTATATACAGGCTCCTGTGTATAATGTCACTGGTGATAACTGTATTATCTTTTACACTGACACTATGTACACTATACACTCCTGTGTGTAATGTCACTGGGATAATATACATGTTATGCTTGTGTTTTTATTTAATGATCAGTATTGTACATTTGGTCTATGTGGTGCAATATGATGGTCTGGTCATGAGTGTGTTGATATTTCTCCCTTGTATGTATTATTATTTGGTCACTATGTAGTGGTAATATGTGGTCTGGTCACAGTGTAGCTGAATTTGTGGTATTATTTGGTCTTTATGTGGAAATATGTGGTCTGGTCACGGTGTGGTGTTATTTGTCCCTGTATATGGTATTAGTCGTCACTATGTGGTGGAATATGTTGTCCAATCATGGTGTGGCAGTATTTCTCTCTTTTATGTGGTATTATTATAACTGCTTTTAACCAAAAAAGCACTTTAATGCAAACTACCATAATTGTACATCCCAGTTATATAGTGTACGCACAGTAAATGTGCAGGAGCCACCTCTGTTTTACAGTCGATGCTCCACTATAACGGGGAGAAAAGCTAACTGGTATTTACATATAGCTGCAGCGTGGACCCTTAGGGTGAATTCCTCCTGTGGTCCCCAGACACCCTAGTTCAAACCTGATGCCACACCTGACAATTAATTACACAACCCCATACCAGTCGTGTGAACACTGCAGGGTATATGCTTTAAAAGAGTAGTTGGTAGGAAACAAAATGTCATATGGCTTCTTCTACAAAGTAATTTTATACTACACATTCTACACAAAATATTAGATTATGCTGTGAATCATTTGCTTCATCACTCATTTACAGATGGCTTTTCTCTCTCTATATATAATTTCAGAATTCCGCTGATTTCCTGTCCGCTAAGAGCATAGCACTATGGGAATTAATGGGATGCTGCCTCGTAGTATTAAGCGGTCACTACACAATACAACATGCCGAAGAGCGAAACGCGGATAAGGGAAACACTAATGGTAAATATCTTAATATGATTGGTCAAAAATGATGTGCCGGCGCCTTCAGCTAATATGGCATCCAAGACACAAAGTAGAGTAATAGTGAGATATAATATAGGAATACTTCCAGACTAGTTAAGTATTATTTGCATGGTGCTGTCTACAAAGTAAATGCTTAAGGGGAATCTGCAAACAAGATTACACATCCCTAACTATTTATATGCACGAGTAACCCTTTCAAAGACCAGTCCAGCAATACCTTTACATGGCCAGGCCGTTCCTTGGTTACTGAGAAATCAGCGCTTGGATTGATATGTTTATGAGGCTGAAGAACTATGGCTGTTCTGAAGCCTCTGTCACTCCAGCTCTATTCCCCGCCCAGAGCCACCTACAACTGCTTGACTGACAGCTCCTTTGCCTGAAGTCACACAGCATAGAGTCTGTCAGTAAAGCAAGAGGAGGTAGCACTGGGCGAGTAATAGAGCTGGAGTGACAAAGGATTTAGATCTACAGCCTCATTTGCATATCAGATTGATCGCTGTTTTTTTCAGTAATTGAGGAAAGAACTAGCCATGTACAGGTATTGCTGGACCTGCCTGTGAAAGAGCTACAAGAACAGATAAATAGTTTGGAGTGTTACATTTTGCTGATAGATTCCCTTTAAAGAGGCCACAAGCCTCATTCCATAGACTCCTATCAATCTAATGCTCTGATATAGTTGGCAATTTAAAAAGGGAACATAAAAAATGGGAAAAAATAAGTTGATACCAAAAACCCAGTAACTATTTATCAATGGGTATTACCGCCATGAAATAAAATACAGGTCCTTCTCAAAAAATTAGCATATAGTGCTAAATTTCATTATTTTCCATAATGTAATGATTACAATTAAACTTTCATATATTTTAGATTCATTGCACACCAACTGAAATTTGTCAGGTCTTTTATTGTTTTAATACTGATGATTTTGGCATACAACTCCTGATAACCCAAAAAACCTGTCTCAAAAAATTAACATATTTCAACCATCCAATAAAATAAAAGTGTTTTTTAAAAACAAACAAAAAAACCATCAAATAATAAAGTTCAGTTATGCACTCAATACTTGGTCGGGAATCCTTTTGCAGAAATGACTGCTTCAATGCGGCGTGGCATGGAGGCAATCAGCCTGTGACACTGCTGAGGTGTTATGGAGGCCCAGGATGCTTCGATAGCGGCCTTAAGCTCATCCAGAGTGTTGGGTCTTGCGTCTCTCAACTTTCTCTTCACAATATCCCACAGATTCTCTATGGGGTTCAGGTCAGGAGAGTTGGCAGGCCAATTGAGCACAGTAATACCATGGTCAGTAAACCATTTACCAGTGGTTTTGGCACTGTGAGCAGGTGCCAGGTCATGCTGAAAAATGAAATCTTCATCTCCATAAAGCATTTCAGCCGATGGAAGCATGAAGTGCTCCAAAATCTCCTGATAGCTAGCTGCATTGACCCTGCCCTTGATGAAACACAGTGGACCAACACCAGCAGCTGACATGGCACCCAACACCATCACTGACTGTGGGTACTTGACACTGGACTTCAGGCATTTTGGCATTTCCTTCTCCCCAGTCTTCCTCCAGACTCTGGCACCTTGATTTCCGAATGACATGCAAAATTTGCTTTCATCAGAAAAAAGAACTTGGGACCACTTAGCAACAGTCCAGTGCTGCTTCTCTGTAGCCCAGGTCAGGCGCTTCTGCCGCTGTTTATGGTTCAAAAGTGGCTTTACCTGGGGAATGCGGCACCTGTAGCCCATTTCCTGCACACGCCTGTGCACGGTGGCTCTGGATGTTTCTACACCAGACTCAGTCCACTGCTTCCTCAGGTCCCCCAAGGTCTGGAATCGGTCCTTCTCCACAATCTTCCTCAGGGTCTGGTCACCTCTTCTCGTTGTACAGCGTTTTCTGCCACATTGTTTCCTTCCAACAGACTTCCCATTGAGGTGCCTTGATACAGCACTCTGGGAACAGCCTATTTGTTGAGAAATTTCTTTCTGGGTCTTACCCTCTTGCTTGAGGGTGTCAATGATGGCCTTCTTGACATCAGTCAGGTCGCTAGTCTTACCCATGATGGGGGTTTTGAGTAATGAACCAGGCAGGGAGTTTTTAAAAGCCTCAGGAATCTTTTGCATGTGTTTAGAGTTAATTAGTTGATTCAGAAGATTAGGGTAATAGGTCGTTTAGAGAACCTTTTCTTGATATGCTAATTTTTTGAGACAGGTTTTTTGGGTTATCAGGAGTTGTATGCCAAAATCATCAGTATTAAAACAATAAAAGACCTGACAAATTTCAGTTGGTGTGTAATGAATCTAAAATATATGAAAGTTTAATTGTAATCATTACATTATGGAAAATAATGAAATTTAGCACTATATGCTAATTTTTTGAGAAGGACCTGTATATTACATTTACTGTAGATATGGGGGATACAGATCAATGCAATTGACAAATTGGTGTCATATTAATTTCTAATATTGGGAAATACTAATTAACATGCTTAAAAAATTGCAAGTCACACAAAAAATTTGCACGGAAATAGAAAATTATACACATTGGTCTCTAGCTCTTTTCCAACATTGGGAAATGTTTAATTATACTTAACGAGGACGTGTCACCAGGTTAATAGTGACCAGCTCTCGCTTTACTCCGGCTGCTTAATTCCCTGGTATAGAGGGAGGCCGAGCACATCTCGTCAGCACGTGACTGCATGTATGCAAATCACGACTACCTGCCAACACCGGAGTATCCTGACAGTGTGCGAGGCACGCGCTGTTAGGATTCAGATGTTTGCAGTCGCATGCAGCGACTGCAGACTTTCATCAGAAGAGTGGACAAACCCTGGAAAACATTCACAAGATTTTCCAGATCAGGACACTAAAATCACTGGAGAGGACAATGAAAATATTCACTTTTAACGATCACTTGTTAAAGAGGTTTACAACCAATGATAAACATTCACCTAGCACCGCAGCCTGCCGAATACAGAGTGTAATGTGCACAATGTCAGGATACAGCTCTGCTGACCGGTTCAAGCAGTCGGCAATTGGCATACTTGCGATCATGCGCCGCCAAGCTTCTCTCAACATAAAAGCATACGTGCGGTCAAGTGACGACCGCTCACATCGGCTAGCAGAACAGTATCCTTACAGAGCGAGTGTACACACTGTTAATATTCTAGAATCCTTACCTGATGTTCGCCCCAAATAGAAAATCAAGCTTTATGTTAAATGTAGATATATTTTTTCTTTTTAAAGCGTGAAAAAGTTAATGAGATGAAGAATAAAAAAAAATATTAAAAATTCTTGCCTCCTGTTCTTCACATGGATCACCCAGTAACCCAGTGCTAACCTTTGATGTCACGCTTCTAGACTTTTTAATGCCAACTCAAGCAGGTGCATGCTGCCTGAGTATTCAGGTTTTAATACACTGCCACGACAGGCTGACACCCCAACAAGCCTCCAGAAAAAACCCAGCTCTACTACAGTTTACATGTAGGTGCAAACCTGCCAATTCGACTCTGCTGTTCCTAGCTGTTATCCACACACTCAGCTCTGCTATCACAAGTGGCATACTGCCAATCTGGTTCCATGGTTCTGTCTGCTCTGCTACATCAAGGTGATGGTCTGTTAAGCCACAATATTATCTGCCATTCCAGCTCTGCAATTCCTAGGAGCCATCCTGCACATTGGGCTTCTGTACCGAACTGATCTACGCGCAATCTAACATATCCAGCTCTTCTGGTCTCTGCCATTCCATGTATCACCCAGCATGTAAGATGCTGTTTCGTGCACTGTCCATCACATTCAGCTCTATCGTTACCCCTGACGTCTGACCTTCCCGACTCCGCTACATCAACGCCTCCTCGCCCTGACCTACAGCTTAGTGAATCTCCCTCATTAGAAGAGCAATAACATAAGCTTAGTGACCAGTGTGAAAATTGAGGGCGTTCCAATTTATTTTTATACATATAGTGATATGGTAATTGGAAAAAAAAAATGTTATAAAATAAAAAATAAATAATGACACTGGAAAAGCAGACTTAAACACTGAGTCATTCTCTGATGCCACATTCCCTTTACTACTACGGTCCTCATGCTGCATAGTGGCCGCGTCCATTGGACTTGTGGAACAGGACATGGGAAGGCTCGGCAAAGACTGAGAACATCTGCAAAGCATCTATTTTATAGGCTATTTTCCTGAATGCATTTATTTGCCTTCTGAAATGCTGATTTACATACACCGAAGGCTCAGAGCACAAAACACTCAATAATATATACTTTCTTTTAAAGATGAGTAACCATGAAAAGCCAAATCTCAAAAGAGGGGGATAGAAGACAAGCGAGCGCTCTCCGCACATGGATGCCTGCTGAGTCTGGCATGTTGGGCCTCACTAACACAGATCTCCAGTTTCTGACACTTCGTACTGAATACCATAGGGACAGACTGCTGAAAAATATATTATCTGTCCTGTCACTGGCGATCTGCCACATTGAGGGAAAATCATTTTACAATATGGATGATGTAACTTTGTAGAAAGATACAAAGTTATCCACTGTTATGAGAAAATATAGATGTGCGAATTGACAAGCGCTCACTATATACTTTATATATACACTCCTACCTCACTGCTTGTATTCATATTGGCCATATGCAATGCAAAATAGAAATATTAAGGGAGTAGGCCAGCCATTTTCTAAAAAGATACCATAAAGCTGGAATAGCACATGCAGTTTTGTGAGCCAAAGCAACTAGTGGATCCAGTAGGGAAAAGTCCTTACTCAATATGTCTCCATTTTCTGTAATCCACTTCTGCCTTTGGCTAAAAATACAGTATGTGAGCTTCCAGCCTTAAAATAAGTCAGTAACCAAGTTTTTACTCCCCATCTCAGAGCAGTATGATGTAGGTGCAGAGACCCTGATTCCAGTGATGTGTCACTTACTAGGCTGTTTGATGCAGTTTTGATAAAATCTCTGTTTTATCTGTTGCAGATCTAGCAGTACTCTGAATGTTGAGCTCTGTAACCCCGTCCCAGCACTGACTGTCAGCTTTCTGTGTACACTGTGCATAGGCAGAAAGCTGCCAATCAGTGGTGAGGATGAGGTAATACAGAGCTCATGCATACGCTTGACTACTTGGCAACAGAGTTACTAGCCCTCAAGTGATAATGAACTGCTGATAAATCCCTGATCTTATCAAAACTACAGCAAGCAGCCCAGTAAGTGACACATCTCTGGAATTAGGTTCTCTGGCCCTACATTATGCTGCTCTCAGATTAGGTGGCATAAACCTGGTGACAGAATCCCTTTCTTATAAGATAAGTAGGGATCTTATCTCTGGAACCTCCATATATGCAATGTTGGGGAGTCACGATCTAGCCTCAAAGATTGGGGAGTCACTATCTAGCCTCAAAGATTGGGGAGTCACGATCTAGCCTCAAAGATTGGGGAGTCACAATCTAGCCTCAGAGATTGGGGAGTCACAATCTAGCCTCAGAGATTGGGGAGTCACAATCTAGCGTCAAAGATTGGGGAGTCACGATCTAGCGTCAAAGATTGGGGAGTCACGATCTAGCCTCAAAGATTGGGGAGTCACGATCTAGCGTCAAAGATTGGGGAGTCACGATCTAGCGTCAAAGATTGGGGAGTCACGATCTAGCCTCAAAGATTGGGGAGTCACGATCTAGCCTCAAAGATTGGGGAGTCACGATCTAGCCTCAAAGATTGGGGAGTCACGATCTAGCCTCAAAGATTGGGAAGTCACGATCTAGCCTCAAAGATTGGGGAGTCACGATCTAGCCTCAAAGATTGGGGAGTCACGATCTAGCCTCAAAGATTGGGGAGTCACGATCTAGCCTCAAAGATTGGGGAGTCACGATCTAGCGTCAAAGATTGGGGAGTCACGATCTAGCGTCAAAGATTGGGGAGTCACGATCTAGCCTCAAAGATTGGGGAGTCACGATCTAGCCTCAAAGATTGGGGAGTCACGATCTAGCGTCAAAGATTGGGGAGTCACGATCTAGCCTCAAAGATTGGGGAGTCACGATCTAGCCTCAAAGATTGGGGAGTCACGATCTAGCCTCAAAGATTGGGGAGTCACGATCTAGCCTCAAAGATTGGGGAGTCACGATCTAGCCTCAAAGATTGGGAAGTCACGATCTAGCCTCAAAGATTGGGGAGTCACGATCTAGCCTCAAAGATTGGGGAGTCACGATCTAGCCTCAAAGATTGGGGAGTCACGATCTAGCCTCAAAGATTGGGAAGTCACGATCTAGCCTCAAAGATTGGGGAGTCACGATCTAGCCTCAAAGATTGGGGAGTCACGATCTAGCCTCAAAGATTGGGAAGTCACGATCTAGCCTCAAAGATTGGGGAGTCACGATCTAGCCTCAAAGATTGGGGAGTCACGATCTAGCCTCAAAGATTGGGGAGTCACGATCTAGCCTCAAAGATTGGGGAGTCACGATCTAGCCTCAAAGATTGGGGAGTCACGATCTAGCCTCAAAGATTGGGGAGTCACGATCTAGCCTCAAAGATTGGGGAGTCACGATCTAGCCTCAAAGATTGGGGAGTCACGATCTAGCCTCAAAGATTGGGGAGTCACGATCTAGCCTCAAAGATTGGGGAGTCACGATCTAGCCTCAAAGATTGGGGTCACGATCTAGCCTCAAAGATTGGGGAGTCACGATCTAGCCTCAAAGATTGGGGAGTCACGATCTAGCCTCAAAGATTGGGGAGTCACGATCTAGCGTTAAAGATTGGGGAGTCACGATCTAGCCTCAAAGATTGGGGAGTCACGATCTAGCCTCAAAGATTGGGGAGTCACGATCTATCTAGCCTCAAAGATTGGGGAGTCACGATCTAGCCTCAAAGATTGGGGAGTCACGAGCTAGCCTCAAAGATTGGGGAGTCACGAGCTAGCCTCAAAGATTGGGGAGTCACAATCTAGCCTCAGAGATTGGGGAGTCACGATCTAGCGTCAAAGATTGGGGAGTCACGATCTAGCGTCAAAGATTGGGGAGTCACGATCTAGCCTCAAAGATTGGGGAGTCACGATCTAGCCTCAAAGATTGGGGAGTCACGATCTAGCCTCAAAGATTGGGAAGTCACGATCTAGCCTCAAAGATTGGGGAGTCACGATCTAGCCTCAAAGATTGGGGAGTCACGATCTAGCCTCAAAGATTGGGGAGTCACGATCTAGCCTCAAAGATTGGGGAGTCACGATCTAGCCTCAAAGATTGGGGAGTCACGATCTAGCCTCAAAGATTGGGGAGTCACGATCTAGCCTCAAAGATTGGGGAGTCACGATCTAGCCTCAAAGATTGGGAAGTCACGATCTAGCCTCAAAGATTGGGGAGTCACGATCTAGCCTCAAAGATTGGGGAGTCACGATCTAGCCTCAAAGATTGGGGAGTCACGATCTAGCCTCAAAGATTGGGAAGTCACGATCTAGCCTCAAAGATTGGGGAGTCACGATCTAGCCTCAAAGATTGGGGAGTCACGATCTAGCCTCAAAGATTGGGGAGTCACGATCTAGCCTCAAAGATTGGGGAGTCACGATCTAGCCTCAAAGATTGGGGAGTCACGATCTAGCCTCAAAGATTGGGGAGTCACGATCTAGCCTCAAAGATTGGGGAGTCACGATCTAGCCTCAAAGATTGGGGAGTCACGATCTAGCCTCAAAGATTGGGGAGTCACGATCTAGCCTCAAAGATTGGGGAGTCACGATCTAGCCTCAAAGATTGGGGAGTCACGATCTAGCCTCAAAGATTGGGGAGTCACGATCTAGCCTCAAAGATTGGGGAGTCACGATCTAGCCTCAAAGATTGGGGAGTCACGATCTAGCCTCAAAGATTGGGGAGTCACGATCTAGCCTCAAAGATTGGGGAGTCACGATCTAGCCTCAAAGATTGGGGAGTCACGATCTAGCCTCAAAGATTGGGGAGTCACGATCTAGCCTCAAAGATTGGGGAGTCACGATCTAGCCTCAAAGATTGGGGAGTCACGATCTAGCCTCAAAGATTGGGGAGTCACGATCTAGCCTCAAAGATTGGGGAGTCACGATCTAGCCTCAAAGATTGGGGAGTCACGATCTAGCCTCAAAGATTGGGGAGTCACGATCTAGCCTCAAAGATTGGGGAGTCACGATCTAGCGTCAAAGATTGGGGAGTCACGATCTAGCCTCAAAGATTGGGGAGTCACGATCTAGCCTCAAAGATTGGGGAGTCACGATCTAGCCTCAAAGATTGGGGAGTCACGATCTAGCCTCAAAGATTGGGGAGTCACGAGCTAGCCTCAAAGATTGGGGAGTCACGAGCTAGCCTCAAAGATTGGGGAGTCACGATCTAGCCTCAAAGATTGGGGGTCACGATCTAGCCTCAAAGATTGGGGAGTCACGAGCTAGCCTCAAAGATTGGGGAGTCACGAGCTAGCCTCAAAGATTGGGGAGTCACAATCTAGCCTCAGAGATTGGGGAGTCACGATCTAGCGTCAAAGATTGGGGAGTCACGATCTAGCGTCAAAGATTGGGGAGTCACGATCTAGCCTCAAAGATTGGGGAGTCACGATCTAGCCTCAAAGATTGGGGAGTCACAATCTAGCCTCAAAGATTGGGGAGTCACGATCTAGCCTCAAAGATTGGGGAGTCACGATCTAGCCTCAAAGATTGGGGAGTCACGATCTAGCCTCAAAGATTGGGGAGTCACGATCTAGCCTCAAAGATTGGGGAGTCACGATCTAGCCTCAAAGATTGGGGAGTCACGATCTAGCCTCAAAGATTGGGGAGTCACGATCTAGCCTCAAAGACACAACTTTCATTGTATTGTCTCTGCACAAAGCCATCAAGATGTGAGTAAAGTAATCCTACACAACACAGGGGTTTTGTGATCTCCTCTCTCTCATATGATGCGATAAAATGAGTAAATTAATGAATATTACTTACAAGACTAATATTGTCAGAGGATTCATTCTGTCCAAACCACAGGCAGCATGAATCAGCCTTTGATGACATCCAGGTATATGTTTTATAGGAAATGCTCCTCTGTCAGACAATATATAGTTTGAGAATTTGGCTGGGGACCATAGCCACAGAAAAGTCAAGTCCGGCTCTACCCCAGCCGCCTTCTCCAGCACTGCTTCAGATGATTGACAGGTCTCCCCCTCATGTGTATACAGAGACAGACCGATCAATCACCTGCCGGGGCGCTGGGAAGAGGCGGCCGGGCAGAGCCCGACAAGACTCGTCTATGGCTATAGTCCCCAGCTGGATCTTCAAAGTATATTTTTTCTGAAACACAGAAGTATGAATAAGATGACGGGTTTTCTTTAAGGGGAAACTGTCAGCTCAATAAACGCCATTTACCTGCAGGGTAAACATGAGTTAGGCTATGTTCACACGTTGCGTTTTTGTGGGGTTTTTTTCGCAGGCAAAACCTGCTCTCTTGGCAGTACAGAAGCTGCTTACAAAAAACAGGTTTTACTGCGTTTTTATTGTCTCTCGTGCATGCTGATAAAGTTTGTGACCCCTCCCCCCCAAAAAAAAATCATGATGCAACTTCCTTAAGGTTTTTGCACCAAAACCTGATACCTGCATTTTTGCACTTACCCATTACTTTCAAAAAAGCTTCAAAAACACTGAAAAAAATGACATGTTGTAGTTTGCAAAAACGCTGCAGTTTCCCAAATCTGTCAGAGAAAAAAAAACAATGTGCATGCATGAGATTTCGGAAATCTCAGACTTTGCTGGTACTGTTAAGCTTAAAATATGAATTAAAAAAAAAGCAGCAAAAACGCAACATGTGAGCATAGCCTTACACTGCTGCCTTATTAATGTGCTGCTACTGGGGGGGAATTAGCTTACTTCATGGGGTGTTGTCATGTGTGCATTGCCACGAAGATCGTCGCGGTTGCACATTTTGACTTCTCACAGCTGATCTGCTGTTTCTTTGTGTTTGGCAGCTAGGGAGTTAATTCTGTCTGTGCTCGGTGCTGGGACTGGGTGCAGTTTCTCCCGGCTGCAATTGATTATTTGTTGATTGGTTTCCTTTAAATTCCTGGTTGTCTGCTTGGGGAGTTGCCAGTGAAACCTTCATGCAGACCACAGATAGGAATGAATCTGTATAGACTTTAGTTGTGAGCTCCTTAGTTGTTCTAAGCTCAACTTGGTTAGAGTTTATTTCCCAGACCATTTATGTTCCTTTGGTGTTTGAGTGTGTATGCAAGCGAGTGTTATCCTGTCTGTCTTATATGTCTAATCTGTGTATTTAGCTGAGATCAGCCCATATCCCTTTGGTGGTAGTCAGGATCCTTCTTAGGACTGATTACAGGGTTCAGGGTCTGATAGGAGACAGGGTTAGGTTGGAGACTTGGACCTCTGAACCATTATCAGTACCTCCAAGGTGAGGGATTAGTTAGGACCCCAGTTTAGGGTCAGGTTAGATCCCGGTCCACCTCTTTCCTGTTTCAGCTCATCAAGTCCTCAAGATTAACCCTGAGTTCAGCAGATATCGTGTCAGGTAAATGTATTCTATACTTACATGCTGATGTTGCTATACTAGTTGTTGTATAGAGTGTTGTTCCTGTATTAATAGTTTACTGACATTGTATACATATCATTAGACAGCGTGACATTTTCACTGGCCATAAAAATTATCTCCAGTTACCATGGATCCAGTAGCCCAGCTGGCTCTGCAGTTGCAGGGATTATCCATGGAGCTGACGGACATTAAGTCCAAAGTTTTGTCTCCCCTGGAGCAATCCAGAGTTGAACCTAAAGTAGCTCTCCCGGACAGGTTCACTGGTGGGCGAGACAAATTTTTCACCTTCCGGGAGGCATGTAAATTGTATTTTCGGCTTCGGCCTCGATCATCAGGGAGTGATGAGCAGAGAGTGGGAATTGTTATCTCACTTCTGCAAGGGGACCCTCAATCCTGGGCATTTTCCCTTCCTCCGGGATCCCCGGCTCTACTGTCTGTAGATCAATTTTTTACTGCCCTGGGATTGGTATATGATGACCCAGATCGGGTCTCTCTTGCTGAGACAAAATTACGTAAGATACAGCAGGGAGATCGTCCTGCAGAGGAATTTGCTTCTGAGTTTCGTAGATGGGCCACAGATACTCAGTGGAATGACCCAGCTCTTAGGAGCCAGTTTTGTCATGGGCTTTCTGATAAATTAAAAGACGTTTTGGCTCAGTATGAGTCTCCTCATTCACTGGAGGCTGCTATGGCCTTAGCTATCCGTACTGATAGACGGCTTCGGGAGAGGGGTGAGGTAACCCCACTCCCTGTTGTTTCTCCACCTACCACTAAAGTCCCTTATGTTGAGGTTCCCCTTGTCTGTTCGGATGAGCCTATGCAGTTGGGAGGGACATCATTTCGTAGGAGGGGATTGGCGGTACGCCGCAGGACTAGAAGATGTTTTTTCTGCGGGAAAGAGGGACATTTTGTTGGAGAATGTCCATCCCGTGCCTTGTTGAGCCAAAAGTCGCCGGAAAACTGTTAATCCCAGGTTGTGTGGTGGACGACAACCTGGGAGTATGTATTTCATCCGCCAGTTCTTCTCAGTTCCTTGTACCAGTGGAGGTGGTGGTTGGTACAAGAGTGGAGAGATTGTCTGTTCTTCTTGATAGTGGTTCCGGGGCTAATCTGGTTGACGCTCAGTTTGCTCAGGCTCAAGGTATGCATCTGAGTGTATTGGTCAAACCGATCCCTATATTCTCCATTGACGCCAGGCCTCTCGGCCAAGGTAGCTTTGTTCATGAGGTTCATAACATTGACCTTCGGGTAGGGGCAATACATAGGGAACAATTATCTTGTTATGTGTTGGAGGGTCTACCTACTCCCATTGTGTTGGGACTTCCTTGGTTGGTTAAACATAACCCTGTGATTAATTGGCAGTCCAGAGAAATAAGCCAATGGGGTGAGTTTTGCAAAAGCAACTGCATGAACACAGTCATCAGTGCGGTCGTGCCTAGTACATTGCCTCCTTTTTTGGAGGATTTTGGGTATGTTTTCTCTGAGGAGGGGTGTCAGGAGTTGCCTCCTCATCGCGTGTATGACTGCTCTATTAATCTCCTTCCTGATGCTAAGTTGCCTAAAGCTAGGTTGTATAATCTTTCTGGTCCTGAGAGGCAGGCTATGAAAGATTATATTTCTGAAAGTCTGGCCAAAGGGCATATTAGACCTTCATCTTCCCCAGTAGCCGCGGGGTTCTTCTTTGTGAAGAAGAAAGATGGAGGCCTACGCCCTTGCTTGGATTTCCGCGAACTTAATCGGATTACTGTTCGAGATCCGTATCCACTCCCTCTTATTCCTGATCTCTTCAATCAAATTGTTGGCGCCAAATGGTTCTCTAAATTGGATCTCAGGGGGGCGTATAATCTGATAGAATAAAAGAGGGGGATGAGTGGAAAACGGCGTTTAACACGCCGGAGGGACATTATGAGAACCTTGTCATGCCTTTTGGTCTGACTACTGCACCAGCAGTATTCCAACATTTTGTTAATGACATTTTTCATCAACTTGTGGGTCTGTTTGTGGTTGTATATTTGGACGACATTTTAATTTACTCGCCAGATCTTGTGTCTCATCAGGAGCATGTGAGACAGGTGTTGCAGATCTTGCGAGACAATAAACTATACGCCAAACTGGAGAAGTGTGTATTTGCCGTACAGGAACTTCAGTTTTTGGGTTTTTTGGTGTCAGCCTCCGATTTCCGTATGGACCCTGAAAAGGTGAGAGCAGTGCTTGAATGGGATCAGCCAGGGGATCTTAAGGCTCTGCAGCGTTTTTTGGGGTTTGCTAACTACTACCGGAAATTTATTTGTAATTTCTCATCTGTCGTCAAACCTCTCACTGACATGACAAGAAAAGGGACGGATTTTTCTAAATGGTCGGACAAAGCTTGCCAAGCCTTTTCCTCTTTGAAGAAATGTTTTGCTTCGGCACCCGTTCTCATCCAACCAGATGCATCTCAGCCGTTCATTGTGGAGGTGGATGCGTCTGACGTAGGGGTGGGTGCTATATTGTCCCAGGGTCCGTCCCCTGGTAAATGGCATCCGTGCGCTTTCTTTTCTAAGAAATTGTCGTCCGCCGAAAGGAATTATGATATCGGCAATAGGGAACTTTTGGCCATTAAGTTAGCTTTTGAAGAATGGCGTCACTTTTTGGAGGGGGCAGTCCACCCGGTTACCGTTATTACTGATCACAAGAACCTGTTGTATTTGGAATCCGCTAAGCGTCTGAATTCCAGACAAGCTCGATGGTCGTTGTTTTTTACCAGGTTTAATTTTGTCGTCACTTATCGCCCGGGGTCTAAGAATGTAAAGGCTGATGTCTTGTCTCGCAGTTTCCCAGGGGCCGGGAAAACGGATGACCCGAGTCCTATCCTTCAGGAGGGGGTGGTAGTGTCGGCTGTATTTTCTGAGCTTGAGGAGGAGGTGTTAGAGGCTAGGGGGACGCCCTTGCAGGACCTCCAGGGAGACTGTTTGTCCCAAATCTGTTGAGACAAAAGGTTATTGAGGCACATCATAATTCTGCTCTAGCAGGACATCCAGGGAGTAAGCTACTTTAGATCTCCTTTCTCGCCGGTTTTGGTGGCCTAATGCTAATAAAGATGTTATAACTTTTGTCGCGTCATGTGGGGTGTGTGCTCGCTCTAAAACCCCTCATACCCGTCCGTCTGGGACCCTTTTACCCTTGAAACTTCCGGAGCGTCCATGGACTAATTTATCTATGGACTTCATTACGGACCTTCCTCCGTCGTCAGGGAATACTGTCATACTGGTGGTTGTTGACAGGTTCAGTAAGATGGCACATTTCGTTGCTCTTCCTGCACTCCCTAATGCTAAAACTCTGGCGCAGGTGTTCATTAGGGAGATCGTTAGACTTCATGGGTTGCCTTCTGATGTGGTGTCAGATAGGGGGTCTCAGTTTGTGTCCAAATTTTGGAGGGCATTTTGTTTACGTCGGGGGATGCAATTGTCATTTTCCTCGGCTTTTCATCCGCAGACCAATGGTCAGACAGAGCGTCTGAATCAGAGCTTAGAGACATATCTCCGGTGTTTTGTTTCAGAGAACCAAGAGGACTGGTCTTCTTTCTTGCCTCTGGCAGAGTTCGCTCTTAACAACAGGCGGAGCGAGTCCACTGGTAAGTCCCCGTTTTTTGGGGCATATGGTTTCCATCCCCAGTTTTGTACTTTCAATGGGGGGGGCCCTTCTGGGGTTCCTGAGGAGGAGCGTTTCTCGTCGTCACTTGCTTCTGTGTGGAGAGGTTGTATTTAATAATCTGAGTGCGATGGGGAACCGTTACAAACGTATGGCTGATAGGAGGAGAGTTTCTGGTCCAGATCTGAATGTGAACGATCTGGTATGGTTGTCTACCAGGAATATAAAACTTAAGGTGCCCTCCTGGAAACTGGGTCCCAGATTCATCGGGCCGTACAGGATCAGTCCCATAATTAATCCTGTGGCATTTCGTCTGGACCTCCCTCCTACGTTTAAAATTCATAATGTGTTCCACAAGTCATTACTTAAAAGGTATGTGGCACCAGTCATACTGTCACCTCTACCTCCTCCTCCTGTGTTGGTCAATGGTAACTTGGAATTTCAAGTATCAAAGATCATTGACTCACGTCTGAATCGCCGGTCCCTTCAGTACTTGGTGCATTGGAAGGGGTATGGTCCAGAGGAGAGGACGTGGGTCCCTGCGTCTGATGTTAACGCAGATCGTTTGGTTCGGACCTTCCACAGAACTCACCCGGGCAGGCCTGGCCCTGAGGGTCCGGAGGCCCCTCGTAGAAGGGGGGTACTGTCATGTGTGCATTGCCACGAAGATCGTCGCGGTTGCACATTTTGACTTCTCACAGCTGATCTGCTGTTTCTTTGTGTTTGGCAGCTAGGGAGTTAATTCTGTCTGTGCTCGGTGCTGGGACTGGGTGCAGTTTCTCCCGGCTGCAATTGATTATTTGTTGATTGGTTTCCTTTAAATTCCTGGTTGTCTGCTTGGGGAGTTGCCAGTGAAACCTTCATGCAGACCACAGATAGGAATGAATCTGTATAGACTTTAGTTGTGAGCTCCTTAGTTGTTCTAAGCTCAACTTGGTTAGAGTTTATTTCCCAGACCATTTATGTTCCTTTGGTGTTTGAGTGTGTATGCAAGCGAGTGTTATCCTGTCTGTCTTATATGTCTAATCTGTGTATTTAGCTGAGATCAGCCCATATCCCTTTGGTGGTAGTCAGGATCCTTCTTAGGACTGATTACAGGGTTCAGGGTCTGATAGGAGACAGGGTTAGGTTGGAGACTTGGACCTCTGAACCATTATCAGTACCTCCAAGGTGAGGGATTAGTTAGGACCCCAGTTTAGGGTCAGGTTAGATCCCGGTCCACCTCTTTCCTGTTTCAGCTCATCAAGTCCTCAAGATTAACCCTGAGTTCAGCAGATATCGTGTCAGGTAAATGTATTCTATACTTACATGCTGATGTTGCTATACTAGTTGTTGTATAGAGTGTTGTTCCTGTATTAATAGTTTACTGACATTGTATACATATCATTAGACAGCGTGACAGGTGTGGACAGAACGGCTACAATCACCACTCAGAGCACCGCTCAGTGTACTGTGGGTGGTGAATGTACGCACGCCCCCACACTGACTCACAGCTCGCTCTGCACAGATGCACGGCAGAGCCGGCTGTGGATAAAGTGCTGGGGCGTGCGTACATTCACCACCCACAGTATACTGAGCGGTGCTCTGAGTGGTGACTGCAGGTAAATAGCGGTTTCCGAGGTGTCAAGTTCATTTTAAAGATTTTGCTTATTTGTGCTCTTGTGGTGTATTTTCCTTATAGGCTTCTATGGCGAGCCAGAAAAAATGTAACTGTTTAAGAGCAGAACTCCAGCCTTTCTGTACTAAAAACACTGCATCAAATCTGCACAAAAACCACATAAAAAAAGGGAAGGCCTAAAAAAACAGCAGAAAAAGCAATAATCACAGCAGATTATTATTGCAAATTTTGGTGCAGAAGTAAAACAGCAGCATTTTCTCATGTGGGAACATGGCTTCCGGTACTACAGCAGTCATATAAATGAGGTTTTTTTTTTATGATATCCCATCCAAATGCTGAGAAAATCCACAGTTAATTTGACCAACATCATGGATTTCAAATTTGTAAAATGTTGATTTATTTCTCCCAATTTTATAAGCAAGGTGACACCCACAGTGAATCCGCAGCAAGGCGCCATCTACTGTACATGTATGCCGACTTCTACAAGGAATTTTTCTGAAAATTCAGGGCGATATGATGCTAGTTACATCCCTTGTGGACATATCACTAGAGGGATTCAGCCCTGTGGCATTAAGCTCAGGACCATTGTTCAGAGGCACCAAGTTACCAAGAATCTCTTAACAAATCTGACAAACTAAGGACTGACGTGCGGACATGATCGGTATCATACAAGTATGTGATGGCAGAGGCGATCAATGTCATCCTTCCATCACTACACATCTGATCATCACAAATTAGCAATGAAATGGGCACAAAAAAAAATCACTGGAAAAAAAAACCTTTTAAAGGGGCAGTTTAGTCACATGTGAAAAAAGATCATTGAATTTTACAGTAAATTGGCAATTGTTGTCAAGATTTCCACTTACTGTCGCTAAATGAAAATCCTACAGTATTGGCATACAAAGCATAAAAAACAATGCTTTCCCCACCTTGCTCATACAGCTAGGGATATGTTCACAGAGTTTTTGGGTGCGGATTCTGCTTTAAAATCCACACAAAAACACTTTAAAATACTCTGGATTGATTTCAATAGGAAAACGCATCTACATTGAGGTTTTGCTTTCCAGCTTGGAAAATTACCGTAAATGTCAATTTTTGAGGAATTTCTATAAGAAAAAAAAAACTTCCAAATTCAGCCACTAAATGAACAAGACTACGTTAAATAAATACAATATTATATATAATATATATATATATATATTTTCCCAATGTGGATTTTTAAGCGACTTTTTTTAAGGGGCGCCCAGAGTCTGACATGTTTTTCGTGGGTATTCGGCTTTTTGACATGCACTTTTCCCTACACGTTCAACAAACTGTTTTTTTGGAATGTGTTTTGTTTTTTTGAAAAATATTTAGAATTGAGAGTCCTCAGTGGTTGATACCTTTTAATGGACAACTGAAAAGATGGTAACAAATTGCAAGCTTTCCAGACTACTCCGGTCTCTTCATCGTTTTGTTTTTTGTGCATTGTTTGCTATGTTTTTGTGCATGGGGTGTTGTCTTTGCTTCTATGGTCGAATATGGATTCAAGTAGAAAAAATGCTCAAGAATTGACATGTTGCTTCTGTAAGTGGTTTAACGCACCAAAGCCAACATAAAAGGGAGGGAGGCGACCTATGACGTACCTATACGTCATAGGTCATAAAGGGGTTAAACTCAGATGAACCCGTTGAGTTTTTCAAGCACAAGACTTTTCCGGAAACTCTGAAATTTATTTGCTGAAGCGTATTTGGATTTTTTTTTTTTTTTTATAACTCATTTCCTGTGTATTTTCCCATTGGTCTTGGCCGCTGATTGGTTTTTGGAGACTTTTCCCATGGTTTCGGTGACATTTATTGTATTGTAATTTTCTGGTGTTTTTTTTGTTTTACTCCATTGAATGACAAAGAAACTGCTAATGTTTTTGCAGAAAATGCCAGAAAAAAACAACGGATGGCCCATGCCACTTATTTTTACCATTTGCCATTTTTAGAAACCTGAAACGGTTTAGAGACATTCAGACGCCTGAACATATGCATAGCAAGTTGTTTTTACATAAGCGTTTCTAGGTTTCTTTTTTAACTTTTTTTTATAGTTTTTTAGGCGTTTCTGTGGCGGAATCCATGAAGGTTATATGCATGGCATCTTCCGCCCGGAATCTGCCTGTAAAAGTGACGTCATAGCTCCTTCTCTGTTGCAGATCTAGCAGTACTCTGAATGTTGAGCTCTGTAACCCCGTCCCAGCACTGATTGTCAGCTTTCTGTGTACACTGTGCATAGGCAGAAAGCTGCCAATCAGTGGTGAGGATGAGGTAATATAGAGCTCATGCATATGCTTGACTACTTGGCAACAGAGTTACTAGCCCTCAAGTGATAATGAACTGCTGATAAATCCCTGATCTTATCAAAACTACAGCAAGCAGCCCAGTAAGTGACACATCTCTGGAATTAGGTTCTCTGGCCCTACATTATGCTGCTCTCAGATTAGGTGGCATAAACCTGGTGACAGAATCCCTTTCTTATAAGATAAGTAGGGATCTTATCTCTGGAACCTCCATATATGCAATGTTGGGGAGTCACGATCTAGCCTCAAAGATTGGGGAGTCACGATCTAGCCTCAAAGATTTGGGAGTCACGAGCTAGCCTCAAAAATTGGGGAGTTACGATCTAGCCTCAAAGATTGGGGAGTCACGAGCTAGCCTCAAAGATTGGGGAGTCACGATCTAGCCTCAAAGATTGGGGAGTCACGAGCTAGCCTCAAAGATTGGAAAGTCACGAGCTAGCCTCAAAGATTGGGGAGTCACGAGCTAGCCTCAAAGATTGGGGAGTCACGATCTAGCCTCAAAGATTGGGGAGTCACGATCTAGCCTCAAAGATTGGGGAGTCACGATCTAGCCTCAAAGATTGGGGAGTCACGATCTAGCCTCAAAGATTGGGGAGTCACGATCTAGCCTCAAAGATTGGGGAGTCACGATCTAGCCTCAAAGATTGGGGAGTCACGATCTAGCCTCAAAGATTGGGGAGTCACGATCTAGCCTCAAAGATTGGGGAGTCACGAACTAGCCTCAAAGATTGGGGAGTCATGACCTAGCCTCAAAGATTGGGGAGTCACGATCTAGCCTCAAAGACACAACTTTCATTGTATTGTCTCTGCACAAAGCCATCAAAATGTGAGTAAAGTAATCCTACACAACACAGGGGTTTTGTGATCTCCTCTCTCTCATAGGATGCGATAAAATGAGTAAATTAATGAATATTACTTACAAGACTAATATTGTCAGAGGATTCATTCTGTCCAAACCACAGGCAGCATGAATCAGCCTTTGATGACATCCAGGTATATGTTTTATAGGAAATGCTCCTCTGTCAGACAATATATAGTTTGAGGATTTGGCTGGGGACCATAGCCACAGAAAAGTCAAGTCCGGCTCTACCCCAGCCGCCTTCTCCAGCACTGCTTCAGATGATTGACAGGTCTCCCCCTCATGTGTATACAGAGACAGACCGATCAATCACCTGCCGGGGCGCTGGGAAGAGGCGGCCGGGCAGAGCCCGACAAGACTCGTCTATGGCTATAGTCCCCAGCTGGATCTTCAAAGTATATTTTTTCTGAAACACAGGAGTATGAATAAGATGACGGGTTTTCTTAAGGGGAAACTGTCAGCTCAATAAACGCCATTTACCTGCAGGGTAAACATGAGTTAGGCTATGTTCACACGTTGCGTTTTTGTGGGGTTTTTTTCGCAGGCAAAACCTGCTCTCTTGGCAGTACAGAAGCTGCTTACAAAAAACAGGTTTTACTGCGTTTTTATTGTCTCTCGTGCATGCTGATAAAGTTTGTGACCCCTCCCCCCAAAAAAAAAATCATGATGCAACTTCCTTAAGGTTTTTGCACCAAAACCTGATACCTGCATTTTTGCACTTACCCATTACTTTCAAAAAAGCTTCAAAAACACTGAAAAAAATGACATGTTGCAGTTTGCAAAAACGCTGCAGTTTCCCAAATCTGTCAGAGAAAAAAAAACAATGTGCATGCATGAGATTTCGGAAATCTCAGACTTTGCTGGTACTGTTAAGCTTAAAATATGAATTAAAAAACAAAGCAGCAAAAACGCAACATGTGAGCATAGCCTTACACTGCTGCCTTATTAATGTGCTGCTACTGGGGGGGGAATTAGCTTACTTCATGGGGGTGTGGACAGAACGGCTACAATCACCACTCAGAGCACCGCTCAGTGTACTGTGGGTGGTGAATGTACGCACGCCCCCACACTGACTCACAGCTCGCTCTGCACAGATGCACGGCAGAGCCGGCTGTGGATAAAGTGCTGGGGCGTGCGTACATTCACCACCCACAGTATACTGAGCGGTGCTCTGAGTGGTGACTGCAGGTAAATAGCGGTTTCCGAGGTGTCAAGTTCATTTTAAAGATTTTGCTTATTTGTGCTTTTGTGGTGTATTTTCCTTATAGGCTTCTATGGCGAACCAGAAAAAATGTAACTGTTTAAGAGCAGAACTCCAGCCTTTCTGTACTAAAAACACTGCATCAAATCTGCACAAAAACCACATAGAAAAAGGGAAGGCCTAAAAAAACAGCAGAAAAAGCAATAATCACAGCAGATTATTATTGCAAATTTTGGTGCAGAAGTAAAACAGCAGCATTTTCTCATGTGGGAACATGGCTTCCGGTACTACAGCAGTCATATAAATGAGGTTTTTTTTTATGATATCCCATCCAAATGCTGAGAAAATCCACAGTTAATTTGACCAACATCATGGATTTCAAATTTGTAAA
>JARQOD010000002.1:65884853-66029088 GCA_033576555.1 Oophaga sylvatica | reverse complement strand
TGAGAGGAAGAGGAGATGACGTGGAGCCAGCAAACAAAACACTGAAGGAGCGGTCAGAAAGATAGGAAGAGAACCAGGAGAGAGCAGTGTCCTTAATACCTAGTGACTGGAGCCTAGAGAGTAGGAGACAGTGGTCAACAGTGTAGAAAGCTGCAGAAAGGTCAAGAAGAATGAGCAGAGAGTGGTTACCGTTACATTTTGCTGTCAGAAGGTCATTGGTCACTTTGATGAGTGCAGTTTGCCGAATGTAGGGGGCGGAAGCCGGACTGTAAAGGGTCTAGGAGGGAGTGAGTGGAGAGGTAACGGGTAAGGCGGGAGTAGACCAGGCGCTCCAAACGTTTAGAGATGAAGGGGAGATTGGAGACCGGTCTGTAGTGGTTTGTGCAGGATGGGTCGAGGGCGGGTTTCTTTAATGATGGAGTGTTTGAAGGAGGAGGGGAAAATATCCGAGGAGAGGGAGAGATTAAAGATTGAAGTTAGGTGATAAGTGACGACTGGAGAGAGAGACTGGAGGAGATGTGAGGGAATGGGGTCAGTTGTGCATGTAGTCAGACGAGAAGAAGAGGGGAGCCTGGAGTCTTCTTCTTCTGTGAAGGGATCAGATGTGGAGAGTGAGCCATGGTAAATGCGGGGAGGGATGGGAGTCACAGCACTTGGTGGTTGGGAGCGGATTTCCTGATGGATATTACCTATTTTCTCTATAAAGTGGGAGGCCAGGTCATCAGCACAAATGTCTGTGATAGGGGATTGTGCTTTTGGCCTGAGGAAAGAATGAAAAGTGTCAAAAAGTTTCTTGGGGTTGTTGGTTAGTGAGGAGATCAGGGCGGTGTAGCAGGTCTGTTTGGCGAGGTGGAGGGCAGAGTTATAGGTTCTTAACATAAATTTGAAGTGGGTGAAGTCTTCTGGTGTACGAGTTTTTATCCATATGCATATGTCCTATATGCATTATTACCAGCCCAAGGCGGACACAAACTCGAATGTAAAAATCAATAATATTAATATAACATACCTGAGTGGTGGTTGTAGTAGTCTGTATTTTCTTGATCTCTTTCCCAAGGTCACGGCCATCATCAGATCTCTCGGTGTCAGACACTGTACTACCAGCATCCATATTCACTAAGGGTTTGGTACCAGAGGACTCCATTTCTAAGTTGCTGGTGGTCATCTGAGCATATTCTAGATTTTTGGAGGAAGAAGCCAACTCTCTATCAGAAATGCTGCCCAGGCTATCAGCCGTGGTGTGGATTTTAAAATCTTTGTCCCCGATCACAGCTGATGCGCAAGTGAGATCAACACTGCTCGTCATGTGGGCCAATAAGCCAAGGTCATCAGTAACACCAAGATGGACGTGAGCGTCCTGGACGTTACCAATGGTTATATGGTTACCGCTAGTCAGTTCGGGCAACAGTTTGTCTTCTGAATGCGTCATTTTATCAAAAAGAAATGAGGTATTGTTAGAAGTGGTTTGGTCTTTCTCATCAGCGAGAGTGATCAGTGGCCATCTTTTTCTTCAGTCTCCTTAATAATACCAACACTGTCATGAACATTGTTTTGGAGCTTTTCTACAGCTGCGCTGTAGACATTATCCAGTAAAGACTCGACTTCTACTAGAGCACCATTTTCTCCGGAGACAAGAGTCTCAGGAGACAGATCCAAGTCATCTAGTTTCACCTCAGTAGCTTCAACCTTTTCAGCTTTGATGTCCACTAGCAGGTCATGAACCTCGACTCGGACTCCACCAGAAGGCCTGTCAGTGTTGGAGATTGTATCGTCAGAAATTTTAGTTGCTATAAGAAGATCTCTAGCGTCCGAATTGACGGGATAATCAGTCTCACTTTCCGGACTTTGACTTTGGGAGAGATCATCAATTTCTCGAATTTCTAATCCACCTTTGGCAGCTACTGCTTGAGATGAAAGCCCGGATATGGTGCTGACATTTCCTTTCTTGCCCTTCTTGATGTTCTCTTCTTCCTGTCTCTGATACTCCTCGTACATTTTGGCCAAATATTCTTTATGAGCTTCATAGGTTACCTAAAGAAAGAGAAAATCATTAGTATGCTCTGAATTGTGTAACTACGTAACTTAAGGGAAAAAAATAAAGTTTCTGGCTGTATAATCTTATGACACATTCACTTCTGTGTTCTGGGAGACGTAGGTCAATTTTTAATTCTACTCTATACTTTGGACCACGACCATCACGGAGGCCTCCTGTAGATGCCCCTAATATAAGTGTGGTCTAACTACATGGGGAATTATAGGGATAATGTCTTATTTGTACGGAGAAATACAGGAGGTAGCGTAGGAGACATCTGAGGAAAACCAAATACTGCACTCAACCACATCATCATAAACAACGGAAGGCTTGCAGCCTAACAAAACAGCAATTTATTGGAGCTTGAGCGCCCCTTCATGGCATTATACAATCTGACATATTTCACTAAACATTTTACCATCAGATTATTATTTTTTAATTAAGACTCATCCAAATTTTGAAATTTATAACATAAATAAGAGCAAGAAAAATAACACAGATCTGTCACCAGATTCTTTAATTCAAACTGTATACATTGTTAATTAGATTTCTTATACCTGATGTGGCTGGTGTGCTTCCATACACAACATACAAGAATGAGCGTATAATCCTGATGTTAACAGGAGCATTTTGGAAGTCCAACTAAAGAGTGAGAGCTCAATAATCTAAGTGTATTCAGTCTTTTCTCATCTAGCCTGACTGACAGCTGCAGATTGTAGTGAGACGCGGGATCTCATCAGCAGCAGAGAGGAGGGACACTGAGGAGCTGTCAATCAAGCTAGGTGGGTGAAGGCAAAGTTTAAAATGCTAAAAAAGGATTACAAAGCCATCCTGATACAGATTTTCAAAGTAAGTACAGCAGCTCCATCAGGTTTAAGAATTCAACTTATTAAAGAAGCACTCCCATGAATTTTTTTTTCACCTACCATTAACTGTTTGCATGTAATTTGCAGCTGCTGTTCTATTTTGTTAGTAATGTAGAACTGACATTATTGCCTGCAGTACTAATCACCGGCCACAGGAGGCCACTGTTTCCCCTGCAGCTGCTCGATGACTCTGGCTTACACTGGTTTGTGCTAGTCATGGGTAGTCCAGCTCTATTTGGTAATCCGGATCACTTGGCTCCGCTCAACAAGAAGAGCAGGCTCTTCTGGATCCTAAACGGATCCCTATTAAATATGTGTTCACAATATGTGAACACACTTAAATTACATGAATGTAACCGAAACTCTGCCCACTCAATGCCGAAACCCCGCCTACTTGCAGTCAGCCAATTAAATTGATGAATGAGAGGAGTCTGGGTCAGGTGGGCGGAGTTACGTCAGCCGAACACCGGAATTTTACGCCCAGTGAGAGCCATTCAGAGAATTCAGTGGCTCTCACTGGGGTGCCGGCTCCCATCGCTCGCAGCATGGACCCGGCTCTTTGTACCAGATCAGTCATGAACGAACCAACACTAGCTTACGCAGGATTGTGATTCTGAGGCGGTGACCCCAGTTTTGTGAGGAGAAATAAGAACAGTGATTCTGTGCGCAGAGACTGGTGTCATGCTAAATGGACTCTTGTTGTGAATTTGCTAGAAATGAATTCTGAGCAGAAGCTCCCTCTGGTGGTTACAAACAGTATTGAACTATCCAATGAAGAGTGTGAAGATTGGCGATCAGGTGTTACTGACTGGTCTTATATAAGGGAGGTTCCCTCCCATCAGGGTTGCCGGTGATCAATTGTTCTGGTCTCATCTTTGATTCCTGTTCACTTTGTAGCTTGCTGTTTTGTGCCTGCATCTTCTGCTAACAGATAAGACATTTTCTTCTTTTAGTTTTTTGTGCTTGCTTTTTGCATTTTGTCCTGCACTTCTGTGGGGGTCAGCTGGGTCCCCTCCAGGGGCTTGTGCTCCTCTCAGTTTAGTTCAGCCACTGTTGTTTGTTCATTTGCTTTTTCCAGTTTTTCAGTGGCTGCTGTTTAGTTTTGTTACACCAGAGAACTAATTTAGGTGGTAGAGGTCGTGTGATTTCAGGTGTTTTTGTAATTAGTAGAGTTGGTACTTTTCAGGGTTTTTTGGGATTGCAGTAAGTGTCCTTCCTATCCTTTTCTATTTAGGAAGTTTGGGCCCCAACGTTTGCTCATACTATTTTCTGTCTGAGTCTGTATTTTCCTCTTGTCTAACCGCCATTACATGTTTGGGGGCTTTCTATGTTCTTTGGGGATCTGCTCCGGGGCAGATAGTTTTCCTCTTTCTGTCTTTAGGTGTAGTTAGCTTCTCAGGCTGTGACGAGGCGTCTAGGACCAACGTAGGTACGCTCCACGGCTGCCTTTAGTTGTGGTGGTTAGTCAGGGTACTGCAATCCCATAGATTCCAACCTCTCTGGTGTATTTCCTTTTTTGCCTGCTCTCCTCAGCTACCAAATCATAACAGACTCTGTTCTGCTGGTTGGAGGAACCCGACAAAGCAATTGGGATGAAGTGCATGACAGGAAAGGGTTGGTTCAGTGGCCATCTTGAAAAAGCTTGGTGCAATCTAGAAGGAGGAGGACGTGTGACGTCTCCATAGAGCGCCATCAGCGGAGCCAAAATCCCCAGGATGCGACATCCGTGACACACCCGGAGGGCCCTCCAGCAAGTTCATATGACAAATTTAGTGCTTACGGAGTTCGTGTCCACGGCTTCGCTGTATCCTGGGAGCCCACCCTGGTCCACAGCTTTCAATGTCACTGCACTTCAGACTCTCTGGATTACACTGTGCTCTGTGTATGAGCCGGAGGTGACTTTTACAGTGTAAGCCGATGGAGTGTCAGATTGAAGCTCCATAGACTCATATTGTAAAAGAGATATCCGGCTCATACATAAGAGCATAGATGGAGCCGGAGAGTCTGAAGAGCGGTGACGTCACTCAGAAGAGGAGCGGAGCGGCACTGGATAGCAGAGAAAACAGCAATGGGTGAGTATATGAACACCATGACACTACACTACATATACACGTTTAGGGAATAAGAAAGTTTATGGGAGGGCTAGTAGGGTCCTAGTAGTGGACAAACCCTTCATGATCTAAATGTTTGGCCCTGATTGAATAAAAAAAAGCTTATACTCACCTCTCGTGCTGGCGCCATTCCCGCGGTGTCGGCACTCATTCTCCATGGGGCTCCCGAGCTGTGGTTGTGACATATGCCGCCGGCGTCCAATCAGCGCTGGTGTCACTGTCTCCGCCTTTGTACGGATTGAACATGAATGGTAAGTCTGGGCTGCGGCTGATCTCGGACTTCCTTTTCAATTCGACAGGAGGCGAGGACAGTGATGCCAGTGCTGACTTGGCGCCAGCATCACAGCAACAGCACAAGAGCCCTGAAGAGAGCAAAAACACTGTGGGAACGGCACCAGCATGGGAGGTAAGTATAAGCTTCTTTTTTTATTATTATTTATCGGGGCCAAGTGTGGTGTATGAGAAGGAGTTGACCTAGTAGTGGACGCCTTCTTTAAAAAGGATATCCAGGGCTTTAGAAAAAAAGCATGTAGTTGCTAACAAAGGCAACCACCTGTCTGTTGTACCCTGGGCTGGTCACTGACTGCACCTGCCAAAAAGTTCAGTTGCTCCCTATCAACGGAGCAGCAGATTCTCTTCCTGTTGACAGGATGGGACTACTGGTGTCATGCCGATTGACAACTCCTCACTGCCTATTCAGGGCAAGCCAGCAGTCAATCAGCATGACATTAGTAGTCCCGCCCTGTCAACAGTAAGAGAAGCTACTGCTCTGTTGACAGGGACCAGCTAAATCTCCGGCAGGAGCGGTCAATGACCAGCACTGGTACAACAGGCAGGTAGTTAGCCTTTTTTTTTTTAAAGTCCTGGATCTTAACATTAATGTATCCTGCGTGCTTGGTGACATCCGATGATAGTTCTGCTTTAAAAGGAAAAAATATTAATAAAACTTACAAAAACAATTAAATTGGAAACAAATTAAAAAAATAAAAAGAAACCTTCACATATACAAAAGGAACAAAGACCAGGAAAAAAAGTGATTATTTTTTTATTTAGAAATTGACACCTCATGAATTGACCCTAGTCACGACTTAGAGGCTGGTGACACCCATTTATTTTATTCTTCTTCTTCCTGCAATTTATGGATTTTTGAAAATCACTTACAACAAAGATCAAGTTTGCACTTTCACCTGTATAATAATGAATTTTCTTGCCGTGCTTAAGGAAACACAATGGCGTCCTGGTGGGCCCGTATTGCCTAGAGAGGCTTCAAAGACTAAATATGGATAATGAGAGCTGTTAGGGAACGATTGTCCGAAATACTCTGCCATTATGCACTTTGTATTAATTGCTTCCTGCCATCGTCATAGAATATTGTTCATGTCCCTTTTCATTCCCAGGGCAGGGATAAACAAATTAAACTCATTATCCCGGCAATTACACAAGCATCAAAGCTGGAGACTTTAAAAGCAAAGCTAGACGATGGAGAAAACAAAAGCGCCTCCACGGTCTCGAGACCTGATCGTTCTGTTCCGGACCTAGAAACATGGCACATTCTCTAAATATATATTACAGCAGACACGATTACACACGTCGCCATGGTGAAGCCTCGGCACAGAACAATTCAACGTGAAGACATGTACCAGCAATCATAACACATCCCTGCGCCCATCAATCATGTCTCTCCAAGCATCATCGCATATGCAAAGCAGGAGCCAACTTCAAAGTAATAATCATGTATGTCTGTAGCAAATCCGCAGTTAAAATCTACAAGGTAGAAAGCTAACCATTACAGTTAATCGGCAGCAGCAAATACTTTATCTCTTTCTTACAGAGATTCTTTTTGTGAAGATTAGTTAAAAGTATCAAGTGCAAAGAAACAAGATCTGATTTGGTAGATTTAAAATCCAAAAATAAAATTAACTCATATTTGTGTTATATATATATATATATTATATATATATATATATATATATATATATATATATATACATACATATATCGTAGGGCTCCATGCTCTCAGGTAGCCATTAGGGAGCGTTCACACAGGCAATGCAGTTTGGTCCAAACAGGTGCAGTTTTATTGCTTTCATAAGACTCTAAAGGATTCATAATCAAAACAGCAGCCTCTTCTGGGCACAAAGGAATCACAGCAAATAAACAGATCATTTAGTAAGCACATATATATGTCACGGTATTCTCACCTGAAAAAATTACACTGTCCATTCTCACGGAGAAAACTTCACACACAGAAGAAGCATGATCCTACTAGTCTCAGTATCCCCTTCAGCCTGAGCCCCAGCAAGAAACAGAAGTTTTCAACTCTGGGCACAATTCACACTGAACAGGCTACAGCTTCTACATGTTACTCTGCAGCTCCAACACACACACTGCTCAGCTTTCCTAGCTGACCCATGCAGTCTCAATTCACAGAGACACCATGGCTTGTTTCTCTGTTTCTTTACCAAGTACATTTTGTCAGTCGACAGTCATCTCTGCCGGCTCTCCCATACACAGCAGTGCTCACTACTCACAATGAGATCGACAGTGTGAAATCGGACATGCATGATCAACATCTCTCCTAAGGCCGGGGTCAGACTTGCGAGAAACTCTCACGAGTCTCGTGCAAGTCTCTTGAATCAACATCTGGCGCTGCCGCCGGAACTCGGACCGGAGCGTGCGGCTGCATAGAAATACATGCAGCTGCACGCTCCGGTCCGAGAGACGACAGCGCCAGTTGTTGATGCGGGAGACTCGCATGAGACTCGTGTGACTTTCTCGCAAGTCTGACCCCGGCCAAACCATCAGTCGTCTGGCGTCCCCCATACACTATTATACCATTGGCCAAAACAATCTATATTGGCAGGTTCATCTGAGATTATTCCAATGTGCATGGGGGACTTTACCCTGTATTTAGGCATAATCCTACACCCTAAAAAGGGGCAGCAACTTAGCCACACAAGGCTTTCTGAAGCCAATAACTCAGGTTTGAGGACAAACCTAAATGGCCAAAACATAGTGTAAAAGTATGTAAAAGGTGATGTTTGAATTGTTGTGTTTTATTCAACTTTTGGTGTCTTTGAAAACCTGTTACCGTATTTTTCGGACTATAAGACAATTTTTTCCCCCAAAATTTTGGGGAAAACTGGGGTGCGTCTTATAGTCGGAATTTACAGTAATTACACTTAGCGTCGTGGCTGCAGGAGTTGGGCGGTTCTTCCAGTGGTCCTGGTCCGACGCTGCAGCGCGATGACTGCGCGGCTGGTGCTAGATGGTGTCGGTGTTCGGTGGTGCCGAGATGTCAATCTGTGCATGTGCCGCCTACGGCGGCCATTTTCCCGGAGGCCACAGCATCAAGGCAATAGAAATGTGGGGGCTCTGGGCTTTCAGAAAATGTCCCCGGAGCCCCCGACACCACCGAGCACTGCCTCACCATCATCGCCCTGCAGTGTCGGACATCAGAAAATGTCGCCGGAGCCCCCAGACCACGTCGCACAAGGCTGGGATGGGAGCGAGATTGCAGAATCGGACCACCAGAAGAATCACCCCGACTCCTGCTGCCACCAACGCTGCCAAACCCCCCCTCCTCCCCCCGGGTAACAAGAATTCAAGACTATAAGACGGACCCCCTTTGACGCATTAATTTTTTTCCCCCCATTTTCCTTCTGAAAACTTGGTGTACGTTTCATGGTCCGGTGCGTTTTATAGTCCGAAAAATACGGTAATTGCTGACCAACATTGGAAAGATGCAAAACTGTACCAAGTAAATAATGGATGTGTAAACTAATGGTGAATAGGGCCACACAAGACTTTTGCTGTCAATTCAGTGACTGGGGATGAACCTTGTTAGTATTCAATAGATTTTGAGGTAGCAGATTAAAAATGTATGGATCGGCATTAAAGGGAGACCAACGTACGGCACATCAATGTCGATTACGTAGATATGCAAAAGAGCTATATACACAATCAAACCTCATCCTATGGGTTCTGAGTGCAGGTGAAATACGTTTAGAGTGTCTCTTATTACTATGCTACGTATTATTAACAACCATTTCACACCACTGTATCGCCATTCTTTGTTAGCCAATAAACTAACATTTTACACAGTCCTAATTGGGTTATTCTTCTCTCACAAGATGTAGTAAGCATACATCCATTATTAGAATAAACGACAGACCCTCCTTACACTACCATGCACAGAAGTGTGCCGCTAATGCCACAAGGTGGCACCAAATGAATATGTAAAACAGCATGTGACAACGTACCTTGGAATGAGCAATGGAGAGCGTGTCCACCCAAACTCTCCAGCCTCCCCATTCATATTTGATGGCATGATACAGCAGTATCCTGAATATGTTGTATACCATTTCAGTGATCTTCTGCTCCTCAGAGTTTTTGGGATTTATGTAACCGAGAGAAAACATCCAGTCCTGCCATACTGAGCACTGCAGAAGGCACCTGGAATAAGGAAGCATATCAAAAGGGGCACATACTTTCAACTGGAAAATATTAATGTGGAGTCACAGCATTGTATCTTAATTAACCAGACGACTATTTTTAGCAAACCAAGAAGAATAGACGGTTATCTGTATGTTGGATTTTGAATTTATGTGTTGGTCAAGAAAACAGATTTTTTTTCTTGCGTAAGCCTGTAATATTGACATTTCACATAACATATTGTGCTCTTATAAGTGATGACTAGTGATGTTTACGGATATGTTATTTATGCATTGTAGGCCAGATAGTTTGGTGACTTCGAAAACAGAGGAGGAAAAACTATGCAAATAGATGAAATAATCAAGTAATGCTACTTGATCTCATCTTCATTCTTACCCATTATGTCAATACTGAATGAAGGACACTTGTTAAGTATAAAAAGAGGTTACATGCCTCTGTATAGAGACAGAGAGACAGACAGAGATTCTGCCAAGACATTCAAATATCCAGGGGACCCTATAGGACTGTTGCCAATACATTATGGCTCTATCACGAGGGACACGGATCTATCATTTTACAGGAAACAACCTAGGCACGGCTGGAAGAATACAGATCTGCTCCATTGACCATCGCTGAACCATGGATACGTTTGGAGAAGACAGGTTGTGACCCTCCGGTCAACTGGCTTTGTACCTTAATGGACTGTCTTCTTCCTATGCTTGTCGTTACCTCCTCTCTCTGCGTGCCACAGGTGGGGTAGTCGACCCTGGGAGCTCTGACGTAACATCTGCCATTACCCCGGCAAGTCAGCGGAAAAGTGAGACTCTGTAATGTGCACCATCTTGGGGTATTTTGCTGGGACTGTTCTACGTGTTATCTGCTTGTTTTGTGGTTCAATAAAGCATTCCCACACTGTTTTACCCTCACCCTCTGTTGTCCGAGTAGCAGTATGCCCACGTTAAATGGAGAGCGGGCGTTTGGCGGGACGATCCCTGGTCCATACGGTTTCAGCTAGCGGCCGGGGCACACTGCCGACCCCCCGTGTCTCCACAATTGACAATTAGGATATGTTGTTATATCTTCGCATTCTTCACTTACTAAGCTGCAGGAGACTTTATTTCTTACAGATAACCTGTATATACACTGATCCAAGTCATGTGTCACTTACTGGGCTGCTTGAAGGTTTGATAAAAGTACTGTTTTCTCAGTTGCAGATCTAGCAGTTCTCTGAATGCTGAGCCCTCTATAACCCCGCCCACACCACTGATTGGCAGCTTTCTGTATACACTGTTCACTGACAGCTAATCAGTGGTGGGGCAGAGTTACAGAGCAGGACTAGGAGACATGACGCAATAAGTCCTCTAATGATCATTTGTTGCTGATAAAACACTGATTATTGAAACTACAACAAGCAGCCCAGTAAGTGACATATTGCTGGAATCAGGGTCTCTGTCTGGACATCATGCTGCTCTCAGGTTATAAAGTAAAAGCCTGCTGACAGATTCCCTTTAAGTACTATTCTCATAAAACTGTTCCTAGTTTTCCCCAGATAAATGTACCATGAGTAAGATGACATTACAAACAATTATGAAAAAAAAGTGCAATCGAAAAGTTACAAACTGGAATGGTAACTCACCTCCGATTCTCACGACTGTTGCTGAAAAGCTTTATCATATCAGACAGGAACAGGCGTCTTACTTCCATCAGATCAGAACTTGGAGTGGAGTTTTTGAGCAGTGTAGCCACTACCTTCAAAATCACTAAAAAAATTAAATAAAATATTGTACATTTTTACGTTAATACGTTGTACTATTCTACAAAGAACAGAATTGTCAGTACTTTTGTGCAGCCACCAACAATACCTTATACTGTCCAGATTTTAGCTCATCTGAGAGTTAATATCAGCAAATACCTTCAATTAGAAATGTAGTATAGTTCTTCTGATTCACTATGTTGCTTACCCCATGTACAAGCATTGCAGTAGCTTAGGTATCCATGGTTATGACCAGTAACAACTATCTGTCACTATATGAGTGGCTGTAACCATGGATACCTAAACTATTGCAATGGCCTGCATGAGGAAAGATATAGCGAATCAGAAGAACTATACTACATTTCTAATTGGAGGTATTTGCTAATTTTAATACGATTACATCTACTATATATTGGGATAGGATCTTGGAGATGGGAATACCCTTTAAAGCTCCTATGCAAATATTTCTTTCACCTGGGAGCATCTAGACTTACTGACAACTCATAGCAAAGTTATCAGTGTTGATTTTTTTTTACCAAAAGGTGAGGCAATGTGATGCAGCCATATGGGCAGTTGTGAGAAAGATTACCTCCAATAATGACTCGTTGCCACCTTCTACATTCCACAAACCCCAGTAATTACACCTGATATATGGAAGGGATGATTATTTATAGGAACCTTGTGGCAAGAGACACATTAGAAAGAGGCCTCATTCAGATGGCAGTAGTGTTGGCACATTCTTGCATCTATATTATGGCTGCAAACCGTGGATTGTCTGTAAGTTTTATGATCTGAATAGTCAGGATCATGATGATCTAGGAAACTTTTGGCTGTAACACAGAAGATTAAGTGAACCTGCATTACGGTTGTCTGAATGAGGTCTAAAAAAGTTTTAAAGACAAATGGGTACTAAGGATATTTATTAATTTATTTAGAGCCATCATAACCCACAGCCCATTACAGACGTCATTGTCCCTACTAGGGAGTTTAGATTGTGAGCCCCATCACTATGTCTTTGTCGTGTGGAAGGAAACCGGAGTACCTATACAAACTCGGGGAGCATAATGTCGTCTTTGTTGTCATTTTAATTGATTTTTACAGCGCTGACCAGCGAGCCACCGAGCTGCCCATATTATTAAAGGGAATATGACAGCAGGATTTGCAACCTAATTTAAGAACAGCATAATGTAGAAACAAAGACCCTGATTCCAGCGATGTGTCACTTACTTGGCTCGCTGCTGTAGTTTTGATAAAATCACCATTTTATCAGCAGATTATCACAAGAGGACTAGTAAACCTGCTTCCATGTAGTCCGCCATATACATGAGCTCTGTATAACCCGCCCCACCAATGATTGGCAGCTTTTGTGAACACAGTGCATAGGTAGAAATCTGCCAAACAGTGGTGGGGGCGGGGTTATCAAGAGCTCAGCGTTCAGACAACTGGTATATCTGCTGCAGATAAAACAGCGATTTTATTAAAACATCACTGGAATCAGGGTCTCAGTCCCTACATCATGCTGATCTAAGATGTGGTAGCAAAAACCTGGTGACAGATTCCCTTTAAAAAGTTTACAAAAATATCACCCTCCAACTAAAAATGACTATACATTAAATAGAGAATGGAATACAAGTGACTGAAGGACACGGTGTATAACCGGGAGGGTACATGATTCTGACCCAAAACTCGACACCCTCATATATGCCTAAGAGGCTGTTGGGTTCAGATCAGGAGACTGTTTGTGCATTGTGGTCCGGACTGTGAAACACGGATGTGTGAAACCCTCCTTGTAGAAGTGTGCATTGAGTGATATGGTACGCGAGTCCAACGACTGGCACATCCAGCGCTTCTTACTTGGATTCTGGATTTTCACAGTTGAGTCTGGCTCTGGATGAGGCTTGTGGACAACTTGAGTGCAAACCTGCTCTGTCAGTATCTGAAGGGAGAAGAAGAATTGCATTTAGGTCATTACACTTTTCACACAAATTAATTTGTGTAAGCGACTGGCACAATAACATTAATATCACTCAAGGCTATTACAGACAGATTCTCCATATTGCCATTGCAACTGAACAGATCGCATATTCAGGAGTAACATTATATATAATGGCTTGGTGTGTAAGGGGAGATATGTCACGGAGATTGCTATCCTCCGTGATCTAGAAACCAGTAAGTTTCTTTTCAGCATGCTATGAGTTAATCAGCCATGTTGTGGGCGAGTTTTTAGGGGAGTAGGTAAGAGCTGGGCGGGACGCCTACTCACCATATCTCCACCTCAAGGGTGTGGCTGGGGAAGTGATTGTCCATCCAGATTTTTTTTCCTCTGTGTGTGTGGAGGTAGGAAGCCACCTGACTGCTAGGTCCTGCGAGAGCTGCCATATGTGGTGTCCCAGAGGAACTGGGTAGGACTGTGTATGAACTTTTTATATTCATTTGAGCCGCACAGGCTGTTTTACTGTTACCAGTTTGGGCTTTTGGTTTATGATGCAATAAACCACCCAGAGAATCAAACCATATGTGTGCCTGTGTCTACCCCTCGAGGAGCAGCTAAGTGACGCGACCTTATAATGTCCTCAACATTCCTTTGTTACAGATAATAGAAATAAGCGCCGTCTGCTGGTTTTATTTTTCAATAGCCACGCGATAGATAGATATATAGCCATATCATCTATCTATCTATCTATCTATCTATCTATCTATCGCGTATCTATGAAAAATAAAACCAGCAGACAGCGCTTATTTCTATTATCTGTAACAATGGAATGTAAGGACATGTTTAATTAGTCACTATTTCAAGAGTAGGCAATCGCCACTAGATCAATGTGAGAGATCCTGATCATAGGTGAAAATATGAAGTGAAACAAGTTGTATTTATGATTGGTTTTGACATCAGAAAGTTATGGTCAGAGTGGTTGGGCATAATTAGGCCGAGTGGTGCCATTTATTAAGATTTGATAGATGACTATAACATAATACAGGATAGGATTAAGACAAAGACAATTAAATTGTTTAAGTTTAGAAGTGTCTCCCTTTTCTCTAGGAACATTGACGCTCTTGGGCATAGGACGGCATTGCACTTAAAGAAGTTTTCCACTACTTGGACAACCCCTGCTCATTAGCCACGCTTGGGCCCCATAAAATAAAAAAATCTTACACACACCTCACGTGCTGAAGCCATCCCAGCGGTGTGGGCACTCGCTCTCGTCGGGGATCCCATGCGGTAACTGCGATTGTTATGACACGTGGTGCCCAATTAGCGCTGGCGTCACTGTCCCCGCCTTCTGTCGAATTGAACATGAAGAGGAAGTCTGGGCTGCAGCTGATCTCCAACTTCCTCATCATGATCATTTCGACAGGAGGTGGGGACAGTGACAAGGGCTCACTGGGCGCCAGGGTCACGTGTCATAACAACAGCACAGCAGCCTCAGGAACGCGAATGCCAACACCGCTGGAACGCCGCTGGCATGGGAGGGGAGTGTGGGCTTTATTTTATAGGGGCCAAACATTTAGATCAAGAAGGAGTTGTCCTAGTAGTGGACCGACCCTTTCAAGCTGTAATCCGTCATCGACCAATTTACCGGGACTATCTTGGCAAATTCTGGACAGTTGGCATGTGTGGCATCCATGTGCATATGGATGAGAACACAATTTACGCAAATTTGTATTATTTAGAAGAGGCAGGAGATGATGGACGATAACTCAGTGCTGCTTTATGGCTTTAGGATGAATAAGTGTTGAGTGTGGACAACTGAAGATGGAATTTGCTTGTGAATTATTGTTACAATCCCAAAAATAAAATTCCATCTGGGCTTTGTCATTATTCAGAGAGATTACACTGAACAAATGGAAGAACTTGTCTTCACAGGTTTTAATCAACACCGTTTCGTAAGGGCAGAAATCAGCATTAGCTTCTACACTGTACACAATCTGACACAGGATGAAATAGGCATTAAACGCTGCCGCTAATCTCCTAACACGTATGCCTTGGAGAAGAGCGTGAGAAAAAAAAACCCTGTTAAGTTTTAAAGGTCGTGTGCATCACATTGTGTAAATGCTGCGCAGAGCCGCGTTCTTACCAAAAAGCTAAAGACAAGGAGCACAGTGTAATAGAGGCACGTAGAAGTGTCAGATTTAACCTTCCGTCTATACGTCCCTGCTATGCTGGGTCCTGAGAATTACCTCACTCACCACAAGCAATATCCATCTAGCGTAGTGTAGAAGACCCAACACTTACACAGACGAATTTCCTATAATGTAGTGAAAATCATGGTCTGCTGTAAAATACAGTCATGGCTGAAAGTGTCGGCACCCTTAAAATTGTTCCAGAGAATGAAGTATTTCTCCTAGAAAATTATGGCAATCACACAGGTTTTGTTATACACGTTTATTTCCTTTGTGTGTATTGGTACAACACCAAAAAAAAAAAAACAGAAAAAAAGGCAAATTGGACATAATTTCTCACAAAACCCCTAAAAATGGGCCAGACAAAATTGTTGGCACTTTTCCAAAATTGTGTTAATTATAATAGCAAAAATCTTTAGACCTTTCCTTTAAAGGGAATATGTCACCAGGTCTTTGAGACTTTACCATAATGCAGAGATAGAGACCCTGATTCCAGTGATGTGTCACTTACTGGGCTGCTTATAGGCAGGTTATCACTAGAGGACTAGTAAACCTGCTGCCTTGTAGTCCTCTGAGCTCTGTATAACGCCACCCCCACCACTAATGTTCCGCTTTCTGCCTATGCATAGTGTACACAGAAAGCGGACAATCAGAGGTGTGGGCGGGGTTATACAGAGCTCAGCATTCAGAGCTCTGCTAGATCTGCAGCAGAGAAAACAGGGATTTTATCATAACAGCAGCAAACAGAACAGTAAGTGACATCACTAGAATCAATACTGTGGGCAAAAACACAATAACGGATTCCTTATAAGGGGTATTCAGTTTAGAAAACATGTTTTTAAAGTGTGTCAATCACCCCCAAAATACTCTTATTACTGTGCAGCTGGATAGTCTGAGTGGAGAAAAATACGCAATAAGGCTATGGTTCCACGGTCCGGAACCATAGCGCTTTGGACGGAGCGGAAATTCCGCTCCGTCTAAGCCCCGCCCCCTTTCTGACGCGCGCACTTTCCGGAGGTGTTCAGGACACCTCCGGAACACCTCCGGAAAGAGCGCAGGGCTACATAGCCCTGTGTGAAATTCTGTTGCGGCGACGCACCGTCGCCGCAATACGCGAGGACATGCTGCGGTCTAAAAAGACGCGCCGCATGTCCGTTTACGCAGGTTTGCCACCTGCGTATTGTTACGCATAGTGGAGACGGGATTTCTTGAAATCCCCTCCACTATGCTGTAACATCTGGACGCTGCGTGTTTGGCGCTGCGCCAGCGCACAGCGCCAAACACGCAGCGTATCCTGACCGTGGAAACTCACCCTAAAAAGGCATGTAAAAAAACACGCGCATTGTACAGTGTTTTTCCTGCCAACGCATTGGAAATTGCAGCACCATTTTCTGCTGCAAATCCTGAACATGTGAACACAGCCTTAAGGAATCATTGCCCAATAAGAATCATACTAGCACGGTACATCTTAGTCATACAATGCTTGAGAAAATATTTTTTTTTATTAATGTGGGGGCCTCAATGCCCATGTGTGAACTTAGCCCACATGCCTGCGCGTGCAGACCGACACTCCCCGCGGATGGCAGCGAGCACTCAGGATCTATACGCTCTCCGCCCCGACTCCTCTCTGTGACGGCCTAGTAAGGAGAACGCAGCTGCCCACACGGTGTGCATACGGCCAGGCTCAGGCAGTGTCAGTGTGACCAGCAGGAGCAAGAGGTCAATCAGGACTGGAGGAAGTCCCCAAAATGCTAACTGAGAGGTGTAATGTAGAATTAGGCCTCGCCAAAGCCCCCTTGTTGGCTTTTGAATTAATTTTCTTAAGAACTGTCCCAATAAAGCGTTCAGTACTAATATGACTTTCATTGGGGGCTTCATCCCCTATTCACGGCCAAGCAATTGATGTTATTCTGGCCGGCCAATAGACCGTACCATGCTGTGCAGCCGCCTTAGGACCACTGCTTTGTAGGCAAAAGCCCCTGCCTAACACACTGATCTATGGGCACAATATTATTATTATTTATTATTATTTATTTATATAGCGCCATTAATTCCATGGTGCTGTACATGAGAAGGGGTTACATACAAAGTTATAGATATAATTATAAAATTATAGACAATAATGAGAAGAAGATGCCCTAATGTGCGGCATGAGGCTTTACAGGAACATGGGAAATAACGGCGAGCAGCAGCGGCCGGGGATCCCAGGAGCCGCACAGCAGCTTCTCCGGCCGTTTTGCTTCATCAGGACTGGGGGAGTGTAACCGCTATGGATGTAATTATTGAGATTAATGTCACCAATTTCTCCTCCTGTCACATGCTTTATAATTGTTACAGACGGATCTGTTCTCCGTCACACTGGTTTCGGAGCACTTTGGGCGCATTTGACTAAACCAATATCAAATTTAATCACGCAAGCTGCAATACAGGAGCTTTTAGGAGCAAATTAGTGATCTGTGATCCATCTTTAAATGGAGGCTTGTTGTAAGGAGAGCAGCGAGGAAGGAATGATAAAATCCTGGGCCAATTCCCAGAATAGTGGAATATTTTTACAGGAGGAGCAGCGTGACTGCCACAAGCATCTCACTGGAAAGAAGCGCGAGAAGGAAATGTTGTCATATGATATTCAGCAACGGAGGACAAATACATTCTCATGGTAAGGAACGAACCACGGCATCCCCAGAGAAGTACAACCTCGTGATCTCTAATATGTAAGAGACCCTAAGAATCCCATTAGTCAGGGTACGCAGCTTCAATAACTCCCATATTCCTTAAAGGATTATTCCCAAATTTTCTACAGACCTCCAGAGATAGAGTACCTTTTTGTCAGCCGTCCAATAGACAAATAATAGAGCGGAGGTCAAGCAAGTTCATATGTGAATAAGCTGCTGCCTGAAATAACTGATGGGTGCTTATTTCCTATCAAAACAAAATGATTGGGAATGCTGAAATCAAACCTGCCCAATCTTCCGCTTTCCCCACATCTGCTGTTTAACAGCCGGTTTCCCCAGCCTAGGATGTACAATGAACGATCTGCATTAGATTGTTCAGATCACATAGATTGCCACTGTTCTCAACAGCACAGAAAGATCATTTCACCCGACAAACAAGAGCATTGCGACTCCATTGGGTGATCAGCAATCTCTTTAGATTGTATGATTATCGTGAAAAGAGCAATCCAAGGAACAATTGTCCATCTACTATATAATTGTCTAACTTTTCACTTCCGTCTGTAATGGAAATCCTGCGTCGCTGATTGGTCGCGCCCGGCCGGAAGTGATTGGACGCGACCAATCAGCGACAGGCACACCACCGCTATCGTCGGGAGATCAGTGGCGCTAGCCGCTGATCTCCCGACGGTAGCCGCGGGTCATCTTCATGTACATACCTTCCATCGCTGCATCCCTATCCGCCGCATCTGCTTCTATCCTGTGCTGAGCGGTCACATAGTACCGCTCATTAAGGTTATGAATATGGACGCGACTCCACTCCCATAGGCGTGGCGTCCATATTCATGACTTTAATGAGCGGTAACACGTGACTGCACCACAGAGGAAGAAGCTGACTCGCCGGCATAGAGATGCAGGGATGGAGTGAGGAGGGTATGATGGGGGAGGACGGGGGAGCCCAGCCATGCATACAAGGATGGGAGGGTGGGAGCAGAGCCATGCATACAAGGATGGGAGTGTGGAAGCGTAGCCATGTATACAGGATGGGAGGGTGGAGCGGAGCCATGTACACAGGTTGGGAGGGTGGAGCCATGTATAAAAGGATGGGACAGGGGAGCCATGCATAAAAAAATGGGAGGGGGGAGCGGAGCCATGTATACAGGATGGGAGGGTGGAGAGGAGCCATGTATATAGCATGGGAGGGGGGAGCGGAGCCATGTATACAGGATGGGAGGGGGGAGCGGAGCCATGTATACAAGGATGGGAGGGTGGGAGTGGAGCCATGTATACAGGATGGGAGGGGGGAGCGGAGCCATGTATACAGGATGGGAGGGGGGAGCGGAGCCATGTACACAGGTTGGGAGGGTGGAGCCATGTATAAAAGGATGGGACAGGGGAGCCATGCATAAAAGAATGGGAGGGGGAGCGGAGCCATGTATACAGGATGGGAGGGTGGAGCGGAGCCATGTATATAGGATGGGAGGGGGGAGCGGAGCCATGTATACAAGGATGGGAGGGTGGAGCGGAGCCATGTATACAGGATGGGAGGGTGGAGCGGAGCCATGTATATAGGATGGGAGGGGGAAAGGAGCCATGTACACAGGTTGGGAGGGTGGGAGCGGAGCCATGTATATAGGATGGGAGGGGGGTGCGGAGCCATGTACACAGGTTGGGAGGGGGGAAAGGAGCCATGTACACAGGTTGGGAGGGTGGGAGCAGAGTCATGTATATAGGATGGGAGGGGGGAGCGGAGCCATGTACACAGGTTGGGAGTGGGGAGCGGAGCCATGTATACAGGATGGGAGGGGGGAGCGGATCCATGTACACAGGTTGGGAGGGTGGAGCCATGTATAAAAGGATGGGACAGGGGAGCCATGCATAAAAGAATGGGAGGGGGGAGCGGAGCCATGTATACAGGATGGGAGGGGGGAGCGGAGCCATGTATATAGGATGGAGGGGGGAGCGGAGCCATGCATACAAGGATGGGAGGGGGGAGCGGAGCCATGCATACAAGGATGGGAGGGTGGGAGCGGAGCCATGTATACAGGATGGGAGGGGGAGCGGAGCCATGCATACAAGGATGGGAGGGGGGAGCGGAGCCATGCATACAAGGATGGGAGGGTGGGAGAGGAGCCATGTATACAGGATGGGACAGGGGAGCCATGCATGAAAGGATGGGAGGGGGGAGCAGAGCCATGTATACAGGATGGGAGGGGGGAGCGGAGCCATGCATAAAAGGATGGGAGGGTGGGAGCGGAGCCATACATACAAGGATGGGAGGTGGGAGCCATGCATACAAGGATGGGAGGGCGGAGCGGAGCCATGCATACAAGGATGGGAGGGTGGGAGCGGAGCCATATATACAAGGATGGGAGGGTGGGAGCGGAGCCATATATACAAAGATGGGAGGGTGGAGCGGAGCCATGTATACAGGATGGGAGGGTGGGAGCAGAGCCATGTATATAGGATTGGAGGTGGGAGCGGAGCCATGTATATAGGATTGGAGGGTGGGAGCGGAGCCATGTATATAGTATGGGAGGGTGGGAGCAGAGCCAGGTATATAGGATTGGAGGGTGGGAGCGGAGCCGTGTATATAGGATGGGAGGGTGGGAGCGGAGCCATGTATATAGGATAGGAGGGTGGGAGCGGAGCCATGTATATAGGATGGGAGGGTGGGAGCGGAGCCATGTATACAGGATGGGAGGCTGGGAGCGGAGCCATGTACATAGGATTGGAGGTGGGAGCGGAGCCATGTATACAGGATGGGAGGGTGGGAGCGGAGCCGTGTATACAGGATGGGAGGGTGGGAGCGGAGCCATGTATATAGGATGGGAGGTTGGGAGTGGAGCCGTATATATAGGATGGGAGGGTGGGAGCGGAGCCATGCATACAAGGATGGAATACCCGAATACCCGATGCGTTAGAATCAGGCCACCATCTAGTACAGGATAATCTTCCAGTGTAAATGGACCTCAAGTCTGAAACAAGTCCACACACACAAGATGGCTGGTGAATTTGGCAAACAGTCAACCTCAAAAGTAGCAGAGCCAAGTTTGTAATGAAACGAATACCTATATATGGCCAGAGTACATCAAAGAACAAATAATCCCAACAACAATAGAAGCAAAAAAAGGCCACATAAAATATAACAAAATGTAATAAATAAACAAAACATAATAGAAAAATATAATAAAAGAGTATAAGACACAAATCTAAAAAGTATAATAAAAAAATAAAGTATGGGACACAGAGATCCATCCTAACCAGGAAAGCAATGGACTATGGATTCACAAGTATATCATATTGGAAATAATAGGCCTGGTGCCTTAAGAGCCAACTACATAGATACATGCACAGAAAAAACAACAAATAGTAAAATCACAATAAAGAAAACAGTGGCTTAAATAAGAGTGAACGGTAATATCAAATCAGTATAAGACTTGGAGGGGCATGGACCGAAACCCCAACGCGCGTTTCGTGTTCGCTTCTTCTAGGGGGTATATAAATATATATATTCACAAATCTACCCACTGGAAGAAGCTAAAGACCAACAGGCATTGGGATTCTGGTCCAATCCCACCAGATCTCTTGTTAATTTACAATCATCTTTCACTTTCATTCAAACCACTGTTGGACTTTATTGTGATTTGACTATTTGTTGGTTTTTCTATGCATATATCTATGCAGTTAGCTCTTGGGCCTCCAGGCCTATTATCTCTATTATATACATATGGATCTGTATATGAATAATTACTTATGATATACTTGGAACTTCATAATCTACTGCTTTCCTGGGTGGCATGGATCTCAGCCTCCCATACTTTTTTATTATATCTTTTTATCATGTCTATGTTTCATTTTTCAATAATTACAAATACAAGTTGTTATATTTTGTGTGGGCTTTGTAATGAAACCATTTGAGGTTGCATTAAAAACTGTCTGGCCAACCATTTTTATTCTGTACATACTAAAATACATTCTGGATGGATCCAAGCATGCCGGTTTCTGACCAGGCAGGTTTAAGCTACTGGAATATACAAGCCCCAGGCCCTTCTACCAGAAAGCAAGATGAATAAACATGACTATTGCAGTCATACAGCAGCAGACGACTTCCTCTATGCCATTACAATGCTAGATAATGAATCGTAAAAAATTTGAACAACAGAAGTAATAAGATTACGAGATTGCCCAATGATACAAACAAAGTGCAGATCAGAAAAAGACAAATAATAATAATAATAATAAAAACCATGGTTCAGAAAAAAATGATGCCAGGGAGGAGACAGACATTAAACATCTACAGAAGAAAAAACCGGAGAGCATACATCTACAGAAGAAAACTGCAGCATATACATCCAGACACACAGACTTTGGCAAAGAGGGCAACAGCAAACATGATGCGGGACAATGGTAAAACCTTTCACTTGATATTAGATCCCACTGTTAAGGCACTGTCACACTTAGCGATCGCACTTGCGATCACAACAACGACACGACAGGCGAGATCGCTAGTGTGATCGCTAGTTAGCTTCTAAACACAAAGATCTCATCAGAGATCAGCGATCTGTATAATGACCTCTGCGGTCGTTGGGAAAACCTAGTCCCACCTGCGACGCTGGTAAAGTCGTTCATACAGGGTGTCACACTCAGCGATTCAGGCTCACCAGCGGGACACCAACGACCAAAAAACGGCTCAGAACGTTCATGAGCGATCAGCGACATCTCAGCAGGGGCCACATCGCCGCTACATGTCACACACAGCTGCGTCGCTAACGAGATCGCTACTGCGTCATAAAATCGGTGACTCGTTAGCGATCTCGTTAGCGATCTTGCTTTGTGTGACAGTACCTTTACAGTGAGCTCCAAGCTCTCGAATCCCTATAGAAAACAAAGCATCTTCTGTCTAAAAAAGATGAAGCAATGTATATGTACACAGTATACACAAAGCCCGAGTATTGTCTACTCAAGAGCCATTCTATCTCATACACTTGTGTTGTAAGATTACAAAAGCACCAGAATAACGATTCCTGCCCAAAAGATAAAATGAAAGGGGAGATCATTCTAAACCTTTTTGACCGATACGAGGGTAACAAGTCATGGTGATTCACAAGTACATTGATCCGGAACTGTCACCGCTTTGATGAAAAAAATAGAATGGTGAACCCAGATACAATGAAGATATTGACCTATATATAAGATGATGTGGATTATACCTGGACACTGGAAAACACAGCAGGCAGCGGCGGAACAGATTCAGGAGGTTAAAAGGTAGCTCCTGCTCTTTAAGAAGAGTTAAGCAAAACCAATCGGTGCTAAATGGTACAATGTTTTACTGATCTGAGTGGGTGCCAGCATCTGGACCCTCAACAATCAAAACTTCTGACACGTCAAATGTTCTGGAAGGCTATAGATATTGAGGTTGGCTGAGACGATGCAAGATCTTAATACCAGAGACAGGATAGGACAGTCTTGATTGGGTCACCTTGTCGCAGTGGGATGGCTTTTACATTTTTTTTTTTTAATCAAAATAGAGTTAGCCAAGTACCCCATGTTATTTACATGTCCTGTAGCCATTTACTTACTATAGGGTATATGCTCATTTTGTTTTTTCCTTGGGTTAAGGTTACAGATACTGTTTAACATGAGGGTGTAGGAGTTAGCAGCACTGCACTCGGGATGACGACATAAATTGCCTTACATAATGGCAACCACAGATCACTTTCCAAAATACGTCTGATTTTTAGAGTTTGAGCAGGATAATGAAGCCAGGTTTCCGCTTTTCTTTCACTCCTCCCTTCCAGCACTGTCCCTACCTATATATATTCTCATACGAATTAAACCTATGGTCATACAGAGCCTGTCAAGGAGTTTGGTTTGTTTTTTTTTTTTGTTTTTTTTTAATAAGACAGTGCCAAAAAACACCAGGGAAATGACTTTAAAAAGCACTTGAAACTCTTCCTATACATTTCAATTTTTGCTACTCGTGTGTTCAGTATTTTGAAAGTTTTTCTCTTCCGCTCCAAGTTTTTATAACTCTTGGTGGAAAAAAAAGAAAGTGTACGTCACTTCTTTGAAGCGGTTTTTGATAGAATCTGTTCCAGACAAGGCGCCGCAAGAGGCTGCAAAAAATGCTTTATAAAAAAAAAAACATCCAAAGCACTGCAAACCAGCTTCAGGAAAGAAAACCTTCTCCAAAACTTCCCCAAACAAGGGGAGTTTCCTGAAGCTGTTTCCAATTGAAAAATGTCATTTTTGACTGCCTCAGATCTGTCTGCACAGTCTAACGGTCCCCCATACACATTAGGCTTTGATCGCAAGCAGCGGTCATGCAGCAGCCTCATGTCGCTGCAGTGTTGTCTTTCCGTTTCATACTTGCTGTGCTTTCTTGTAGGTTAAACAGCTATTTCCTTGCAAGATTAAGTGATTTACTAAGTCCCTGCACAAAGACCAGCAGCAGTACAGGGCTGCCGTGGTTAAAAGCTGCACCAAGACTACTGAGTGTGAACGCAGCCGTAGACGAAGGGTGCATTAACACTACATGATTACTGCATCATTCCAAGGAACACTTGTTTGACTATAATCATGCAGTCTAAACAAGCTGCCAATCACCTGACGAACAAGCAAAAGCTCTATCGTCAGGTGAAATCATCTGTTCCTTTGCCTAAAAACAGCCTCATTCTCGGCAGCGCAATGTCCTGTGTAAACACAACCTGCACGGCTAAGAATAATGGCCGCCAGTGCACGCTGAGCGATCTAACACTGAATGTTCAGGGCACAGTCCAAACAAGTAGCTGATCCAGGTCGCTTAGTGCCACCGGTTGGCTGGTGTAAACGGACCCTTAAATCCGCTAATATTGGTGGGATTGGGTCACAATAGGTGGATCTCACCCAGCTAAAGAGTCATATTATTTTTACTAGTATCTTATTTAAAAGGAAACAAAAACAGAACTTCAGGTCACAAACAAGTGATAATAGAGTAATGGCACCTACTGAGAATGTAAAGTGTTCATGTGGACACACGATAAGTATTTGGCTTTATTTTATAGGGTTTGAGCTATTTATACCGAGCAAGTTGGGAGAGAGTCAGAGAAAAGGAGCTAATCCTTCCCTTTATTTCACAATGACACCCCCCTGCCTTACCGCGGAGGTTGGCATGAATGCAAGATTTATGGGATTTCTTACGTTCTCATGTACTGACATGGTGCAGTGGTTGATTGTACAAGTAAATCTATTTTATCAGATAGAACGCACCTTAGCACTACCAGCACTTTATATAATGTAGATCAGTATATCTGTACCACCATTAGGATTTAGAAAACTGAGTTTAAGAACACACCAAGTGATCGAAACGCGTCCAGTTTCCATTCTCCTGCCACCTCCACATTTCGACCACATTCATTATTTTTGCCTCGCTTTTAATGGCTTCAATAAAGACTTCATAATTATATCTGCTGAAGCTGGATCTTTCTTACTTATGTGCACCTTGCCCCTACGTCTGGCAGAGACATGATCCTGTGCTTCGTCCCAGGAAATTCATTGGGAATCAATTAAGGGTGAGCTGAAAAAAATTCTACCTTTCGTTCATGATACCTACTGCAATTCCCGCACATGAGGTAAGTGACCCAGCGAATCAGAAGAACTATACTACATTTCTAATTAGAGGTATTTGCTAATATTATTATTATTATTACACCTACTACATATTGGGATAGGATCTTGGAGATGAGAAAACATCTATACTGGCACCCAGGTAATATATATACTGTACATATTTCAATTTATTGAAGATATTGGCATAGACCCAACGCACCTCATAGAGGGTATTGTATGTGGTTACGGTCACTGTATTCGTATGCAGCATCAGTCGCTCCCCGAGCAGCGTGAAGAGGCTGTGAGTGTGCATGATTTCAACTTTCCGTCTGAAAGGAGAAGAAGAAGACGTTAAGTGTAAGCAATCAGGAAATTCCTATTGTTAAGTAGCGATTATTTCCATAAAATATGCTGAAGGGGTGACTCCAAAGTGACCTGGAGCTTCAAAAACTTTTGCTATGTCATAGCGACATGGAGGAAGTTGTGATCGGAGGGGGTCCATGTCGCTGAAAGAAAGGAGCAGAAGCGTTCGGCTCATCGCTGTTCCCCTCCACCGAGGTCGGTTTTGCTTGGCTGATCTCAGAGAGGCGAGGGTAGCGGTCAGATAAGGTCTAGATCTCATTCCAGTCCGGATTTTAGCGCCCGGACCTTCACCAATCAAAACTTCTGACATCACGCCACTGTGACAGGGCACGAGCTTTCTGACATGAAAAGGAACAATTTCCATAACGAGAAGCAGCAATGTACTTATAACAAGAATCTAAGATATTATACATAATGTCGTAACGCCAAGAATCTAATCTGCTATATCAGGAGGACACATCACTGCAATACTTACTTATGACCCAGGTGCTTTAGAAAATAGCCAAGGACTTTCAGCGCCTGCACTCGGATACTTTCACTTTTAGATGCTAGCAGCTTATAAATGACCCTAAAGAGAGACACAACGGCAATTATTTTCCATGTAATAAAACTATCAATCATCAATACAGGAGTCCTGTTATTGTTACATTTTTTACTCTACATAGTTTTATTGTGGAATCAAGAAAAAAAAAACACACGTACTTTTTTTTGTGTTAGTGTTTCATTGAAAATCACCTGTATATTCTGCATAAAATAACAATATTGGAGCATCTTTTATAATAAGTCAGATTGTCAGTTAATCTTTTATGCCTTCAAAATGGATTATAAATAATTTGACAGCCGGGTGTTACCACTCACCTTGTTACAGGGGCATGAACCTGCATAGCCAAGTACTATCATCGCTGAGAGGACAGTGTCCGCGTGCAGGGGACGAATCCCCCCAAACGGTAACACCCAGTTGTTAATTTATTTTTACATTTCTATAAGGGAAACGTCACATTATAGATTTATAAGAAAAAATTCTCCCAGATTTTTTATTTTTCAAAAAGTATTCCCTAATAGAGTAATGCTAGGGAGCTTTCAGGTCTCTAGGTTAAAAATGTATGAAATATAAATGTTCAAGTTTATATATTAAAATAAATGACTGGATGCAATGAAATACATTGATATATGAACACTATTAAAAGGAATCTGTCAGCAGTTTTTTTGCTATTTAATCCGAGAGCAGCTTGATGTAGGAGCTGAGAGCATGATTTGAGTGATGTGTCACTTAGACTGTGTGCTGTAATTTCAATATAATCAAGGTTTTATCAGCAGGAGATTATCACTACAGGACTAGGTCTCACATGCAGAGCAGTCAGAATAATCTGTGTAACCCTGCCCCCACCAGATTGGCCAATCAGGGGTGTGGGTGGAGTTATAAATAAGACAGCGACAGCATTGAAAACAGGGATTCTATCAATACTGCTCGAGCAGCCCAGTAAGTGATACATCCCTGGAATCAGGCTTTCTGCCCCACCATCATGCTGCTTTCAGATTACATAGCAAAAACCTGATGACAGATTCCTTAAAGCTACAGAACAATCTACAACTAATTATAGGTAGAGAATAACCTTCTCCATCAAACCTAAACTATTTTATTTTTGCAAAGATATATAGGTTATACAAGTCAGTAAGAAGTACCAGTGACAGCTCCAAAAGTAACAGAATGAGACTGCACGTCTGGCAGCACACGCTGACATTATCATATCATACTAATCTTCCTAACTATGTATGAATTTATGCAAATCCTCCCCTGTGTTTGCTCAGCGAGCCCCTAATATGTCTTGTCTGTGTGTTTAGACTGCTTCCCGCAGAAGTCTTATTATGAGGTTATAATAAGAACAGAAATTCTTCCAACAAATAATTATCTTGCTCCACTACAAGAAATAACCGGCGCTGTTCCCCGGGGCCGGCGCAACAATCGGGACTTTGTCCTACAGGAATTAGACAGACAGAGGTCTATTGTCCTTCAGATTACAGTCAGCAGTTCAGCAAGTCGGAATCAGAGAAAAAGCTTCATTGTCCGAGGTCATGAGGACGGAGCGCCGCTACGTAGGTCGGCAGCTTCCAGCGCCAATATCCTGGAACCGATCCTGTAAGGCATTTCCACACATAATGAGAGCAGAAACGGCTGCTAATTTCACTGTCATTACTAGGGGTCTTTATATATTAAACATGTCGCGTTCAAGTCATCGCCGGCGTCACTTTATCTTCTGTTAAGGTAACAGAACAAAGTTTCGGAGAAGCAGAATTGCTTAAGTCTCGGCCTTGTGCTGTTCCTCCGTTATTCATCTTGAAAATAAATTGATAACATTCATTTTGTCAAGGGGGTGACACTGCAATGGATGAAAAACAGATACTTTATACAAGGAAAGTGGAGTCCGTGCTAAAAAGGCTTCTTTATTATAGCTGTTACACAACACGTTTCGGGAGAACCATTTCCTCCGTCAGGTATTTTTGGTGTTGCCCATGTATCACCAATAATGAAGTCTTTTACCAACTCCACAGATCACTTTCCCTGAATAAGATTCCTCTTTTTCTTCCATTATCCAGCGAGGTGCCGGGGTGTAGTCACTTGGTCACAGAACCCAGACGGGCATTCAGAGGCAGGAAGTGTGAGCCGTCCGTCACTTGGCTTTCTTCAGGCACTTTTGGATTTTATGCTCCCAGCATAATCCAATAATGTGAGAGTCCAATCAAACACCAATAATTAGAGTTTCAGGCGTTGCCCTATGAAGCGCTTTCTCTTTTTCTGTATGCGCATTTACACACGGACACCGTCCAATCTGAAAGTAACTGATCGTATCCGTGTGGTTGTCACCGGTCTCAGAATATGGTTTGACATTAAAGGGACTGTCGGCACAGAATGACTGTTTAAACCAAGTACAGGCGCTCGGTGCTCCATGGAGCGGCCATACAGTTTATACAGTTGTTTTCCCTCAGTCTCCACCCCCTTTTGTTTGATTGACAGTTATGGCTCCATAAAGCCAGAGAAGGGTGGGGATACATGAATAAGCAGGTGGGAAGGTGTATATAAATGATTGCCCCGCCGTGAAGCACCGAGCGCCTGTACTTGGTTTGAACAGTCATTCTGTGCTGACAGAGTCCCTTTAATTAACTGCATTGCTAAATTGGTATATAGTATGTAGGAAATATTGGACTGTTTGTTTCAATTGGGTTCAAAGCAAAAAAAAAAATAATAATAATTTTTAAGATTTTCGTTAAAGTAGTTCTTTGATCCACTCTGTGTGACTGTGGACTTTTGATTTGGACTGGACAACCCCTGTAAATAGGCTATACCCACCACCTTTCAGTTGTCTTTACTACTTGTACATAAGAGCTCAGCTGCCCCACAAACCCAAGAAAATGCATTGTTCCCCTCTATATGCTAATCAACTCTAGCTGGTCCGATGCTTGGCACCTCCTTTACCCCTGAAATTGTCACCCTCCATCCTTGATTGACATCTACTACACAGGGCTGTGGCATCAGAGTCCATTTTGGTGGAGTCGGTATAAAATGGACCGATTCCTAAAATATATAATAAATTGGGTCAGTCGTTCAGTGCAGGATGTGCTGAAAGTGTTTCCATAATATTTTGGGAAAGTTATGAAATGTCCGTTCTGTTCCTGATCTAAGGACCTCGGCTTTAGTTGAGATGAATCTCTGCTGCAGTTTATGCGCATGCTCAGTAGTGACCAGTGCTGTGGAGTAGTGGAGATGAATCTGTGCTGCACTTTATGCACATGCTCAGTAGTGACCAGTGCTATGGGGTCGGAGTCAGGGAAATTGAGGAGTTGGAGGTTTGGCTTACCGACCCCACCGCCTTCCTCCGACACCATCTGCAGTCTGTTCAACTCTCGTGCCTGCACAGTAGGGTACAAGAGCTGCGCAAATAGCGTCAGTCACCTCAATCAAAGCTAGAGAGAAGTCGATAGTGGGAACAGAGGAGGTGCTGAGCTGAGACCGGCAGGTGTTAATTAACATAAGACAAGAGGCAATTATAAAAGGCATTTTCTTAGGGTTGTGTGGGGCAGCTGGGCTCTTATGAAGAAATTGCACAAGTGCTTTTAAAGATGACTGAAAGGTGGAGGATATAATTTATATGGAGCAACCTAGTGACGGGCTTTCTTTAAAAGCAGGAGGCCATCAAAAGGCCCTTGCAATGGCTTCACTTCTCATATGAATGAGTGGATTTTCACCAGTAATCTCTGCATGGTCCTGTTACTCCTTCTGAGGATCCAATCAAGTTCTTGGCAAGGACTATTAAAAGGGAAATCTGTTCTCAAATCCTGTGGTGTAAGGCAGCCCTAAAGTCAGCAGGTAAAACAGTACAGTGAACCGTGCACCACGGGCTGTGTTATAGCCGGTCTGTCACAACATTTCTTTTATTAAAGCAGATCACCTGTAACAACCTGCATTACATAACGCCGCTCTCAGACATTATTACATAAGTCCTACTTTCTGCTTCACTTTCCCTACAGCTTTGCAGTTTCTGCAGTACTTTACTGAGCAATGCATTACATTATAATCATATTTATTTAGAAACAGGTAAATACATATTTATATGTAAAATTCATTCTTATCATTTCTCTCTTTTGTATCTTTCTATCCGTCCATACATATGTATTCATCTCTAACCGTCCAAGTGTAAGGGAGGAAGATCGGGCCGCAGGTACCTGTCCTGCGCTTGGTCCGGAACCAATGAGGGTGTCTTCCCTGTTGCCTGGGGGAAAGGATGAGAAGTCGGAACAACCTCATGACCCGGGGAGGCGGGGTGGTATAAAAAGAAGAGTGCGCGCAGCAGCAGGGAGTTGGGCGCCAACCGGTAAAAGCACGCAATCAGGTGAGCAGCGTGCTCTGTCCCCCGAGTACCGGCGCCGCGACAGGCCACTTGGTTGGGCTCCGCCAACTGCAGAGGACCCATGCGCTCAGTATCTGCCGGAGATAGAGGTGACGTGCGCTCCGTGACTGGGAGTACTGCGCACGTGCAGAGGAGGGAAAGCCGAGTACTGGACGGACTCCTGCGGCCTTCCCTTCCACTTGCTCTACATCTGTTCCCGTTGAACTCCAAAGGTGCTGCAGCTTGTTTGTTCCGGCCGCACGTGTTTATGGACTAGGGGCTCAGCGGAAGATACCATAGACCACCGTTCAAAGGACCCTATCTGAGGACATCATCATCCGGCTGCTGCCGGGTCTACTGCCTTACTGCAACATCATCTGTGTGGAGGAGCTCCTAGGACAAGATAAGTTATTCTTTCTGAAAAGACTGTTCTCATTTTTGCACTTACTGTTCTACACATTTTCCCCCTTTAACCATTTGTCTCCTGCGAGGAGTTAATCCCCGTTCAATTAAATGGTTTCATTTGTATCCTTCTAGCAGTCTGTCCATCTACATATAGCTATCTGTCTGTAACCGCCGCCTTCTACACGTATCCATCTCTAACCGTCAGCCATCTACATGTATCTATCTCTAACCGTCCGTCATCTACATGTACAGATCTCTAACCGTCCGCCATCTACATGTACGATCTCTAACCGTCCGCCATCTACATGTACCTATCTCTAACCGTCGCCATCTACATGTACTATCTCTAACGTCCGTCATCTACATGTACGATCTCTAACCGTCCGCCATCTACATGTACCGATCTCTAACCGTCCGCCATCTACATGTACCTATCTCTAACCGTCCGCCATCTACATGTACTATCTCTAACCGCCGCCATCTACATGTACTATCTCTAACCGTCCGCCATCTACATGTATCTATCTCTAACCGTCCGCCATCTACATGTACCTATCTCTAACCGTCCGCCATCTACATGTATCTATCTCTAACCGCCGCCATCTACATGTACCATCTCTAACCGTCCGCCATCTACATGTATCTATCTCTAACCGTCCGCCATCTACATGTACCTATCTCTAACCGTCCGCCATCTACATGTACCTATCTCTAACCGTCCGCCATCTACATGTACCTATCTCTAACCGTCCGCCATCTACATGTATCTATCTCTACCGTCCGCCATCTACATGTACCGATCTCTAACCGTCCGCCATCTACATGTACCGATCTCTAACCGTCCTCCATCTACATGTACCTATCTCTAACAGTCCACCATCTACATGTACCTATCTCTAACTGTCCCCATCTACATGTACCTATTCTGTAACCGTCCTCCATCTACATGTACCTATCTCTAACCGTCCACCATCTACATGTATCCTATCTCTAACCGTCCCATCTACATGTTACTATCTGTAACCGTCCCATCTACATGTATCCTATTCGTAACCGTCCCCATCTACATGTACCTATCTCTAACCGTCCTCCATCTACATGTATCTATCTTAACCGTCCATCTACATGTACCTATCTAACCGTCCATCTACATGTACCTATCTCTAACCGTCCATCTACATGTACCTACTCTACCGTCCATCTACATGTACCTATCTTAACCGTCCATCTACATGTACTATCTCTAACCGTCTCATCTACATGATCTATCTTAACCCCATCTCATGTACTATCGTCAACCGTCTCCATCTACATGTACCTATCTGTAACCGTCTCCATCTACATGTATCTATCTGTAACTTCACCCATCTACATGTATCTATCTGTAACCGTCCCCATCTACATGTACTATCTAACCGTCCTCCATCTACATGTACCTATCTGTAACCGTCCCATCTACATTATCTATCTAACCGTCACATCTACAGTTCTATCTCTAGATCCGTCCATCTACATATATCTATCTGTAACCGTCCACCATCTACATGTATCTATCGCTAACCGTCCTCCATCTACATGTACATCTCTAACCTCCCCATCTACATGTACCTATCTCTAACCGTCCACATCTACATGTACTATCTCTAACCGTCGCCATCTACATTATCTACGTATCTGTAACTGTCCGCCATCTACATGTCCTATCTCTAACCGTCCCATCTACATGTATCTATCTGTAACCGTCCTCCATCTACATTATCTATCGTAACCGTCCTCCATCTACATGTACCATCTCTAACCGTCCATCTACATGTACCTATCTCTAACCGTCCATCTACATGTACTAACTCTAACCGTCCATCTACATGTACTATCTCTAACCGTCCCATCTACATGTACCTATCTCTAACGCTCCATCTACATGTATCTATCTCTAACCGTCCATCTACATGTACCTATCTGTAACCGTCCTGCCATCTACATGTATCTATCTGTAACCGTCCACCATCTACATGTATCTATCTCTAACCGCCTCCATCTACATGTATCTATCTCTGACCGTCCGCCATCTACATGTACCTATCTTAACCGTCTTCCATCTACATGTATCTATCTTAACCGTCCACCATCTACATGTACCTATCTAACCGTCTTCCATCTACATGTATCTATCTGTAACCGTCCACCATCTACATGTTCTATCTCTACCATCCGCCATCTACATAGTATCTATCTGTAACCGTCCTCCATCTACATGTATCTATCTCTAACCGTCCGCCATCTACATGTATCTATCTCTAACCGTCCCCATCTACATGTTCCTATCTCTAAACGTCACGCTTTCTATATGTATCTATCTGTAACGTCCCATCTACATGTACCTATCTCTAACTGTCAGCTTTCTATATGCATCTATCTGTAACCGTCCGCCATCTACATGTATCTATCTCTAACCGTCCTCCATCTACATGTTCCTATCTCTAACCGTCCGCCATCTACATGTATCTATCTCTAACCGTCCCCATCTACATGTTCCTATCTCTAACGTCCGCATCTACATGTATCTATCTCTAACTGTTCACCATCTACATGTACCTATCTCTAAACGTCAGCTTTCTATATGTATCTATCTGTAACCGTCCGCCATCTACATGTATCTATCTCTAACCGTCCTCCATCTACATGTTCCTATCTCTAACCGTCCGCCATCTACATGTATCTATCTCTAACTGTCCACCATCTACATGTACCTATCTCTAACTGTCCACCATCTACATGTACCTATCTCTAAACGTCAGCTTCTATATGTATCTATCTGTAACCGTCCGCCATCTACATGTACCTATCTCTAACCGTCAGCTTTCTATATGCATCTATCTGTAACCGTCCGCCATCTACATGTATCTATCTCTAACCGTCCGCCATCTACATGTATCTATCTCTAACCGTCCGCCATCTACATGTATCTATCTCTAACCGTCCGCCATCTACATGTATCTATCTCTAACCGTCCGCCGTCTACATGTATCTATCTCTAACCGTCCTCCATCTACATGTATCTATCTCTAACTGTCCACCATCTACATGTACCTATCTCTAACTGTCCACCATCTACATGTACCTATCTCTAACCGTCAGCTTTCTATATGCATCTATCTGTAACCGTCCGCCATCTACATGTATCTGTCTCTATAGATCGAACAGGCTCAGAGAAAATAATGCATATGTCATGCCGCAATAAATTATGTTGTGCCAGGTCTAGCAAGCAGAAGAGGCGCTGGGAATGTCGACAGAGAAGGTTTGCAGCATTCTGTTCTGGTGGCCAAGGACTACCAATGTGGCTGCTGGATCAGGGTCCTGCAAATCCTTTGCTCACCTCTGCTTACATTGCTATAGTTAATCTATAGGTACCTAGTGGGGCTTACAAGTGAACTGTGCCAAAACATGGTGAGGCTCTCACTAAGAAAGCAATCTTCACTAGTTTCCCATACTCTCAATTAAAGCATGAGGAGGTCCTGCAGCAGAGCAGAGAGGCATTGAATGAGAAACTCTCAGTCTGGTTGATCCAGTACATCACAATATTACACAGAAGGTCATTCACATGAATAATGGCAGGCCCTGTACTGAATAAGGAAAGGGCCTCTGACTGGAGAGCCTATAAGGTGGATGCTAGGTGATACTGTCCGTGCCCAATTCACCCCCCCTCTCACACCACTCCCCTCGGTGATGTACTAATTGGGGATGTCCAGCTGTCCAGTGACCTCGGAGGGGAAGGTACCTGGGACCACTCCTACAGGGGGTAAATTTAGGTGTTCTGGTCAGCAACTTCCTTTGCCCTCCGGCAGTCACTGGAAGCTGTTGTTGTCTGAAGTTACAAGTGGAACAAGATCTCAGAACAAAGGAAGACAACAGGAAACCAGGGAGTATAATATTCTGGAGATAAGGTCTCAGGGGGGATGTGACCACATATACTGTTTACAACATCTGTTCCTGTATGTGTGTGTGTGTATGTATATATATGTGTGTGTGTGTGTATATATGTGTGTGTATATGTGTATGTATGTATAATATATATATATATATATATATATATATATATATATATATATATATGTCGATGTATATATATCTATATATATAGATATATATTGACATAAGATCATTATATCCGGGAATACCTTTGTCTTCATGGATTACTATATGTTACCTCACGCATGGCAGATCTTCTGTGTGCCTGGGGCATGGCTGCAGACATGGGCACATGTGTGTGTGGTGTGTGTGTATGTATGTTATATGTATGTATGTGTATATATATATATATATATGTATGCATGCAATGCTGATACATTGTGCCCTGCATAGCTGTTAGGCCATGAATTACTACCTTATTATTAATAGCAGATAGACATATAATGCTATATTGTGTATATAATGGTACTGCAATTTGGTGCACGGTGTATATAGTGCATGGAGTATTTGTACATACTGTAATTTGTTTCATATATAGATACTGTAATATTGTGCATAGCGGTTAGGTATATGTGTTGCAAGCAGAATGTTTGTTATTCTTCAACATAATCATAACAGTTCATGGCGTTTGTATAGAGACGTTTTTAAATAACTTCCCCAATACAACATATATAATATATTACTATTATGGCTGATGTATTAACGCTGCTGTATCATATATAGTAGACATATCACAAATATTACTGGGCTGATATACATTTCGTATTATACCGATCCTAGATATAGGGGCCTTTGTTTATATATTTATATATATCTACATCAATATTACTATCTATTAATATTTTATATATTATTATATATCATGGACAATGGCTATAATACATGATGGTATATACATATTGCTGTTGGATTCATGGCTGGTATGTCGATATTCCATTATCTAGATATTTCTGGATCATACACGATCGATAGTGGTACACTGCCAGTTATATATATATTATATATTATATATATACTATTTATATATATATGGGATCTATGATGTTTTGATATAGAGGCGATTACGATGATATTCATAAAATTCAGTTATATCAGTGCTGGCGTATAAATATGTATATACTACAGCATAACGCCATTACTGATAAGACGCTATTATAGTCTAAAGGAACAAAAGAATTTCAGCTATGTGCCCAATTTTACTTTCAGCTATCAGGCTGTATACAGGGGGGAGGGGAATGTACACATTCCTGAGGGAGGGGGAAAGGATAACATTACAAGGAGCAAAGTGGTGTATCAGTATTGTGCTGGATCCATGGAACCCATCCTCTGCTTGTGTCTTTACAGGGAGAGGTGGAGGGGCTGCAGCTTGTGCATTACAATCTGCGTCCACGTCAGAAGAGCTGGAGTTCCGCCATCACCTGGCTTCACTCTGGTTCTAGCGCAACACGGAGCTGGAGTTCCAGCCTCTACAACCAGCAGACCACCATCCAACACGGGGCAGGAGTTACGCCAACACTAGGCTTCACTCCTGCTCTTGCGCAACACGGAACCGGAGTTCCCCCATCACCGGGCTTCACTCCGGTTCTAGCGCACGATATTACATTACATGCTTCTAATGTGGCGTTCAGCCGGGAAGACGCTTCTCCTTCCCCCGGGCCTTCCAGCCACCGTGTTAACCAATCTTTCGTCCAAGCAGGAGCCGGAGTACCTCCAGCGCTGGTTTTCACCCCTCTGCACCAGCAGGAGCCAGGGTTCCACCCGCATCGGTCATCACTCCTCCTGCAGCACAGCGGTGAGTGTTCTAATAACAATGACTATCTAGCGTTACACAGATTGATTTCAAAGGAGAACGAGCTATCCTCAGCGATCACGGAAGAAGGTTTTTCCTGCGGGATCAGCCCGTTTGGTGCACATTTAGAACAGGAGATTAAAAAAAAAAATAAATAAATAAAAAAAATTTAAAAAAAATTACGTTGACATATGGTCGCTATTGTCAGTGGATCAACAAAACGTTAATATAGAAATGAAGACGGGAGGTGGGATATGTTATAGAAGCTTAATTAGCGAGAAACCTGAACAATTGGCAACAGGCATTTGTGTGTTATATGGGCCAGAAGCATCCGGAACGATGCTCCGAATTGTTCATATATCAGGATATGATATATAACACACACAAGTCGCATGGCGGTTCCACTTGGAGACAATACAATGAGGACTTCCGCAGGCGTCTGGCCCTACAGCCCGATCTAGTATGGGGGTTTAAAGCAAGAGGTGTGATTACGATTGATGCTAGAGCAGAAGAAGTTCCCTTCTCTAACTTCTCTTCGGCGACCAAAAACCTAACTAAAAACAAACGGTTGCCAATAACCTAAAATCAGCGCAAGAATTCCCTGAAACCTTAAACAAAAAAATAATAAAGGAATTTAAACTAGGTAGAATGCCGGGTCCCTTTCATTTGCTGCCCTTCAAAAACTTCAAAATATCACCTCTAGGCAATATTACGAAAAAATAACCCGACAAATATCGTTTAATCCATCATCTTTCCTTCATCTTTCTCATTCAAAAGGCAAATCTTTTAACTACGCGATCCCCCCTGAGGAAGCCTCCGTCACATACGCGTCTTTTGACAAGGCCGTAGATTTAGTCCGTGCTGCAGGCCCAGCACTCTGCTAGCTAAAAGTTAAATCGGATATAGAATCGGCATTTCGCCGTTTACCCGTCCATCCCAAATGTTACCACTTATTAGGATGCAAAAGTAGACCTGCACTATTATTTTGATATGTGCCTGCCGATGGGCCAATGGGGTGTTCAATCTCGTGTCACTTGAAACAGGCAGTAATTCTTTGATTCATTACCTCAACGATTTTTTGTTCGTTGGCCCCATAAATTCGAAACTCTGCTCTTTCCTGCTGAAAAAATTTAAACTGATATCGCGTCATTTCGGTGTCCCGCTATCACCAGAAAAAACAATCGGACCGTGTAACGTTCTATCTTTTTTGGCCATTGAAATAGACACCAATTCGATGATTTTCCGGTTACCTTCCGAAAAAATACAAAATACACTTCAGATGCTGGAAAGCTTCTGCACAGTTAAAAAGTCACTCTTCAGCAGATGCAGCAATGCCGGTCGGCAGAGCCTTCTCTCGTCAATTATCGGTGGCAACAAAGGGCGTTTCTCAGCCCGGCCATAGACTCAGATTTACTCACTCGTTAAAAGCTGACATGGTAGTTTGGAAAACATTCCTGGAATCATACAATGGTCATACATGTGTCATGTTTAACGAGACGTCAAAGACTTTGAGTTCACAGTTGGGTGGAGCAAACAACACGGTTTTGCAGCGGTCTACAAAGACCAGTGGTGCAGAAGTGATTGGCCAGAACTTTGGGCTACATCGAGCTGGGGACAAGATCCAGCTCTGTGGGAAACTTTCTCAATTGTGGCAGCCATTGAGATTTGGGCCAAGCTGCTAATAAATGCCAATATCCGGTTTCATACTAGAAATATTATAACCGCTCTTAATCTGCGCCTCTGTGTCACCGGCTACCTGGCAGGTTTATGGTAAGGCTTGGGAGGAATGGTGCTCCTTAGTTCAGGGGAGGCCGTAGATATGTGTGACCGCACAAGAGGAGAAGTTACTGCAGAATTTTTTAAAAATGCGGGGGTGTCAGGCAGGGGTGTCGGGTACATCGGCGCAAAGGAAATTATCGGGATTAGCCTTCTTTTTACAGCTTATGGGGTGGGCCGACGTGAAACTCTTTTTTATCAGGCAAGCCATCAAAGGGTGGAAAAGGCTTCAGCCAAGTCTAGAATGTCGTCGCCCCATTTTACTCACACTATTGCACAACATTATCTCAATATCCCCATCGCTCTGCAGATCACAATACGAGGCGACCCTCATCTCAGCAGCCTTCGCTATCGCTTTTTTCGGAGCACTGCGTATCAGTGAGCGTTACCTTGTTCTAAAAGCGTGTCGGAAGTCGGTTTAATTAACGAAGACATAGTCATATGTAATATGTAGTGACGCCCTGCGCATCTGAGTGCGAAAATCCAAGTGCGATCCAACCTGGAGGGGCACGTGGGTGCTGGTTAAATCAGCAGATGGCCCAGTATGCCCCTTAACATAGTCAAAAGTTATGCTGTAGTAACACAAAAGGCAGATTTTTCCTATCTCACACAGATGAGTTCCCTCTTACCAGGTATCAATTTCAAACAATTTTCACATCATGTTTAAAAAGAATACGGGATGCTTTCCTTTCTAATAGGGGCAGCTAACGAGGCAGCTTGGGCTGGAGTATCAGAAGCCGTAGGGGATGGGATGATGGAAATCCGCATGCTTCGCTTAATACATAAGACCTGATCTGCTCAAGTGACACATTTTTTCTCTTTCAGGAGTCGAAGTGTGGGTTTTCGGACATTCATATGTCTATTGGTCAAAAAAAAAAAAAAAAAAACGGCCGAATGGGTCCCGGTGGAAAAAAAAAAAACAAACAAACAAAAAAAAAAAACGGCCGAACGGCGGCCCGGTGGAGCCGAACGGCGGCATGGTGAAAAAAACCCGAGGCGGCGTGAAAAACGGCGAACGGCGGCATGGTGAAAAAAACGGCCGAACGGCGGCATGGTGGAAAAAAAAAAAAACGGCCGAACGGCGGCCTGGTGAAAAAAACGGCCGAACGGCGGCCTGGTGAAAAAAGTGAGACTTCCCGGGTCTGGAAGTCAACTGGAGAGGGATAAGAGGCCTCCAGTGGCGGCAGGTGTTTCAAGAGTTGGTTTACATCTCCAGGAGGGTGAAAAGCCCGGTGATAATCGTGTTACATGTCGGTGGCAATGATCTTGGCAAAAGTAAAATCACTGATCTGTACAAAAGGATAACAACGGACATTGTGCGCGTTGACTGTTTATTTGAAGATATGGTACCGGTTACTGGTGTGGTCACAAATGACACCTCGAGCCGTAAGGTGGGGGGCAAGAGATCAAAAGGCCATAGAGCGAATAAGGAAAAAGTTTGATACACGGATGGCGAAATTTGTAACAACAAAAAAAAAAAAAAGTGGTATTGTGGTGCGTCATGACCAACTGGAAGGAGACAACACGGCATTACTCAGACCGGACGGTGTTCACCTGATGGTCATTGGCCTAGATATATTTTTGTCTGGCCTGCAGGATGGGGTTGAACAGGCCCTAATGGTGATGGGTGGGGGTCGGAGTACTGTGTAGGTCATACACCGGATCCTCCGTGGCGGATTAGTAGAGGAGGGCAAAGGTTCGTGACCGCTCGTAGGCATAATCTCCTGTCGATCGCGGACAAGGAACTCTGCCATGACCCCCGTTACGAAATGTAATTGCCGTTCTCTGCTTTGGTAATTAATAAACTGTGACCGACCTGTTCAACCCATCCAGGCCTGATTGTGTATTCTTTATGGGATTGGTGGGAAGAGGAGGGGTGAAGGCACTGTTTAGGACACACACAGGTCTCCCCAGTCTGGCAGGCCCTGTACTGAATAAGGAAAGGGCCTCTGACTGGAGAGCCTATAAGGTGGATGCTAGGTGATACTGTCCGTGCCCAATTCACCCCCCTCTCACACCACTCCCCTCGGTGATGTACTAATTGGGGATGTCCAGCTGTCCAGTGACCTCGGAGGGGAAGGTACCTGGGACCACTCCTACAGGGGGTAAATTTAGGTGCTCTGGTCAGCAACTTCCTTTGCCCTCCGGCAGTCAGGAAGCTGTTGTTGTCCCACCCTCCCTCCCTCCAGGCCTGATTGTGTATTCTTTATGGGATTGGTGGGAAGAGGAGGGGTGAAGGCACTGTTTAGGACACACAGGTCTCCCCAGTCTTGCCATGAAACACAATGTGAGTGATGTTATTGCCAACAAATGGCTGGGTGACAACAAAAGAAAGAAAATGTATCACGAGGGAGCGGTGATGCGCTAGTGCTCACAACATAGTCTTCAAAAAGATGGCACCAGATACTGGTAAAATGAGGTCAGGTTGGGGGACAGATACCGCAGCACACTGTGGGCATGTCATGAACTTTACAGTATACACCATTTTGACTTTCTGGTTTTACTTCTCGGCAGCTCATGTTCACACATGTAAACTAATCATTTCCAGGAAAAGAAGACTATTCTTGTGATTATCTGGTAATTCTGATGCTACGCTTAAAAGGAAAACAGATAATTAATGCACTTGCGGCTTGTCTCACCGTATTCCATTTCTCTGATCAAATGCAGGTATCATGGAGGCGGGATGTTCAGACATTAGAGCCACGAGCAGCTGCAGAACATCATGAATATTCTCATCCTGTAATGGAAGAAGACAGAATCCCAAATGACACGCGGTCTGCTCAAATTCACACATCGTTCTCTGCTGCAGAAATGTTGTCTTTTATATAGCAAAGAACATTTTATAGAAACTGAATGTTTATTCTGATTTACCAAGCAGTTTGGAAACATTGGTATACTGACTGTGCCAACCTATAAAGCAGCATGGCATATTCTGGGCACAGCTGCTCCTGCCCAGACTCTAAACTTACTCACAATGTCACTATCCAGGACAACTAACTACTCAGGGGAATCTGGTTACCTCAATCTATGGCAGTCACATTCGGGGACAGAAGAAAACAGCAGGATGTGAAACCCATTTATTTTAGTGATTTTCCCAAGTTTAAACCATAATGTCTTGGTCTCCTCACCTGAGATGGAGGTTAGGATAAAGCCCCCGTCTCACACAGCGATATCGCTAGCGAGATCGGTGCTGAGTCTCTAGTTTTGTGATGCAGCAGCGAGCTCACCAGCGATATCGCTGTGTGTGACATTCAGCGACGATCAGCCCCCCTGCTGGGTATCACTGATCGACGCTGAATGTCCTGGACATTTTTTTGATCGCTGGTCTCCCGCTGACAGGCACGCATCGCTGCGTGTGACAGGCGGGAGAAAAGCGATCCGCTGGTAACCAAGGTACACAGCGGGTTTCCAGGCGCGGGGCTGTGCCTCGAAACCCGCTGTGTACCTTGGATACCAGCGCCCTGATGCAGGGAGCTGGTAACCAAGGTACACAGCGGGTTTCCAGGCACCGCGCAGCGCCTGGAAACCGATGTGTACCTTGGTTACCAGCTCCCTGCATCAGGGCGCTGGTATCCAACATACACTGCGGGTAACTAAGTGATGTTTACCCGCAGTGTCGCTGTGCTGATCGCTGCCTGAGCTGCCTGTTTGACAGCTCAGCAGCGATCATGTAGCGATACACCAGCGATCCTGACAAGTGCATATCGTTGTCGGGATCGCTGGTGTATCGCTATGTGAGACCCAGGCTTAAGTACAGTTTAATTAAATTAGTGATTTGTGATAAAGTAAACATTGGCTGACCAAGGTGCGAAATTGAATACCTGGCCAAATGTGAAACTAAACAGTGTCCTATAAACTCAATGCTCTGCTAATGGGTTAGGTATAGGATTCCCCACCATTTCAACTCCCCCGCTGTTACATTTGTAATTGTGTATTTTTTCATGAACTCATGTGGCTTTTGGGTTCAGAATAGTCACTATTTTTTCAGACATAAAAATCTTTTTCCAGTAAATAATTTGATCAAATTTCCCTTTTTTCCAAAATTGTTTTATGGTTTCACATAAATAGCCTAGTGCTAAACATATAGTCATCTGTCTCTCTATCTGATCACCAGGAGGCAGGGAGAGCATAGTGTGTGATCATCCTACAGCTGATCACTGGCTGAGCCTTTGCCATTCTGGCTATTCTTCCATCCATTCGGATGGTAGTTTTCCGTTTTCTTCCACTTCTCTCTGGTTTGGCTTTCCATTTTAAAGCATTGGAGATCAATATAGCTGAACAGTCTATCATTGTCTGCACTTCTTTATAAGTTTTACCATCTTCAATCAACTTTTTAATCAAAGTACTCCGGTCTTCTGAACAATGCCTCGAATGACCCATATTTCTCAGGCTTTCAAGGAGAAATGCATGTACACCATGTCCTGGCTTCACCCTTATATAAGGGCCACCTGATTCACACCTGTTTCTTCACAGGATGATTGACCTCACTAATTGATTTCCACGCTATTATTTTGAACATCCCCCTTCCAATTAATTATTCTAATACACAGACCCTAAAACCTGGAGATCATCAATGAGGAGTCTGGGGGTTTTCTTAGAATCTACTGCACCAACTGGTAAATTGTTTGACATGTGGTAATATAATTTATTCCAAAAACAGTGATTAATCTGGTTAGTCATATTGGACTGCTATTATTTTGAACACTACAATACTGTATGTATATTTTTTATATATATGCAAATAACTTCTAAAGAAAGTAAAAGGAAAGGAGCTCTAATGCAATCCATCAATGTAGCAAACCTAAAAGTTAATATTAACCATGTAAAGGGTAATTGTGAAGTGGTCTCTTGAGCAGCACACAGCTCTCCAGCCTCCTTCACTTCCTATTGTCTGGAAGGGGCGGTTCTTCTTCTTGAGTGACAGTTCTGATTGTTGTAGTATTAGGACAGAGACGGACAGCCGTATAACTCGTGCGATGATAGCATCGCACTGCACAGACTGGCCCAGCACTTCTCCTGACCGGAGCACGATAGCGTCATGTATTTCTATGCAGCGATAAAAGGCCAGGTCAGGAAAAGACAGCCAGTACGAGGTTTACGATGCAATCCTCGCACGAGTTATACTGTAGTCTGTCTCTGCCTTTAGTTGAGCAAGCACACAGTGCCGGAAAGTGAGAGCCATGATTATTAGACCTGCTCTGGAGAAGCCAAAGCTGGAGGTTGTTTTTGCAAGACTTGTAACAGCAGCTTGTCAGGAGGTGAGAAGGAGGTCTAGGGAGGTGAGCAGTTAACTGCTGTATAAAAATACATGGACAGGAGACAGGTGGCTGGGATATTAGGCGTTAACACAGCTCCTGAAATGTAATTACTGCACACACTCGGACAAGGTCTGGGCAAGCACTAGTGGCCAAGCTTCATGGAAAACAGATGATCACTATGAAGGATGAAGGCTCTCATTGAAGAAAATTGACAGCAGATAAAAATAAACAAGTTAATTGCAAACTTGCTTATTTTCATGACTACTGACTACTAGCTAAAGCTATCTAATAACTTGAGCATACCCCTTGAGCCTTGCCACACGACGTAGGATATAAAGCCAAACCAGAATCTACATTTGCAGTCACATGTTTCAGGGTGTTTGCCTCTCATCGACACAAGGCAGGAAAAATGACTGCGGCAAGGCCCATTAACCCCTTAAAGACCAGGAGTATTTTTGGATTTGCATTTTCATTTTTTACTTCCCTTCTTCCCAGAGTCATAACTTTTTTATTTTTAGTCAAAATGGCCATGTGGTGGCTTGTTTTTTTGCGGGACGAGATTTACTTTTGAACAACATCATTGGTTTTAACATGTGTAATAGAAAACAGGAAAAAAAATCCAAGTGCAGTGAAATTGTTTGGCTTTTTTACTATGTTCACTAAATGCTAAAACTGACCAGACATTATGATTCTCCAGGTCATTACGAGTTCATAGACACCAAACATGTCTAGATTCTTTTTTTATCTAAGTGGTGAAAAAAAAATTCCAAAGTTTGTAACAAAAGACGGATTTTGGTAAGAACTTACCTGTAAAATCCTTTTCAGCGAAGGAAGGGAGGGAGACACAGTACTTCATTACTGATGGGTAGGCGGAGCCCAGACGGGATAGTCACCTCAGATTAAAAGAGTGTGCTGACCGGCCCCTCCAGCTCGGGCTCCTCCTACTCAGCTTACTCAGTTGTACACAAGCTTAAGGAAGAGCAATATCACCAGCGGAGCAACATAACCCCTTCTGAAGAACTTCAGAGACAAAAAAACACAAGAATACAGGTTATGCATGCAGATAGGCAAAAAACCACACAGTTCCAGGTACTACTCACGGAACCTGACCACTGCGATGAGCTGGCAATGCTGGAACAGAGCCGTAGCGCGTCGACCTCAGCCCAGAAATCGCTTTCAGAGAAGGGCCACGCTGCTTCTGTAAATTAACAACACACTTCTGCCATGGGAGGGATCTGTGTCTCCCTCCCTTCCTTCGCTGAAAAGGATTTTACAGGTAAGTTCTTACCAAAATCCGTCTTTCAGCTGCAGATGGAAGGGAGGGAGACACAGTACTTCATTACTGATGGGACGTCCCAAAGCAGTTCAAAACATTAGGGTGGGAAACAAAACCAAAATAGGCAGAAACCCAACAACCTGAATAAAAGCGCAACAGGCGCCAAACAAGTTAACTAGACTCTTAAACTACCGCTGCCTGCAGGACCCTACGTCCCAAGGCTGCATCAGCGGAAGCACTAACGTCCACCTTATAAAATTTTGTAAAAGTGTGAACGGAGCGCCAGGTCGCCGCCCGGCAGAGCTGAGCCGCCGAGGCCCCTTGATGAAAAGCCCACGATGAGCCCACAGCCCTCGTGGAGTGAGCTCGAAGTTTAATCGGGCAAGGTTCGCCCTTAAGTCGGTAAGCCTCCAAAATGGCCGACCGAATCCAGCGAGCTATAGAATCCTTGGAAGCTCGCTGACCACGTCGACGACCTGCTGGAATAACAAACAGAGAGTCTGATTTCCGAAATCCTTGAGTAACATTCAAGTAGAATTTCAAAGCCCGCACCAAATCCAATGTGTGCAAGGCCCGTTCCTTCACAGTCCTTGGCCTCGGACAAAGAGAAGGCAACACAATATCCTGGTTAACATGAAATCGCGACACCACCTTAGGTAGGAAGTCGCCCCGAGTGCGAAGCACCACACGATCCGGGTGAAACTCCAAGAAGGGAGGCGAGCAAGAAAGAGCCGCCAACTCCGAAACCCTCCTCAAAGAGGTAACTGCCAGTAGGAAGGCCACCTTCCAAGAAAGTAAATAAAGGCTAACCGAATCCATAGGCTCAAAAGGCTGATGTTGAAGAGCCTCCAAAACAAGATTGAGCCGCCAAGGAGATACAAGAGTTCTCCGCGGTGGAAACTGACGGGTTATTCCACGAAAAAAGGAACACACGTCCCTACGCGAGGCGATAGCCCTCCGAAACAGTAAAGACAGAGCCGAAACCTGACCCCTCAGGGTGCTAATGGCCAAACCTTTGTCCAACCCGTGTTGCATAAAAGCCAACAAATTGGGAATAGAAAATTTTCTCGGGTTCTTTGAAGAACTCGAACACCACAAAAAGAAAGCTTCCCAAGTCCTGTGGTAAATCCTAGTAGTAGCTGGACCTCTAGCAGCACGCAGAGTAGCAATGACTTCGGCTGAAAAACCTCTACGGGTCAAAATTTCGGTTTCAAGAGCCACGCCGTCAAACGCAGAGACTTCAGGTCTGGATGACGGACGGGCCCTTGGGTTAACAGGTCCGGACGAAGAGGAAGTGAAAATGGCGGTGCCGCTAGAAGCGACACCAGTGTCGAGAACCACGTCCTCCTTGGCCAATCTGGAGCTATCAAAATAGCTGAGATCCTCTCCAGCCTGATCCGACGGAGTACCAGAGGTAGCATAGAAATTGGCGGGAACACATAGATTAGATTGAATTGGTCCAACGGGGCCACCAGAGCATCCACCGCTACAGCCTTCGGATCCCTGTACCTGGACACGAATGTCGGTAACTTGGCATTGGCCCTGGATGCCATCAGATCCACCTGAGGAGTTCCCCAACGGGAGCACAGCAGTGCAAAAATGTCCGGATGGAGACTCCATTCTCCGGGATCCATCCTCTCGCGACTTAGAAAGTCCGCCGTGATATTCTGAACTCCTGGGATGTGGATCGCAGAGATGGCTGGGACCCTGGACTCTGCCCATATCAGGATCCGAGATACCTCCACCATAAGCCTGGAACTCCTCGTTCCGCCTTGGTGATTGATATAAGCGACCGCCGTCGCATTGTCTGTCTGCACTCGGACAGGCAGACCGTGTAAAGGGACCGTCCAGTGTTGGAGGCAAAGGAAAATTGCCCTCAATTCGAGGATGTTGATCGGCAAGACAGACTCCTCTGGCGACCATACTCCCTGAACCCAGAGATCGTTCCAAACGCCCCCCCAGCCCGTCAGGCTGGCATCGGTGGTTATGACTGACCACTTCAGAGGAAGAAAGGACTTCCCCCGAGACAATTCTGTCGAACGGATCCACCATCCCAGAGACTCTCGTACCTTGCGGGAGATAACCACACTGCAATCCAGTGAGGTCTGCGACCGATCCCAGTGATTTAGAATGAAACCTTGGAGCGCCCTGGAATGAAACTGGGCAAACGGAAGCCACCATCAACCCCAGAAGACGCATACATCTTCGAAGAGACATTGTCACTGAAGACCTCATCACCTGCGTATGTCGGATAAGACATGCTTGCTTGTCTGGAGGAAGAGACACCACTGCTCGTACTGTGTCGAAATGCATCCCCAGAAACAGGATTGATTGTGACGGTTCCAGAGACGACTTCTCCCAATTGACCAGCCACCCGAAGTCCTCCAGGAGCTGAAGGGATAGATTGCGAGCCGTCACCGCCTCCTCCTTCGAGGATGCCACAATCAAAAGATCGTCCAGATAGGGGAGGATCGTGACTCCCTGCCTTCGAAGTATAGCCATGAGAGGTGCCAGAATCTTTGTAAAGACTCTGGGTGCCGAGGCCAAACCGAATGGTAGAGCCACAAATTGGTAATGATCCTGACCTATGGCAAAGCGAAGATAACGCTGGTGAGCCCCTCCGATTGGAAAGTGCAAATAGGCGTCGCGTATGTCGATTGACACCAAAAAATCGTTCTGTGACAATGCTGCCACTACGGAGCGAAGCGACTCCATGCGAAACCTTCGGGCGTGGACATGCCGATTCAACCTTTTGAGATCCAGGACGGGGCGAAACTTTCCCTCCTTTTTGGGGACTACAAAGAGGTTGGAATAAAAACCTCTTCCCCTGTCTTCTGGTGGAACCGGAACCACCACACCCTTCTGCAGAAGAAACTCGACTTCCTGCAGTAAAGCGGCACATAGCTCGGGCTCTGATGGCATGCGAGACTGGCAATAACTGTTCGGGGGTCGGGAAGAAAACTCTATGAAATAGCCTGCTGACACAACCCGTGTCACCCAGGAGTCTGGGACACGGGAAACCCAAGTCAATTTGAATTGGAGCAGGCGACCCCCCACTCGAGAGCCCTCGAGCGGGACCCTGGCGTCAATCTGCCTTAGTGGGCTTTTTGTCAGATTCCCTTTTATCTTGACGGAAACTCTGTTTCCAGGGAGCGCGGGATTTCTGATTTGTCTTTTTTCCCGAAAAAGAGGGACGACCCGACCCCCATGAGGCTGACCGAATCGTCCCCTGGAACGAAAGGACCGTTGACCACTATTGGTACCAGGCCTGCCAGACGTAGAAGTCACAGTCCTTCGCTGTGGTAAAGCTGTCTCCCTTGCCTTTGCTTTGGCAATCAGTTCCGTAAGGTCAGATCCAAATAACTGACCGCCTTTGTAAGCTAAGGCTAGCAAACCATGTTTAGAAACCGCATCACCGGTCCACTGTCTAAGCCACAGTGCCCTCCTGACTGAGACCGCCGAGGATTGAGCCCTGGACAGCAGTGACACCGTGTCCAGGTTTGCATCATGTCCATATTGTAAGGCACTTTCTAACAATTCAAACAGTCCATCCACCTCAGGTACTTGAGGTTCACATTTCCTCCGTAAACGGCCCAACCAGACCAGGGCAGCTTTATAAACACACATGGAGCCTAACATTGCTCTGAAGCCATAACCCGTGGCTTCATAAATGGACTTTGCCGCTGACTCTGCTCTTCTATCTAGCGGGTCCTGCAAACTCGCCTTCCCTTTAATAGGTAGCAAAGAAGATTTGCTAAGCTGAGATAAGGAGACATCCACCTCGGGAGACTGAATCCAACAATCATTAGATTCCGTAGTACACGGATACAGTGACTCCAAAAGACGAGTCCCCTGAAAACGCTTGTCTGGGCACAGACGCTCCTTCTCCACTGCCTGGTTGAACTCAATCATCGATGGCAAAGTCGCGACTGACTTATGCGACTCCTGGAACATCCTGGCCGACTTACCAGGGCGAGTAGTTACATCCTCCTGTAACTGTAACGCCTCCCTCATTGCCTCAATTAAAGCCTCTACACGACCCGAACAAAAAGCAGAGTGCATTTGCCGATCCTCTCTATCCGATTCGGATATCCCCTCTGAACTTAAAGGGGAACCCTCCACGTCAGAACTCTCTGAGTCGCTATACGAGCGAAAAGACACCGGCCTATGACGCTTCCTGCTATGAGGGGGTTTGGCTGACACCCAACAACCTATAAGGTTAGACAGACTATCAATCGAACGAGTGAGAGCCTCCATTTTTGCGTCACTGGGTCCTCCGACCGCTGCACTCGATGTCGAGGTCTGTGTGTCAGATATGCGAGACTGATCTCGCAACGGAGCTGGATGATGATCCGCACCTGTGCCCTGATCTGACATGTCTTACTCAGTACAATGACAGGTTACACTGATAGTAACACGAAAAAATGTGGTTTTAGGAAAAAAACCTTTTAACCAGACGCTGAAGGGTTAACTCTTAAAGAAAAAAAGGTTACCCCAGCCACCATTAAGATTTAACCGCTTGATAAGGGGTTAAAATCACAAAACTCTTCACAACCTGTATTCAAGTGACAGATGTGCGAGTTCCAGGAGCCTCAATGAGGCAGCAGGCAGAGACAGAAAAAAACGTCTCAAAAAAATACCACACTTAAATCGCTAAATATTTGCGATCAATTTTGTATCGCAAAGACCTCCAGCGACCCAAATAGCGTCGCTAAACTCAGCGTGTGGCAACCTGCGCTACGGGGGGAGAGAAAAAGATTCTCTAAGCTTCTGCCCCGATTGGGCAGAAGCGACTCACAGTTTTGCGGTGCTGTGTTCTTCACTTGTGCAGGAGAGCAGAGAGGAAGAGGAGCCCGGTGCGCTGTAATGGCCGCCGCACTGAGGAGGCAGCCGGAAGAGAAGGAAGCAGGAAAGCGCGCTCAGAGAGCGCTTCCTGCCCGGGAGACGCGAAGCCACGCCCCCCGCCTTCAAAAAAAGCGCGGGCCTCCCCTTCTCCGGTACCGCGATCCCCGTCCTGCAGGCATCCACCTGCGGACAAAATACACAAAATCACCACATGAAACTGTACCAGCGGCTGCCGCAGCAGCCGGTGAATCACTCAACACACTGATAAACATGTGGAGTACTCACCCCGTTATGCGCCACAGGGACCCCCAGGGGTTTCTGGCGCGTGCACATGCTTCCCCCCAGGGCGGGGATCGCAGTGACCCCTGCAGCGCGGTGTGCGTCCCCGCCAGGGAAGCCATCCTCATCCCCCCGGGCCGGCAGGTTTCTGCAGGGACCACCCTCAGGGTAATACAGATCCGCCAAGGGAGAGGTGGGAGTCCAGCAGCGCTGAGACCCCTGAGACCTCTAGACCACATCTGGTGATCCAAGTCTCTTGTCCGATATAAAATAATAAAATCTTCTGAGGAGCTGCATCCAGCAGCGACCATCCTCTGGGACCTCAAATTGTAAACTGAAGAGCTGAGTAGGAGGAGCCCGAGCTGGAGGGGCCGGTCAGCACACTCTTTTAATCTGAGGTGACTATCCCGTCTGGGCTCCGCCTACCCATCAGTAATGAAGTACTGTGTCTCCCTCCCTTCCATCTGCAGCTGAAAAAACAACTGCCATTTTCTGAGACCCGTGGCGTCTACATTTTCCGGGATCTGGGGTTGGGTGAGGGCTTATATTTTGCGCACCGATCTGTTGTTTTTATTGATACAATTTGATGCAGATATGATCTTTTGATCACCCGTTATTGCATTTTATTGCAATGTTGCAGCGACCAAAAAAACGTAATTCTGGCGTTTCAATTTTTTTCTCGCTACACCATTTACCAATTGGATTAATTTTTATATGATAGATCGGGCGATTCTGAACGCGACTATACCAAATATGTGTATATTTGAGGTTTTTCATTGTTTTATTTTGAATGGTGCAAAAGGGGGGCGAATTGAACTTTCATTTTTTTATTAAAAACCTTTTTTTTTTTACCTTTTACTTGTTTCAATAGTCTTCATGGGAGACTAGAAGCTGCAGTTGCCCGATCGCCTCTGCTACATACAGCAGGGCTGCAGCCCTGCTCTATGTATATGTAGCAGATATGCTCACTTGCCATGAGCGCTGACCGCTGGGCGGCGCTCATAGCTATCCAGCTATGACAACCACAGGGGTCTTCTGCTACCCTCAGGTTGTCATGCCAACCCATCGGCGACCTGCGGTCATGTGACAGGGGCGCCGATGGGAGGAGGTAATGACTTCCTGTGCGTGCATGTTAAATGCCGCTGTTAGAGTTTGACAGCGGCATTTAACAAGTTAACAGCAGCGGGTGAATTGTTATTCCACCCGCAGCTGTTCAGGGCACGTCAGCTGTACAGATCAGCTATTATGTGCAGGAAAAGGTGCAGGCTCATCGCCGGAGCCCGCACCAAATAGGGGGAGGCATCCAATGACGGACTCTGTACGTCGTTGGATATTAAGGGGTTAAAGAGTCACTATTGACTATTAGGAGTTTCTGTCCTTTTTCTTTATCAAGGTGTGATTTGCATATTAAAATTCCCAGGGAAGCATTGCATGGCCTAGAAATCTCTGTACGCTGGCATTACCCCTTCAGTGTATTCAGAAACGCTCTATAACTTTCCGCATAAAGTTTATTTAGAAGATTGAACTGCAGTTTGGGTAGAAAATCAGATTCCCGACTGGCTCGCTAATATTAAGCGTCTGCACATTCTGACAAATGCTTAATCAGATTAGGAAATCCGAGCCCATTCATACCAGATTGAGCATTATCCGATCATTTCACTACAGTCATGTTAATTAGTGCAGGGCTGAGCATACCGTTATACCACCAGTGTGGCAGAGAGGTGCGGAAACTATGGTTGACCGGTGGCGTGTGCTTCTGACAACCGCTCACAGGAAAATCAAGCAATTCTTAAAAGATAACACGTGTTATGCAACGGTCACAGACTAAGGTATGCCACACTAAGCGAGATCGCTAACGAGATCGCTACTGCGTCACCATTTATGACGCAGTAGCGATCTCGTTAGCGACTTAGCTGTGTGTGACATGTAGCAGCGATGTGGCCCCTGCTGAGATGTCGCTGATCGCTTATGAACGTTCTGAGCCGTTGTTTGGTCGTTGGTGTCCCGCTGGTGAGCCTAAATCGCTGAGTGTGACACCCTTTATGAACGACTTCACCAGCGTCGCAGGCGGGACTAGGTTTTCCCAACGACCGCAGAGGTCGTTATACAGATCGCTGATGAGTTGTGTTTGGAATCACAGATCGCTGATGAGTTGTGTTTGGAATCTAACAGCTAAGTCGCTAACGAGAACCATTTATGACGCAGTAGCGATCTCGTTAGCGATCTCGCTTAGTGTGGCATACCCTTAAATTCATAGCACAAGCCTTCTCCATCAATACAGCTTCCCTGGCTATAGTATACACCCATTTACAATTATTTCCCTTTCTTTACAGACCTGATAAACTTCAGTAGTGATAAGTGAACGTGCTCGGATAAGGTGTTATCTCAGCATGTTCGGGGGTTAACCCAGTGTTTTTGGAGTGCTCAAATAATACGTTGGCGTTCTCACGGCTGCATGTTTCATGGCTGTTCGTCATCTGGAACCCGTGCAGGGACTGTCTGTATGTTAGGTAATCCCTGCATGTGTTGCGGCTATGGAACAGCCACGAGACATGCAGCCGTGAGAACGCAAACATATTATTTGAGCACGCCGAAAACACTGGGTTAGCCCCCGAGCATGCACCATAACACCTTATCCGAGCATGCTCGCTCATCACTAGACTTCAGCTTCCAGTTTGCGCTCAGCCCACTCTACAGTTGCAATTTTTAGTGACATTTTACAATCTCACAAAAAAAACCAGCATTATAGAAGGTGCAGAATAGCAGAGTTTATCCTCTCCTGACAATAACACCTTTATAGATACATTAATCACAAAACAGGCCCTGCCGAAAGACGCACAGTTCAATTTGACTGCTCAGATTTACAGGCAACCTGAAATCTATGGCTCATAAGCAGTTATCCTGCAGCATTGTAATAACACCTCATCAAAATGTGCACAAAATACAGAATTTGCTAGAACACAGCCTAGGGCGAGACTGACAATCTGGCAAGACCTGCACTGAAATCTTTTTTTTTTTTTTGGGTTGGCTCAGAAGAAGTATTGCTCATACACCTGCCAATAAATAGTATGAAACGACCCCATCCCTCACTCCATCAGTAGAAAACTATATTGATGTCTTTTAGTCTAACAAAGCAAAAAAGCTAAATAATATGTGGATGCACACATAATGTAGGGGAATTAAGAGGGGAAACGCTGCATTATGTAACAACCCACAGCCAAGATGCCATCATACAATTCAGATGGCATTACTTACCTGGCAGGGGATGAATGATTGATATTATTATCGGCAAAGAGGTCACTGCATTTAGTCACTGTGATATTGTGAAGCATTGAAAACCCTTCCCCATCCCACCCCCTCCCAGAAAGCAAAAAAAAAAAAAAAAACATTAGTAGTCCCCTCCGTAGATCCCAGCCAGTCCTGGTCACCCCACAACCTCTACTTCCACAAAAAATAGCCTGCTCAGCCAATGACTGGTCAGAACAGTGACACGCCTACAGTGTGTTGGGCGGGGCCAGGAAGCAGAGACCAGAAGGGACCCAGGGAGCGCTGGAAATGGAGCGTGAGGGATCTATAGAAGCGAGTCTACCTCCATTTTTTGCAACTCAGAAAATTTTGTCTAAAATATATAGATAAAGTGAACAAAAAAAAATTGTCTAGTTGAACCCTTTAACATGTGACCAAGCAAATTACTCAATAGTAACTATATTGTGATGTCAGCCCCAGCCACAAGTATTGCGCATCATCATATCAGCCCTTACTGGGTTTACTACAAAGATCGAAAATGCAGAAAAGCTGTGGGAGTTTGTAATGGGGTAAATACATGACAGTTTGGTCATTAAAGTCGTATGCATGTCATCTTGGGGTTTTCTGAAGGGTGTCTGACTTCTGAAAAGTAAAAGTTTATTCCCATCTTCTTACAAAGGTAAATATTAAAAAATGTTTGTAAAATCAATCAAATGTTCAATTTACTGGTTACTTAAAAATCCTCTCCGTTCTCAAGAACAAAGGGAAATATTGTTTATGGCTTACAGCCTCTTTCCAATAGAGCTTGTAAGTGCTGCTCTGAAGCTGGCCGGGATAGCTGGTGAGCTTTCAGTTCAAGAAACTTTAGTGTCACTGTGCACCGTAATGCTTTACAGGCAAAACTTCCCCATACAGCAGCACTGGAAGATCTCACAGTTCAGCATTGGTGCAAAATTACGGCTCATCCAAACTGTCAATCAAGTAGAAGCATATTGCCCCCCACACAGCAACAGGAAGCCAGGGGGCTGGGGAGCAGTGCGGTCCTGTTTGAGCACATGAGACAACTCATTTAAGGGAGGGGATCACAAAATTTGGGTGCAAAGCTGCGACTCAACTACGACGCACTCTACTACCCCTATTTACCTAGCTTCTGAGCATAAACACAAGTTGTTAGCACGATCAAAATTAATCTGTTTAAAGGGGTTAACATCCTTCAGAGAATACTGGTCCCGGCAAATAGAATAAAAATTAAAAAAAATACAAGTAAAATGCCTTAGTCATCCTCCCCAGGCACGGCGCTAAGTTTCCACCACATCAATAGTGTAGCAGCCAATGACTGAGCTCTCCATGTAGGTGGAAAATCCATGGAGCTCACCGATTGGCTGCCTGCACTAATGTCAGCGCCAACATCAGATGCCTGGAAATGGTGAGAAAGGGATGGTTTTTGTTTTTTTCATTTAAACTGTGCCTGAAGTTTGTGATTTTCAAAAAGGGGACAACCCCCACCCCCCCCCCCCACTGTATTTAATAAGAAATACTTAGTATTCTGCAATAACCCATTTATATAAACCGTATCTGACAGATTTTACAGCAATCCGTATACTAGCAGAAGTAAAGCCTTCAAGACTGTAACCAAATCACTGGAAATCTGTGCGCAGATCACACACAAAACCTTCAAACTTTATATTTTTGCCATAAATCTTTAACACTAAACCCGCAGACAAATAAACTGGCAATGCAATAATGCCGCACATACCTCGTGCATCGTCAGCAGGTAATTTAGGATGCTCTGAAGCTCATCTTCTTTGACCCCTCGATCCTTAGAGGAAAAAAAAATAACAGGATTTCATACACTGTAGGTAACATTTTATGTGAGACTGAATAAATCAGACCCCTAACGTTTATCATCAGAGCAAGGAGGAACCGGAGCAACGAGATTACCAGGCTGGGATATAGGAGCAGCAGACCTCTGCTGGGGGAATACGGCTCAATTTGCAAAGCAAGGGACAGTTTTTACTCATTTGTGACCATCGTACTTGGCTTAGACAGAAATAATGATAGCAGGCCCAGCTGTAAGGTAAGGAACTATAAGGGTATGTTCACACACGGCGTTTTTGCAACTTTTCCCCCACGCATTTATAAGATCTCATTCACACAGAGGTTTTTTTCCGGCAGGCACTGCAGATCCGCTTCTTATTCAAAACTGATGCGCTGATCTGCAGTACATGGCAGTGGCCACTACACAATGTATGTAGCTGTAGTGTTCTGCCTGTTTACATTCGGCCACTGCTGGAGCGGCTAGTGGTTGATCAATGGGATTTCCTGGGTCAGCCATCCATCCATCTGATATTTCATAACCCAACCCAAGGAAAGGTCATCACTATCGGAATGGTGGAAAACCCTTTTAAGGGCCATGTACTCGTTAAGGTTTTGATGAGACTTTCCACCGGGATTCCATTGCAAAAACCTCAATCTCCATTAACATTCCACCACCAGAAAATGTGATGCAGAAAGAAAATAAGTCTACAAGAAGAAAGGAAGTGTTCATAATTTTTTCAAAATTATGAATAGACAACTGGGTGTTACCACTAAGTTTGTCAATAGGGAGCGCCGCTAAAGTGTGACGCTGGAAGCACTGGGTGCATGGAGTCAGAGCGTAAGGACACCATCCGGACAAGAGGGATGGTGAGAACTCAGCTAGGGGAGGAATAACAGAGGAAACGTACAAGGCCGACAAATGCAGAGAGCTGGCGGGTCCTCTATAAGGGGTTCTGTACTTTTCTAAATTGTCAGAAATACTATGACTGATTAAATCAATATACATTTAGTACACTGACACGGCACGTCGGGTAGATGGTGCACCAGTAGGAACCAGTCCCATGAAGATATATGTAACACTTGGCACTCGCATTTGATAAATAACAAAATTTTATTTGCAGTAATATCCAGACGTAAGAAACGTTTCGTCTACAATTTGATCTTCATCAGTCCACTAGATAAAGGAGCGCTCCTTTCACACAGCGGTCGACACCACTCATAACATCATCGCAACGTTTCAAGCATTGCTCCTTTATCCAGCAGACTGATGAGGGTCAAATTGTAGACCGAGACAAGACGTCTCTTCTTTACATCTGGATATTACTACAAATAAAATTTCATTATCATTTATCACATGTGAGTGCCAAGTTTTACATAGATGATTGAATCAATAGGCACATTAGTATTTAGCGCTGTGCCCGGGGGATGAGCCACATGTTCTAGAAGATAGGTGAGCACTTGTGTACCACACTCCGAGACATCCCACATCAAACATCCAAACCCATAGGTGTGTGTAACTGAGTATACTAGTCAATGAGATAAACGTTAACAGTATATTATTCATGCAGAATCGACCACATTGAACACTCAGGAAATGATTTACCTTCAGAATGAGTTGCTTCAAGAAAAGCAGCATAAATGCACGCAAGGAAATGATCTCTTTTTGTGAAGGTCTAGAACCATCTAAAATAGGAAAAAAATGAATTACATATTATAGATAATCAGTTATAGCTTTTGTCTGTTTATCACAATTCTGAAAGCTTCTAACCTCTAATTTCTTAGGACTTCCTGCTTATTCAGCCCTTGCAACAAAAAAAAAAAAACCTGCAATAGCAACTTATTTTCTGGTAAGTGTGTAGTATATATTTGTAGGCTTTTAGCCCAGGAGAGACTTGTTTGATAAATATTAAAGTTAGAGTCCCATGAAAGAAAGGTAAGTTTATTATTAATGTAATTTAGATTTCATATCATCAATGTATGTACATCTCAGCGCTTACACAGGAGACTGTATACTCTTGTTTGTAGATTTTACACAGCAGGCGCAGTTCTTGAACAGGCAACGAGGATGAAATCTGACCACCACTGAGCAAGACACAGAAGTACAAGGTGTTCAGTGCTCAGAGACATGGCCGAGGTAAGGGAGGCTGAGACCCGACCACCACTGAGCAAGACACAGAAGTACAAGGTGCTGAGTGCTCAGAGACATGGCCGAGGTAAGGGAGGCTGAGACCCGACCACCACTGAGCAAGACACAGAAGTACAAGGTGTTCAGTGCTCAGAGACATGGCCGAGGTAAGGGAGGCTGAGACTCGACCACCACTGAGCAAGACATAGAAGTAGAAGGTGCTGAGTGCTCAGAGACATGGTCGAGGTAACGAGGCTGAAATCGACCACCACTGAGCAAGACACAGAAGTACAAGGTGCTGAGTGCTCAGAGACATGGTCGAGGTAACGAGGCTGAAACCGACCACCACTGAGCAAGACACAGAAGTACAAGGTGCTCAGTGCTCGGAGACATGTCCGAGGTAAGGAGGCTGAAACCCGACCACTACAGAGCAAGACACAGAAGTACAAGGTGTTCAGTGCTCAGAGACATGGCCGAGGTAAGGGAGGCTGAGACCCGACCACCACTGAGCAAGTCACAGAAGTACAAGGTGCTGAGTGCTCAGAGACATGGCCGAGGTAAGGGAGGCTGAGACCCGACCACCACTGAGCAAGACACAGAAGTAGAAGGTGCTGAGTGCTCAGAGACATGGCCGAGGTAAGGGAGGCTGAGACCCGACCACCACTGAGCAAGACACAGAAGTACAAGGTGTTCAGTGCTCAGAGACATGGCCGAGGTAAGGGAGGCTGAGACTCGACCACCACTGAGCAAGACATAGAAGTAGAAGGTGCTGAGTGCTCAGAGACATGGTCGAGGTAACGAGGCTGAAATCGACCACCACTGAGCAAGACACAGAAGTACAAGGTGCTGAGTGCTCAGAGACATGGTCGAGGTAACGAGGCTGAAACCGACCACCACTGAGCAAGACACAGAAGTACAAGGTGCTCAGTGCTCGGAGACATGTCCGAGGTAAGGAGGCTGAAACCCGACCACTACAGAGCAAGACACAGAAGTACAAGGTGCTCAGTGCTCAGAGACATGGCCGAGGTAAGGAGGCTGAAACCGACCACCACTGAGCACAGAAGTACAAGGTGTTCAGTGCTCAGAGTCATGGCCGAGGTAAGGGAGGCTGAGACCGACCACCACTGAGCAGACACAGAAGTACAAGGTGTCAGTGCTCAGAGCATGGCCTGAGGTAAGGAGGCTGAAACCCGACAACCACTGACAAGATACAGAAGTACAAGGTGCTCAGTGCTCAGAGACATGGCTGAGGTAAGAAGGCTGAAACCGACCACTACTGAACAAGAACAGAAGTACAAGGTGTTCAGTGCTCAGAGACATGGCTGAGGTAGAGAGGCTGATACCAGCACCACTGAGCAAGACACAGAAGTACAAGGTGTTCAGTGCTCAGAGACATGGCTGAGGTAAGGAGGCTGAAACCCGACCACCACTAAACAAGACACAGAAGTACAAGGTGTTCAGTGCTCAGAGACATGGCTGAGGTAAAGAGGCTGAAACCGACCACCACTGAGCAAGACACAGAAGTACAAGGTGTTCAGTGCTCAGAGTCATGGCCGAGGTAAGGAGGCTGAAACCGACCACCTCTGAAAAAGACACAGAAGTACAAGGTGTTCAGTGCTCAGAGACATGGCTGAAGTAAAGAGGCTGAAACCGACCACCACTGAGCAAGACACAGAAGTACAAGGTGTTCAGTGCTCAGAGTCATGGCCGAGGTAAGGAGGCTGAAACCGACCACCTCTGAACAAGACACAGAAGTACAAGGTGTTCAGTGCTCAGAGAAATGGCTGAGGTAAGGAGGCTGAAACCGACAACCACTGAACAAGATACAGAAGTACAAGGTGTTAAGTGCTCAGAGTCATGGCTGAGGTAAGGGAGGCTGAGACCCGACCACCACTGAAAAAAACACAGAAGTACAAGGTGTTCAGTGCTCAGAGACATGACCGAGGTAAGGAGGCTGAGCCCGACCACCACTGAACAAGACACAGAAGTACAAGGTGTTCAGTGCTCAGAGACATGGCTGAGGGAAGGAGGCTGAAACCGACCACCACTGAGCAAGACACAGAAGTACAAGGTGTTCAGTGCTCAGAGTCATGGCTGAGGGAAGGAGGCTGAAACCGACAACCACTGAACAAGATACAGAAGTACAAGGTGTTCAGTGCTCAGAGTCATGGCTGAGGTAAGGGAGGCTGAGACCCGACCACCACTGAACAAGACACAGAAGTACAAGGTGTTCAGTGCTCAGAGTCATGGCCGAGGTAAGGAGGCTGAAACCGACCACCTCTGAACAAGACACAGAAGTACAAGGTGTTCAGTGCTCAGAGACATGGCTGAGGCAAGGAGGCTGAAACCAACAACCACTGAACAAGATACAGAAGTACAAGGTGTTCAGTGCTCAGAGTCATGGCTGAGGTAAGGGAGGCTGAAACCGACCACCACTGAACAAGACACAGAAGTACAAGGTGTTCAGTGCTCAGAGACATGGCCGAGGTAAGGAGGCTGAAACCGACCACCACTGAGCAAGACACAGAAGTACAGTGTTCATTGCTAAGAGTCATGGCTGAGGTAAGGGAGGCTGAGACCCGACCACCACTGAGCAAGACACAGAAGTACAAGGTGTTCAGTGCTCAGAGACATGGTCGAGGTAACGAGGCTGAAACCGACCACCACTGAACAAGACACAGAAGTACAAGGTGTTCAGTGCTCAGAGACATGGCCGAGATATGGAGGCTGAAACCGACCACCACTGAGCAAGACACAGAAGTACAAGGTGTTCAGTGCTCAGAGACATGGCTGAGGTAAGGAGGCTGAAACCCGACCACCACTAAACAAGACACAGAAGTACAAGGTGTTCAGTGCTCAGAGTCATGGCTGAGGGAAGGAGGCTGAAACCCGACCACACTAAACAAGACACAGAAGTACAAGGTGTTCATTGCTAAGAGTCATGGCTGAGGTAAGGGAGGCTGAGACCCGACCACCACTGAGCAAGACACAGAAGTACAAGGTGTTCATTGCTAAGAGTCATGGCTGAGGTAAGGGAGGCTGAGACCCGACCACCACTGAGCAAGACACAGAAGTACAAGGTGTTCAGTGCTCAGAGACAGGGCCGAGGTAAGGAGGCTGAACCGACCACCACTGAGCACAGAAGTACAAGGTGTTCAGTGCTCAGAGACATGGCGAGGTAAGGAGGCTGAGACCGACCACCACTGAGCAAGACACAGAAGTACAAGCGTGCTCGGAGACATGGTCGAGGTAAGGAGGCTGAAAACCGACAACACTAAACAAGATACAGAAGTACAAGGTGTTCAGTGCTCAGAGACATGGCTGAGGTAAGGAGGCTGAACCTGACCACTACTGAACAAGACACAGAAGTACAAGGTGTTCAGTGCTCAGAGACATGGGAGGTAAGGAGGCTGAAACCGACCACCACTAAACAAGACACAGAAGTACAAGGTGTTCAGTGCTCAGAGACATGGCTGAGGTAAGGAGGCTGAAACCGAACACCACTGAGCAAGACACAGAAGTACAAGGTGTTCAGTGCTCAGAGTCATGGCGAGGTAAGGAGGCTGAAACCGACCACCATGAAAAAGACACAGAAGTACAAGGTTCATGCTCAGAGCATGGCTGAGGTAAGAGAGGCTGAGAACCGACCACCACTGAGCAAGACACAGAAGTACAAGGTGTTCAGTGCTCAGAGATCATGGTCGAGGTAAGGAGGCTGAAACCGACCACCACTGAACAAGACACAGAAGTACAAGGTGTTCAGTGCTCAGAGACATGGCTGAGGTAAGGAGGCTGAAACCGACAACCACTGAACAAGATACAGAAGTACAAGGTGTTCAGTGCTCAGAGTCATGGCTGAGGTAAGGGAGGCTGAGACCCGACCACCACTGAACAAGACACAGAAGTACAAGGTGTTCAGTGCTCAGAGCATGACCGAGGTAAGGGAGGCTGAGCCCGACCACCACTGAACAAGACACAGAAGTACAAGTGTCAGTGCTCAGAGACATGGCTGAGGAAGGAGGCTGAAACCGACCACCACTGAGCAAGACACAGAAGTACAAGGTGTTCAGTGCTCAGAGTCATGGCTGAGGTAAGGGGAGGCTGAGACCGACCACCACTGACAAGACACAGAAGTACAAGGTGTTCAGTGCTCAGAGACATGACCGAGGTAAGGAGGCTGAACCCGACCACCACTGAGACAAGACACAGAAGTACAAGGTGTTCAGTGCTCAGAGACATGGATGAGTAAGGAGGCTGAGCCCGACCACCACTGAACAAGACACAGAAGTACAAGGTGTTCAGTGCTCAGAGACATGGCTGAGGTAACGAGGCTGAAACCGACCACCATTGAGCAAGACACAGAAGTACAAGGTGCTCAGTGCTCGGAGACATGCGAGGTAAGGAGGCTGAAACCGACCACTACAGAGCAAGACACAGAGTACAAGGTGTTCAGTGCTCAGAGTCATGGCTGAGGTAAGGGAGGCTGAGACCCGACCACCACTGAAGCAAGACACAGAAGTACAAGGTGTTCAGTGCTCAGAGTCATGGCGAGGTAAGGAGGCTGAAACCGACCACCTCTGACAAGACACAGAAGTACAAGGTGTTCAGTGCTCAGAGACATGGCTGAGGTAAGGAGGCTGAAACCAACAACCACTGAACAAGATACAGAAGTACAAGGTGTTCAGTGCTCAGAGTCATGGCTGAGGTAAGGAGGCTGAAACCGACCACCACTGAACAAGACACAGAAGTACAGTGTTCATGCTAAGAGTCATGGCTGAGGTAAGAGAGGCTGAGACCGACCACCACTGAGCAAGACACAGAAGTACAAGGTGTTCAGTGCTCAGAGACATGGTGAGGTAAGGAGGCTGAACCTCACCACTGACAAGACACAAGTACAGTGTTCAGAGCTCAGAGACATGGCGAGGTATGGAGGCTGAAACCGACCACCACTGAGCAAGACACAGAAGTACAAGGTGTTCATTGCTAAGAGTCATGGCTGAGGTAAGGGAGGCTGAGACCCGACCACCACTGAGCAAGACACAGAAGTACAAGGTGTTCAGTGCTCAGAGTCATGGCCGAGGTAAGGGAGGCTGAGACCCGACCACCACTGAGCAAGACTCAGAAGTACAAGGTGCTCAGAGACATGGCTGAGGTAAGGAGGCTGAAACCCGACCATACTGAACAAGACACAGAAGTACAAGGTGTTCAGTGCTCAGAGACATGGCTGAGGTAAGGAGGCTGAAACCGACCACCACTGAGCAAGACACAGAAGTACAAGGTGTTCAGTGCTCAGAGTCATGGCCGAGGTAAAGAGGCTGAAACCCGACACCATTGAGCAAGACACAGAAGTACAAGGTGTTCAGTGCTCAGAGACATGGCTGAGGTAAGGAGGCTGAAACCGACCACCACTGAGCAAGACACAGAAGTACAAGGTGTTCAGTGCTCAGAGACATGGCTGAGGTAAAGAGGCTGAAACCGACCACCATTGAGCAAGACACAGAAGTACAAGGTGTTCAGTGCTCAGAGTCATGGCAGAGGTAAGGAGGCTGAAACCGACCACCTCTGAACAAGACACAGAAGTACAAGGTGTTCAGTGCTCAGAGACATGGCCGAGGTAAGGAGGCTGAAACCGACCACCACTGAGCAAGACACAGAAGTACAAGGTGTTCAGTGCTCAGAGACATGGCTGAGGGAAGGAGGCTGAAACCGACCACCACTGAGCAAGACACAGAAGTACAAGGTGTTCAGTGCTCAGAGACATGGCTGAGGTAAGGAGGCTGAAACCGACCACCACTGAGAAAGACACAGAAGTACAAGGTGTTCAGTGCTCAGAGACATGGCTGAGGTAAGGAGGCTGAAACCGACCACCACTGAACAAGACACAGAAGTACAAGGTGTTCAGTGCTCAGAGACATGGCTGAGGTAAGGAGGCTGAAACCGACCACCACTGAACAAGACACAGAAGTACAAGGTGTTAAGTGCTCAGAGACATGGCTGAGGTAAGGAGGCTGTCACTCAACCACTCAACCACAATGTACAAGACACAGAAATGGCAACATCATGACTGGGCGAGGACAGAAAACAGTCACCTCTCCGACTCCTCTTTCCTTGACTCACAACTTCAACTCCACAGTATTGATCACTACTGAGCATATACATAAAGTGCAACTAAAAGCTGAGATCATTAGATTAGGAATAGAACAGAATTTGTAGGACATTTCCCAAGTTCTTACGAAACAATTTACAGGACATCCTGTATTGTACTACTGTACCCGATTTATTATATATTTTAGAAGTTGGCGACTGTCCATTTTATTCTGACTCCACCAAAATGGATACCAGCTCAGACTCTGCAGCCCTACTTGCCAGATGTCCGCAGGCGCCCTACCCCTGCCCTATTCCTGCAGGAAACCTAACCCTTTGAGAAGTACATGGGAACCCTAACCCTGTGAGATGTTTTGCAGGCACTCTTCCCTTGCGAGATGTCCACGGGTACCCAACTCCTGCCACAAGTCTATATGCACCACAATTACAATCAAAGTTCAAGATAACGTCCTCCTAATGGATTGCAATAGAACGTAACTTATAAATACCGCCAAAAACTCTACTAGAAGGTTTTCTCATTTTCATACGCTAAGTTCTATAATACCCATATAAAGGGTACAATATTGTAAACTTCGTTCTTGGCTGTAGTACAATTTATTGTTATTCTCCTGGAGGTGCAACCATCTGTCCATGGAAAGGACAAAGACTTATCCCTAAGATGTGTGACGCAAAACATAAAACATTAAGAAAAAAACGTATATGACCGATGGCTGCCATCTGGCACCCACAGACTCCCATAGATGGCTGTAACAGAAGCCTCTGACAGATGCCATACATGTGTAAAAAAAAAAATAAAAAATAAATAAATAAATTTAAAATATACAGTACTTATAATGCACAAATCAAACATGTTTGAACAGATATAAATACATATTGTCTAACGTGAAGGGGTTTTCCAGTCTCAGCAGACTGATAACCTACATGTAGGACAGATCATCAATATCGGATTAATGGGGGTGCGTCACTCGGCACCCCCCGATCAGCTGCTATTTGCTCCAGTGACTGCAGGATACGGTATAGTAGCTCAGTCTGTAGCAGAACAGCGCCTACTCCTAAGATCTCTCCCAACGCCTCTATACAGGGGAGCACGCGCTCTTATCTCACCAAAAACAAAAAGATAGTCCAAAATGGGATGATCGGGAGCCCCCCATACACAGACCGTCGGCTGTGCCCACCAACATCAGCGAGTTCGGCTGACGTTGTCTGATGGGTATGGAGGTCTCAATAGTGGCAGTTTTATCCAGATTTATAAAGCTTTGCCGTGGATATTCAGCAGCCGTGCCGGCGATAATTAAAATAGTGATTGCTTGGAGCCTTATTCCACGAGACCAATTTTATGGCCAATTTACCAGGACATACAAATGTCTCTACAGCAAGGCTTCCTTTATCTCCGAATCCCCCACAAATCTGCTCTAGGGAGCCTTCCTGAGGTCAGCAAAGCATTAAGCAAACAAATCTGAGAACTGGCTGGACTTGTAACAAATATGTCAGGGAAAACGAATGCTTTCACCAGAACCAATGATCCGAGCACACCTTCGGTTAATGCGCTAGAACAAAAGGCATTTTCAGGTCTAGAAAGACAAATCAGACGCAAACAGTGACACATGCAAAAACGAAATTACATGGTTCTATTATAATGAAATAAAATGCTTTCTATCGAGTGGGTCTTCAAGGAAAAAAAACATTAATGCCTACTCAGACAAGCTCTTCTTAAAAGCAACAGTGCCCCATACAACATAAAAACATGATGGTACATCACGTGAGTGGTGAAGTCCACCGGTCACAGCACTCACACCACATACCAATAGGTCCTCGGTGACCGACCATTCCGGGCACTCTCCCACCTATTTACATCTATCGCCACCTTCCTCTAGCGTCTGTAAAACCAGAGCGGTCAATCACTTAAGAAGGAAAACAAGTTGGTGGGAAGGTGCATTGAGCTGCTTGGTCACACCAAAGGTGCACTGCACACTTGTATTTGACGTTTGTGCAGACAGACTCCCTAGAACATATATAAACCAGTCAATGTCCTGGGATCTGCTTTGTGTAGTGAAAGCTGAAAATCTACTTTATAAATGTGGCTACACCTCTGATTGTAGAACAGTCTATCAGCCAGCCAATGGGTGGGGGACCGTCCAAGAATCTCCAAGAAAGCACGGTATGGGGACATCTCTGGCAGTCCCATAGAGAATGGATGGGGCATTAGCTGGCGTCCTCAACTACCACTCCATTGACGTTAAAGAAGGGGCACAAGTCCACCATATTAGGGATCAGTGGGGGGTCTCGGTACTCAGGACTAACAATCTAGCAGCAACATATCCTTTGAATAGGTGGTAACTTGTTCCTGTAGGAATACCCCTTTAATTCAGCAAAAGTTTAAGTGTCAACCCCCCATGAACTAATAATGATGGCCAATGTAAGTCAAATCAATATTTTGTATCACCACCCTCTGCCTTCAAAACTACATAAACTCTTCTATGTACACTGGCATGAAGTTTTTAAAGGAACTCAGCAGAGAGGTGACACCAAACATCTTGGAGAACCAACCCCAAATCTTCTGTGGATGTCACTTGTGCAAATTCTTCTGTCTCTTCATGAAATCCCACACAGACTCAACAATGTTGAGATAGGGCTCTGTAGGTGCCATATCATCACTTCTAGAACTCCTTTTCTTCTTTTTTCTGAATTTAGCTCTCTATGACATTGTCTATGCTTCGGGCAGTTATCCTGCGGCAGAATAAATTTTGAGCCAATCCGATGTCTCCCTGATGGTATTACATGGTGGAGAAGTATCTTCCTGTATTTCTCACATTGAGGACGTCCTTAATCCTGAGCAAATCCACAACTCATTTTACTGAATTGCAGCCCCAAGCTTACAAGGACCCTCCACCATGTTTCACTGTTGCTGCAGACACTCATTGTGTCGCTCTCCAGCCAGTGACAAAATGCCTTCTGTAACAAATTTTTCACATGTTGACTCATCACCCTGAAGCACTTGCTGCAATTTTTCTGCACCCTAATTGCTGTGTTTTGGCGCATAGTGGAGTCACTGGCCTTGTATCTATGTTGAATGTATAGTTCCTGGAAACAATTCTTTCATGAAGACCACTTCTGACCAGACTTCTCTGAACAGTAGATGGTTGTAGCTTTGTCCACCACTAGCTGCTGAAAGTTCTGAGCTGATGGCACTGCTGGAAATTTTCCTTTCTTCAAAGGGAAGGAAGCATGATGTGTCTTTCTTCTACTGAACCAATTTTCCTTAGCCAACCACTGTCCACGGCCCTCAAAGCTGCCCATTTCTTTAGTCCTTAATGCGGAGAAACACAGGCAGATACTTGTCCATCATGCAAAATCATCAGGGAGGAGTCTGACTGGCTCTAAATTTATTCTGCAGCAGAATAGTGACCCTTGAACCAAATCAAATGTCATTAACAACTATCTTTTGAATAAAGAAGTACCTGGAGTCCTGGAAGTGAAGATATGGCTCCCACAGAGACCTGATCTCAACATCATTGAGTTTGTCTGAGATTTCATGACACAGAGAAATCAGCAACCTTACCTTCCACACAAGTCATGTGGTTAGTGCTGCAAGATGTTTGGAACAACCTTCCTGCCGAGTTCCATGAAAATCTGTACAAATGTATCTCGAAGAACTGATTTGATGCAATTTTTAAGGCAAAGGGCGGTCACAGAAAATATTGATTGGATTTACGGTAGATTTATCGTTTGTTCATTCACTTTGCATTTTGTTAGTTGGTATAAATAAACTATTAACACTTCTATTTTTAAAGCATACTTACACAAAGCAAAGTAAAGCTTGGCACAGCAGTGAAGCTTGGTTCAATAATAGATTATTGATGACCATTATTACCATTGCTCCCTCCAAGCAATACACAAGCACAATTTTAGTGAGTAAGTCCCGAGCTCTGATCTCAGAGATGGAGAACATTGTGTAGCAGTACAATTATATCTGCACTGTCCACACAATTCCCTCCCTGCACTCATCTCTGATCCATTCAGGAAGAATCTAGCAGCTAAACTATCATTGTGCTGCATTATACCTTCACTAGACTACCAGGAAAACTTAAATTAACATCTCACTACCCCAGACCACCAGGCATACTAACAAGAATAACTTCACTGCACTAGACCACCAGGGATACGGAAATTAATCTGTCATTGTCTGAGACCACTAAGGATTTTTATATACACTCACTGCAACACCAATGACAATATTAAAGAACCACTCCGGTCAAAGTTTTATCCTCTTAATATATTGGAATCATATTATACAGCACTGTGTGCATACAATTGCTGATTTTGCCTTTCTACCCAGCTAATTGTTCTCTTTTCTCTGCTCTATGTAGAAACAGGAAGTCTCTTTTCCTTGCATGAGTTAACTCCTGACTAGAGATGGGCGGACACCCGGATGTTCGGGTTTGGCCAAACAGTTACAAAAAGTTCGGGTTCGGGTACCAGAACAGTTCCCGGACCTGAACCCGGACCCCATTCACTTGAATGGGGGGGGCTGAAACCCTCAGCTGTCAGATTCAGCAAGGCTAGTTATGAAGAATAAAGGGGTCCCCATGCTGTTTTTTTAAATTATTCAAATAAATAATTTAAAAAAAAAAAAAGGCGTGGGGTTCCCCCCATTTTTGACAACCAGCCTTGCTAAAGCTCACAACTGGGGGCTGGTATTCTCAGGCTGGTAAGGGGCCATTGATACTGCCCCCCCAGCCTAAAAATAGCAGCCCGTAGCTGCACAAAAAAGGCACATCTATTATATACGCCAATTCTGGTGCTTTGCCTGACTCTTCCCATGTAGCAATGGCAAGTGGGGTGATAGTTGGGGGGTTTATGTCAACTTTGTATTGTCAGGTGACATCAAGCCCCGAGGTTAGTAATGGAGAGGCGTCAATAAGACACCCATCCATTACTAACCCCATAGTCACATTGTAAGAAAACACACACACCAAGAATAAAGTCCTTTAATTGAAAAAATGACAGACTCCTTTAATAATCTTAAACCATACTTACTACCTCGCCTAATTCCACCGGAGCCCTCGTTCTCCTGTAAAAAGCCAAAAATACAGGGGAACCCATGAAGTTTTTCTTTTATTATTATTTATTTACAGCGCAGGTGTGGCTAACGAATACTCCCGCCGCTCCTGCTCTCACTGTAATTAGCGGCAGCAGGTGTCGGATGATGGGAGCTGTAGTCCAATCAGCTGACACCAGTGACCGGAGGTAAGCTTTATACCTCTGATCCACAGCTGAGCACTCACACGGTCTTTTGACAGCATGGGTACTGCGGCTCTCTGACCGGCAGGGATGATTTCGCCGCCGTTCAGAAGTGGTGTTTGCCGCGCTGCCATGCACATGACAGCGCGACAAACACCCGGTGTTCGGGCAGCCGAACCCAAACAGTAACACGAACTTCCTGGTAAAGTCCATGTTCGGTGTCCATGTCCAAACAGTAGGTGTTCGTTACAGATGCTGAACTTTACTGTTCGGGTTCGCCCATCTCTACTCCTGACCCATCTGCTCCCTCCTACGCCTGCCAAGGTCTTTTGCAGTGATGACAGGGATGAGAGACTTCCTGTTTCTACATAGAGCTTAGGAGGATTCAGCTCGTCGTCAGTTATTAATCACGTGATGTCACAGGCCTAATGGAAAAGAGAAGAATTATCTGGGTAGAAAGGTAAAATGAGCAATTGTAAGTACATGGTGCTGTATAATGTGATGACTGCAATATATTAAGAGCATACAAATTTTGATGGGAGGAGAAGGAGGAGGAGAAGTGCTTCTTCAACAAAATGCATTTTACTGTGCTAGACCGGCAGATTTAGTGTCAATAACTGTGTCACTGGCTTACCTCACCAGAGATGCAGAAATGAAGCACTATCTGCCATAGACCGCCCGCTGGCATTAATCCCTTGACCACCAAATAACCACCTTCACTTTTTTACACTTGGTTGCTATGTGGGCTCGTGTATCGGGCTGTTTTATACCAGTGTAGTTTAATGTTTACTTGATGCTGTTCCGTATAACTTGGCTTAGAGGGAAGAGCGCACAAGTCTCTCGATAGCGATAAAGGCTTAGAAGGATCATTGATTTTTACAACTCCTGTTAGGGTTGTCACGCTTCCGGAAAACCTTTATGTAACTATACAGCTGCACAGTGTCGGACTGTGGTGCCAACAGCCCACCTGTAATCAACTTTAGGGCCCCACTTTTCAGCTGCATGCAAATATGACTTTATCCTCATTCATACATTTCTATAGCAATAAACTGGGTTGAATAAGATACAACCTTTGTCTGTACGTAGTAAATCATGTGTATTGTGCCAAGTACGAGGGTGGTGGCCCACCGGAGGATTCTCCTGTTCTCCTGTGGGCCAGTCCGAACCTTCAGCTGCATCAACAAACCTAGCATTAAAGGACCGTAGTTGTCAGCAGTCGTGTCCTTTCCCCAACTTCTATTGGGGGTCCTGGCTTATTCATGTGGATGGCTGACATACATTACTACATCTTCCACAGCCTTAAAAGGAATTCTATTACCGGACTACCCTGCCCGAAGGGATTACCTCCGATTATTGTGATGGTTGTGTTTAGAGAAGAGGTAACCTTCAAGTGACAACCCTTCATAAAACTGCGGGATGGCAAGTACTTAAATCCAGGGTCTAACAGTAAGAAGTATTCAAACATCAAAAAGTATATAAAGAAAGCATTAAAATATCTACAAAATAAAATACAAAACAATACCCAAGGAAGCTTTCTCCAGAATTCTTTGAGAAATAAGCGGCCATACAATTACTATCACAAGCTGCACATGGTAAAAATAGGACAATATCCTGCGGTGAGCTTTAAATAAAAGCTGAACATAAAAATGCAAATAATGATAAAATATTCCCGAACAATCGGGGAAACATCCTATGAATGTAATTACCGCATTTGCCAAAATTTCTGAGAAAAAAAAATGGAATTCTGAGAGAAGTGAGCAAGAATCAGATGAGCGGCCCGATAAAAATTACAACATTGTCCTAATAAACCTACAAACGCAGGCAGCACGGAGGGATAAAGTATTGAATTGATATTCATTGGCAATTGCTCGGCCGGTGGCGAGTGCGCCCCTGCTTACATTATTTGTTTCTATGTGCAGCCCTGGAATATCCATTGTGTTGTAAGGAGAAATGATGGGCTCGTTTAGCTACATATATGAGGACGGCAGACATGGATCCAGTTATTAACAAAGGCATTCATCCAAATCCTGCAAATGAGTAAAGGTTAAGTGATCACATCCATCCCTGCGGTCACCAGTTTTTTTCCACTTAATCTAAGAGCTGCATAATGTAGAGGCAGAGACCCTGATTCCAGTGGTGTGTCTCTCGTTGGAGTGCTTGCTGTAGTTTTGATAAAATCATCGTTTTAATCAGCAGGAGATTATCACTAGAAGACTAGTAAACCGGCTGTGTTGTAATCCTTCATATCCATGAGCTCTGTATAACCCCGCCCCCACCAATAATTGGAAGATTTCGGTGTACACTGTGCATAGGCAAAAAGCTGCCGGTCAGTGCAGTGGTGTGGGTGTGATTATACAAAGCTCAGCATTCAGAGAACTGGTATAGACCTGTAGCAAATCAAACTATGTTTTTATCAAAACTGCAGCAATCAGCCCAGTAAGTGACACATCAATGAAATCAGGATCTCTCTGCCTCTCCGACATGCTGCTCTCAGATGGGGTAGCAAAAACATGATTGCAGATTAACTTTAAAAACCTGCATGTGAAGTTGCATGAATGAGGATGGACCCAAAATATAAATCCAAGAAATACTCTACCATAGGAAACAGGAATATGATATATTTATGATGCTTGTTTATATAGTGTCATTAATTCCACAGCACTTTACATACATTATCATCGCTGTCCCCACTGGGGATCACAATCTAGATTCCCTATCAGTATGTCTTGGGAGTGTGGGAGGAAACCGGAGAACACGGAGGAAACCCACGCAAACAGGGGGAGAACATACAAACTCCTTGCAGATGTTGTCCTTGGTGGCATTTGAAATTATGTTATTAATTAAAAGAAAAATATTTAGACTTGAGAGTCCTCAGTGGTTGATACCTTTTAATGGCTAACTGAAAAGATGGTAACAAATTGCAAGCTTTCGAGACTACTCAGGTCTCTTCATCAGGCAAAGACTAATACAGCATCTGAAGAATCACATATTATACACAACACAGCACAGAAATAATGCAATAAATAAGACAAGTTATTGCATTATTTCTGTGCTGTGTCGTGTATAAATATGTGATTCTTCAGATTTTGTTATTAGTCTTTGCCTGATGAAGAGACCTGAGCAGTCTGGAAAGCTTGCAATTGTTACCATCTTTTCAGTTAGCCATTAAAAGGTATCAACCACTGAGGACTCTCAACTCTAAATATTTTTCTATCTACTGGCTAACATGGTACAAAGATATACATCTTTCCTATATTAATTAAAAGGAAATTCAAAAATATAATAATATAAATATCATAAGTTATTTTTGTATAAAAGATAGAAACCATTAAAGAGGCCAAATATTGTATATGAGATACAGCGAGTTCCAACATTACAGGACAGGAAACTATAGCGGCATCTGTTCATATATAGCATATCTAGCAATTTAAAGGAAAGCTATTCAAGGTTTCCACTGTCCTGTTTGAGCTCAGCATACAAGGGATAAGTCTGAAAAGACTTATGGTTTAGAACTTTTCACACTGGCCACTGAGTCATTTTTAGACTTGTATTTTAGGACTTTGTTACTCTGTTTAAGGAAATAACATGTGTACATAGCCACGATTATCAGACCCTAACTCTACCTTTTGCTAGTGTCTAATGAGTGTGTGCAAAGGTCACTGGTCACTGCAACTTGCGGAGGAGCAGGGTCAGCTGTGACCGCCTATTGTGATTGGTGGATCCTGTTTTATCAGCTGTGTATTGAACGGTTAGCCATCATTGTGATCCTGTCTCTACTGATAACAAAACTCCTGTAAACTCTTCCTGATAAGACAGTAAGAGTATGAAAAAGCCTTAGTGGCCAATGTGAAAATTGGAAGATTACTAATTTTATTTTTATTAATATCTCAATATGAAACTGTAAAAAGAAAAATGGCCACATTTAAAAACAAAAAAATAAATTCAGCCCAAAAACCGGATTTTAAAAATAGGTCATTTTCTGATGATAGCTTTGCTTTTAAAGTTGTATGAACTCGACCTTTAAGTGGAATGAACCATCTGATACAGGGCTCTTCAGGCTCTCCCTCCCTTGATAGATAAGGACGGATTTTATTAAAAGGAAATCTGTCAGCAGGTTTAGCTATGTAATCTGAGGACACAATGATGTAGGTGCTGAGACACTAATTTCAGTGAAGTGTCACTTATTAGGCTGTGTGCTATTATTTCAATACAATGAGTGTTTTATCAGCAGGAGATTATCACTGCTGGACTAGGAGCCCACGTGCCTCCTGGTCCAACTGTGGCCCCAACACTGATTAGCAGCTTACTGTCAATATACACAAAAGCTGCAATGTGGTGAGGGCAGCTTTCAGAGCCCTGCTACTTGCTACATCTAAAAACTCAGACTGCATCCAGTAAGCTAAGTGATACATTGCTGGAATCAGGGTCTTTTTCTCTACAATATATTGCTCTCAGATGAAGTAGAAAAAAAAACAGGTGACAAATACCCTCTAAATTCCCATGAGGGATAGGTCTGTCTGCTCTCTCCATTGAAAACACAAGAATGCTTGCAAAAGCCGTGTGTTCATGATTACGGGGGAGTTTCGACAAGCGTTCTGCCGACAGCTAGCTCAGGTGTATGGGGCCTCAACACAAGCATAAAGCCCATTATTGTCATTGCCTATTATACAAAGTAAAAGTCAATGACTACTCAAAGCAATGCAGGCAGAAGTTTTTCATGTCAAGGAGTTGCTGCATTACATCTTTAAAGCTGTCAATAAAGATAAAAGATCTAGAACATCCCACGCTTTAGTTTAAAAAAAATCAGGAGACAAATCTCTCTTTCTACATTTTTTTTATTCGTTTTTTTTTTTTTTATATTTCTGTAGGAGGTAAAGCACACAGCACAAGACATTTTAGATTTTTTGATTATCACTGCTTTTAAAAGGCGCCACGGCATCCCCCGAGCATTGGGAAACAATGCAATAGGCTTTTCTCACAGAAACAACATCATGTAAGGCAAGACACCAAAAACTGAACAGATGGTGCTGCTAGAAGACTGTGAAAAAGACACGGCAGCTCCCACTGTAAGAGACGCACAAGAATTAAAGGGGGTCTCCAGGTTTAGTGACTGAGTTCTAAAGCAGAAATCACAGCTACATCAGACACGACCATCATCTATAGAGATCGTTCAGAATTTTCAAGGTCCATATATTCACAGCCCTACTGGAAACCACAATAGTCACAGTAGTAGTACACAACTAGCCCAAATCAATTTATACAAGCCAAAAGAACAGTGCGCAAGGTGCCCCTAAAGGGAGACCGTCAGCAATTTTCACCCTGTACAATAGGAGACCTAGAAAGGTGTTTTAACATACCTTTGTGCATGATTTCACTAGCTGCCTGGCTGGGACAATTGAAGTTTTAATTCAGCAAATGCTCAATAAGTACCGGTATTTGCTGATAAAAAGTAGTGCACCCGGATCACTGCATTTCAATTTACATTTTAAACCTTTTGGCAAGTTTCTTTTTACATATTACATTTTGTTTAAAAAAATTAAAATAGAAATCTTGCAATTTTCACACTGATTACTGGAGCTTTTTTTTTTTTTTTATAGACTCGAATGTCCTGATGTTTCAGGAAACAACACATGTGCATAGCCAAGATGGTCAGATGTCAAACCTTGTGAAGGCATTGTGAAGGAAAGGAAGCAGGGACAGCGGTGATGTAGAGTACTGTGATTGATGGATCCTGTGTTATCACTTGTGTGTAGAAGTGTTTACCTGTCATTGTAAACCTGCCTCTGATGCTAAGGAGCCTGCTGCAAACTCTTATTGAAACAATAAGTTGAAGACTAAAAAAAAACCCGTGGACAGTGTGAAACTTGTTAAGATTGGGGAAAAAACAGTTAATAAAGATTGCGATAGGAAAAAAGAGAACCTTGCACATTTTCTTTAAAGTACACCAACCTAATTTGAACAATAGTGTATATTCCGATGACAGCTTATCTGTAAATGAAGTACAAGCCCCTCACTCTCCTAGTCACAAGGCTAATGAATGTCCGCCAGGAGCTCACTGTAGACATCTATCCAGCGCGGGCTCATGGGTTGCGGAGAAATTATAGGCACTGTACAGAATTAGAAAAAATGTGTTTTTTTTTTTCTTCTTTTTAATAGCACTACACTAGTCCTACAACTGAAATGCCTGTTGTGTTGCAGTTCACCCCTAGCCATTTTTGCCATACAAGACACAAACTATGGCACGGTTTTCTCCTAAGGGAGCTGATAGGTATTTTCTCCTTTTTTCTTTATAAAGGGATATTCCCATCTCATACATTTACAGCATATACACGGGATATATAATAAATGTATAGTTGATGAAGATTTCAACAATGGGACCCACAACGATCTCGGGGTCCCACCATACACCGATGTCAGAGAAGAAATTCTCCACTGGCTGAAGAGAACATCAATGCCCCCAACTCCATAAAAATGCAGGTCCCACAGGAGGAATTCACATCAACTATACAATTATGTCATATCCTAAATACCATTTAACGCGTTGTGTAACTTCAACCTCCAATGTAAACTCTAACATGGCCCCCAAATATCAGGGGTCTTTATTAATGTTAGTCTTCTCAAGTGGATCAGAGGGATTTTTTGGTCCCGTTTCAGCGCCAGGACCCAGGTGTGATTGCAACCCCTGCATCCATAATAGTTATGCTCGTCTTTAACCCTGATGGATAAAATATCTTTAAATAAAAATTTTAAAAAATGGAAACTCGAGAGGCCCAAAAAAAGTCACAGGAATCTAGTAGAACGCATAAAAAGAAAAAAAAATGCAGCACTCAAATAAGCCGTGATAGGAGGATAAATAGGAATATGACTCCAGTATGTATAAAAGCAGAGGCAAGGGGGTGATCGAGGTCAGACATTTTACAAATCAAAGTCAATTACTTACCGAGACCCTTAGGATTAATCCCGCTACTGTCCGTAGGATTCACAACCCAGTAGTAATATTTCAGCGTGTGCATTAGCTGTAATACTGTGCCCACCCTACGGATGGTGGTGTATATCGTGGCAGTGCCGATAAACTCAGCTGATAAGTAGGTGTACAGGGAAAGCTGCACCTGCAACACGCGAGAAAAGAAGAGTAAATTTACATGAAATGTTAAGAGTCTTTCTTACACATCTTGTATTAATATAGAATTTTTTTTAATTCTTCACCCTCAAATTTTCAAAGTCAGCCGGCATTAGTGGGAGATAAGGAAGACAGCAATCAGCAGAATGACCATTAATATATTAGCTACCGTGTGCATATAGCAAGATGTGGGCTAAGTTCACATAAGGCAGAATATCCGCAGTAAAGCAGGAAAATAAAATGTAGATTTTCAAATTTTCATGCTAAAAAAAAATCCCCCATGTGTGAACTGATTTATTAACATCCCTTTAACACACCAACTGTTTTACAAAATACATGTCTTTTTTTGCGCAAATACTGTTCTTAAAGGTATATTCCCATCTCCAAGATCCTATCCCAATATATAGTAGGTGTAATAATAATTATATTAGCAAATACCTCCAATTAGAAATGTAGTATAGTTCTTCTGATTCGCTATGTTGCTTACCCCATGTGCAGGCATTGCAGTATCTTAGATATCCATGGTTACGACCACTAACAACTGTCACTATATGAGTGGTTGTAACCATGGATATCTAAGTTTCTACATAACTGTTGATAAGCAACAAAGCAAACCAGAAAAAATATACTAAATTTGTAATTGGAGGTATTTGCTAATATCATTATTACACCCACTACATATGGAGATAAGACTCTTAGAGAAGGGAATACCCTTTTAAGTTCCAAAATAAAGGTATGTGCACATGATGTCGTTTTCAGGTGGATTCAGCATGAAAAACCTAATTGGAAAACACTCAAAGAAGAACATAAGCCTTTCTATATGAAAACGATTTGCCGTTCACATGTTCAGGCTTTTCAACATCTTTTAACCACTTCAGGTTTCTAAAAACTCAAAGCAGTTAAAAGAAATGAAATTCATTCTTGATATTTTCTGCTCGGAAGACGTTCTGTACTTTATATACAAAATCAATGAGAAAGCTCCAAAGATGCCCAGACGTCTTTTGGAGTGTTTTGGGATCATTTTTGCTTTAAAAAAAACAACAAAACATAAAAAACAGCTAACAGTTGCATCATTACTCAATGGAGTGAAAAAACAACAGCAAGACCGACCAGATATTGACCAACCTTTACCTATTCAAACAATTGAGAAAAAGAACAAAAATAGGCCATAAAAGAAAGATGCCATAGTTCCAGTCTTTTATGTATTACCAAAGATGTCATAAAAGACTTGATAATACACCGGAGCGGCCTATTTTCGACGGCACCAACGCTATTCTATTACCTTTAGCCATTTTACTTGAGCATGTCCTAACACCTTTTAGAAAAGACACTTTTTTTTGCTTGACACAGATGAGTTTTTGAGTCTTATTCGAGGGTTAAGCTTTATATCCAAGATTGCTCTTTTGGCTACGTGGGATGTCAGCAGTCCCTACATATCTATCACCCATGAAAAGGGTTTGTTGGCAGCTGAGATACTGCTGGATGAGAAACTTTTAGAGCCAAATGAGAAAGGCTTTGTCTGGAATTGCTAAGCTTGGTGTACTTAAAAAGAATCTTGAAACAAAAATGTTTTTTATTTATTTGCAGATCCCGGGGACCGCAATGGGTCCAAAGTGCCCCCTCCCCCCCTCGTATGCAAACTGCTACATGTCATTCTTTGAAGAAAATTATGTCTATCCCAATACTGATTTTCAGACATTCAATTTGCTGGTGTTGTTAAATAGAGGACATATTTTGCATATTGGGGGGCTCCTTGGACTCCCTTCTCAATTTTCAAGATTATCTAAATAGTATTTAGTCAGAGCTACAATTTGTTCTACATCATAACTTGTCTACCATGACTACCAACAGATCCACTTTCTCGATACAGTGGTGATCAAATACGACACAGGGAAGCTGAGCATGTATAGGTCAATAGCATCATCATATGGGACAAAGAAATGAATGCATAAGTGAGATGTATACTATGTTCAGAACAAGGGGTTACCCAGAAAGGATTCTCAAAACATGCCAGCTTCCACAGATTAGAGAAACATCTAACAATAGTGTCCAGATAGCCTTCATTCACACATCACCCCTTTGCCTATTAGTTAAATGGCTTTATATGAAACCACTGGGAAATTTTGAGTAAGGGACACCCTAAAACATGTCCAAGTTCCAGAATCCTTTCCTTCCATGCTTCCGTCGTCCCCCCAAATTTAAGGAACAAACTGGCTAGAGCGGATACTGGTCCTTCAAGCAGGAATATATAATCTCATTTGAGTACCCATAAGAGAGGCATCTTTCCCTGTTTAGGATGTTTGCAATGCAGTAATGTATTGAAAGAAGATAAGGTTCTCCACCCCCAGAAAGGTGCAGGGATTCCAATCAGAGGCTTTTACACTTGTGAATCTTCATTTGTGGTCTATGCGATCAAGTGCCCATGTGGCCTATTATATATTGGCAAAACAACCCAATCAGATACAGATCTCATACAGAAATCCACCATTAGATGTGAGACACGGACTTTCCCACTGCCATTTCACTCACATAAAATGGGCCACAGAGTAGCACAGTTGAAATTCCAGGTTCTCGAACAGCTCCCAACACCCAGGAGAGGTGACAACCGAGCTCAGCAACTCAAGAAGAAACACACATTTTGGAACTTCAATTTACAAACTTTCAAACCAAAAGGTCTCAAAGGAGAATTCGGCATTGCTAATTTCAATTCTTGAACTAACATGCCTCTTTTTTCATCCACATGGATGCTCATCTCTTTAGACCAAACTCCTAACCACACTGAGTAGTATATCGGTACAATATATGACCCCCTTTGCCACTTTTTTCCCCTATTTTTCCCTTTTTAATTTTTTATCCCCCCCACATTTTTTATATTTTCTTATATTATATATATTTTTTTGTTCCCATTTTCTCTTTTTATTTATTTTTCAATTTTCATCCCTCCCTTTTCATTGGTTCACTTCTGTTTTTATTTTCATTTCTTTTTCCTTCCTTATTGTCTCATCTTCTCTTTCATGCATCCACAAGATTGCCTCTGTACAATCCCCTCTTTCTTCTTATTCTCATTCTTAGAAGTTAGCCACTTTCTTCATTACTATTCCTCCCTTCCTGTGTTTATTTACCTAGGAACTGTCAACTCATGACATTTGTTCCCGGGGACGTCTTTCCCCGATGCCTTCAGTGTAACAGGTCACTGCTGGCTGACATGACAACCAACGCCAACCACCTGCGTCACTTCTGGCGCATCGACTGGAAGTGAAATCACCGCCATTTCAATCGGAATTTTATAATCCACACTGACGCCATTCTTGCAGGGACTTAATACATTAACTTTACGGCACTTGCATCTCCTCTCACTCCGGCCACTTTGGTAAACCGGTTTCATTTTCTCTTACAGATCTTCGGTTGTCGTAGAGCGGCCATCACAGGGCAATATGATAACAGGGCTCATAACCGTATTCCCTTCACTCTATTATTGGCAGTGGACATGCCCTGTCGATTACAGTGTAATACTCTTACAAGTATTTTTTAGCCTATATATCCAGATTTACCTTCCTTTTGTTAAAATCTTCACCACAATTTGGGGACTTTGCCTAGTAATACTCTTCTATAATTTCGTTCCATGTAACTTTATGTTTTCGTCTTGTATTTTATGACGTGATTTTATAATGGTGTTCCCCTGATCTGTATCTATTCAGGCCTATTGGACAGTCTGTCATTCCTATTTTTGCATTTTTTTGGGTAGTGCATGTTTGAGAAAGGTCTGATTGATCATATTGTCACATTTACAAGCACAGCGTTACATTTATGTGCACAGCGTTGGGTTTTCTGGATTATTCTAAATAAAATTTAAGATTTTCTTTGATTTTGGAGTGCCAGATTATTTTCTTACAAACAGTAAAAAAGATGTCACAAAAACCAAGGGAAATCTCTCCAAAAAAATGCTCAGGAAACAACCTGAAAAAAAAAAAAAAAAAAAGATACAAAAAGCACTTCAGGAAAAACCAGCAGCAGTTCCTGAAGAGTCATCTGCTTGAAAACTCCACATGAACCTGCAGAGCTTCAAGAGACGTCGTGGGCAAATACCGTAACGCAGGCTTATGAGTGACCATGGGCACTGAAAATGCTTCTGCTTTGGGGAAAGTAAAAGTTGATTTAATGTTTGTTACAGCTAGATTTTGTATAATGATGTTAGAGAATTTCCTAAACCTAGATGGATAATATGACGACGCACACAACATGGCTCACAACGGACTGGGCTGGAGGGCGTCTTACCTTGGCTGGCGTGTGTATCCAGATGGCGGGGTTGAAGAGGATGTGATCACATAGCTGCTTCAGTAGAGGTGCCCCGTGAGACAATCCATCCAGGTATTTAGCAAATGACAAAAATTGCTCCAATACCGCTCTAGTTATGTGAACCCGAGAGGACTGTAAGAACATAAGATAGCATCACAAGCCAGAAATATCGTATCGGGAGAGAAAACAAATCCGATTAGGTGGAAGATTACTGCTCCTCAATAGATTTATGCACATTTTCACCCAGTATTTCATAACCACTGTCAGCCGCCAGCTATTCGGGGCACATGGGCAACTAAAAGAGGTGGTCCGGAGGAAACAAGTCACCATCCATCCTCTGATAAGTGGACCACCCACCTGCACAAATCAGCAGAACGGGGAAGTTTCATCCCTGTTAGTACTGAGAGGCAGAGGGCAAGTGTGACCGACTCTCCATTAATTCCCTATGGGACAACCAAGCTCGGCTTTTTCCAGCAGCCCCATAGAGAATGATTGGAGCAGCGTTCAGGCATCCAACAATTGGCCGGTGTGCTGATCAGTACAGATCCCAGCGGTGGGACACCCACTTTGTCACTTGAAGTCATGGTCAAGGATAACTAAGGTACCAGATCAAAAGACACAATTCTCAAATGGTTTTCTTTTACAGAGCTCTGATGCGGAACTTCGTGACAAGTACTTATATCCGTCCGAGCAGATTTACGTGGGTCACAGGAAGGGGAACACTTTGTGATGTCAGGAAATTTGTCTAATAAATATGCAAATTGTCTCCTCAGAGAGAAAGAGAACCAAAACTCTAGTGCCACCTATAGGATGTAGCAACCCTAAAAGTCAATATCGACCCTTTAATGAGCATTGACACAGGAATTAGGATAAAAGCCAAATCAGAATCTTAATTAGCAGACACATGTTTCAGGGAGCTGCCCCTCTTCAGTGCAAAGCATGAGATCTGATTTGGCTGCATGAGAAGCCTGTGACTAGGTCAATTGGGTAATGTCTCTTTTTGTGGAGAGTGACATGACAGAGTAAAGAGACTTATAGGCCATGCAATGCTCTGGTGGCAAATTAAATAAATAAGGATTGCTCAATCCCATTTAACAAACCTTGAACTGAGTGTTGAGCAGCAGCAGTGTGTTCAGGGACAATGATGGCCAGTAAATTTATAGAGAAAATTGTTTATGCTTTGAAAGTAAGCAATGAAGGGTCCGCTGACGGGATGGAAACTGAAAACATGAAAGTTGTAAAGAAATGATTTGTTGAAATCAATATACCCTTTATGCATGTTCTCATAAACCCCTTTATATTGATTCCTTACTCTGTGGAAACTATAAAAATACGACCCTTACTCAGTTGATTAGTCTCTTACCAGCTGATGAACGGCTGCTATTACTATTGTACCGGGTTACTGAGCATATGGAATCACACAGCAGAAACCAGACATCCGAAAGGGAAACCAGTTACCGAATGTGGAAGAAAGAGGATTTACCACAATAGACACATAGTAACCTTGACATTTATGTGAATATAGACTGATGTTACAGAAGATGGGAATGGTGAAGCTGCCGCACAAGAGCACTGTATGTTCAGAGTCCACTTTATGGAACATCTTACCTTTTCCAAGAGGTAGCCAATGACTAAAAAGCCTTTCCCACCCAACATCTGTTCCTGCATGGCCACGGAGCTCTTCAGGAGCTCCACCAGGAACGCCAGGAGCGTGGCACTGGAACGACAGAGGGCTCATAGTCACCGATATACCACAAACAGCTGTTATGCACATTTGTAACTATTATACATTAAAAATATACATATGAGTATAAATACTTGGCTTAATGGGAATCTGTCACGAAGGTTTTGCTTCCTCTATAGACTCTAATTCTAGAGATGGAAGAGAGAAAACAAGGGAAAAAAACGAGAACAAGAGTCCAAAAACAAAGTGAATAAGTAACTTTATTACATAGATAATATAACCCAATGTGGTAAGGATGGGGGAACACCAGAGGAAATAGGACACATCACAAGGGACAAAGTTAATATTTTTGAACTCTTGTTCTCGTTTTTTTCCTTTGTTTTCCTTGTTCAGTTCACCGAATATGTCCAATGATTTTCTCCATGTAAGCACAAAGCATAACTGTATGCCTTACAATGATATGAATTAATATTTGATCTATGGCTATGTACCTTACGAGCTCTGTACCTTTGAGGTTTTCTCTTAACATTACTGATTCTAGCGATGTATCACTTACTGGGCTTATTGCTGTAGTTTAGATAAAATGCAATTTTATCTGCTGCGGATCTAGCAGTCTTCTGAATGCTGAGCTCTATGTAACCCCGCCCACACCACTGATTGGCAGCTTCCTTCCTATGCACAGTGTACACAGAAAGCTGCCATTCAGTGGTGGGGGCGGGCGGGCGTATACAGAGCTCATGAGCATGGAGGACTTCATGGAAGCAGATTTCCTACTAATGAAGGGATATTCTTCTGATGATAAAAAAAATTATTTCATTAAAACTGCAGCAAGTAGCCCAGTAAGTGCCATCTCTGGAATCAGGGTCACTGTCTGCACATTAAGCTATTCCTTTACAAGTATGTGCACACAATATCCAAGATGCTAGTGGAACCACAGAGTTTTACGTGGTAAAAACGCTTCAGGAAGACACCGGTGGTCTTTTTCATGAAGAGTCTTTTCAGTTGTTTTTGCGCTGCCTTCTTTGCTCTGTATTTTCAAGCTTGTAAGGCAGGCAGTTTCCACACTAAGCAGCCCAGAGAATTAACGAGTTACTTCTTTTTACCATTACAAGTTTTACAAACCCTGAAGTGAGTAGAAGTGACACAACACTGAATATGTGCACAGGATAGTCGTTTTGACATTGATGTGCATTATGTTTCCTGTGGATGACGCTTCTTCAGGTGCAGTCCAGTCGGAATCCACCTGAAAAATCCGCGCAAAAAAACATGCGTTTTTACCGCGAAAAAAGTCCGGTTTTGCTCAGGAATATTCTGCAAACATTCCTGACGTGTGCACTTAGCCTCACAGTAACCTTTGCACATGCTTATTAAGACCTTCAATACAAAATATAGGGTCAGAGTTTGTTCATTGTGGCTAATGTACATGTATTGTTTCCTGAAACATCAAATTAGTGCCTAAAAAGCACCAGTGGCAAGTGTGAAAATTGCAAGATTTTTATTCTTATTTATAACATACTGTGATTAGTAGTGATGAGCGAACGTGCTCCAATAAGGTGTTATCTGAGCATGCTCCGATGCTAACTGAGTGTCTAAGGCAGTGATGCAAATTATTTTTCATATTTTTGTGTGCGCAAGTTATAGCGCTACAGTGTGCTACCTTTTATTCTTAACTGAGTGTCCTTGGCGTGCTCGAGAAATATGTTCGAGTCCCCGCGGCTGCATGTCTCGCGGCTGTTCGACAGCTGCAACATATGCAGGGATGGCCTAACAAACAGGTAATCCCTGCATGTGTTGTAGCTGTCGAACAGCCCCGAGACATGCAATCGCGAGGACTCAAACATATTTTTCGAGCACGCCAAAGACACTCGGTTAGCACATGAGGATGATCGGATAACGCCTTAAATTATGTTATATATTTATAGAGATCCTTTATATTCAACTGCTCGAACCGCCCTTTTGTCACAGCAATGGGTGATGGAAAATGGAAAAAAAACGTGAAAAGGAAAAACAGACATCAAGGGTTCTCAGCACAAAAGTTATAGCTTAAACTTTTTCATGTGTTACCGTATTTCTTTTCTCCTATGGATGCAAAGAATAAGAGCTTGGAGAGCCAACATAATGAAAATACTCAATATCATCTGATCTTTGTCTATTAGCCCAAATCCTAATTCTGCTAATCAAATGTGCTGCATTTTCCATGTCTGCAAATTCTAGAATAATTCCTCTTAAAAATCTGCAATTTTCAAATGGATTTAGCACCATGTGTTCACTAAGCACTTTAAAGAAACCATTTGCAACTGCGAAATTCTACATTATACCCCCAATAATCTGTCACATTTCTGTAACTGTGCCGCTCTCACTGCTAAGAAGATTATTCTGCCTCCAAGAGAATGGAGCGATTTCCTTGGGAGAAAAAGCAATGAACAGAAAGTTTATATAAAGCATTTGAAAAGCCCAGGGCGAGATTTGTTACATCAGAGTCTGGATATTTCACATTTTATATTAAAGAAGGTCTCAAAAATATTCCCATTAAATGTACAATGAAGGCAGCCCGGCTAGACGCTTCTGTTCACACGCGGAGACACAGGCCACTTTCGGTTCAATATGTTCCTTTTTTTAATGGAGCCTGTGAACTACAGAACACACTCATGTTTTCTGATTCAAACTTTTTGATATTACGCCTTCTGATGGATATGTATAGGTTGGAAAACCTTAGATAATCCTCTAGATATTTCCAAGACAGGACCCTATGGTAAGTTCTTGAGAACCCGAACATGAAAGGTTGATAGATTTTTCTTCCTTTGACCAATGGATCTACTACACAGTAACTGACTGAAGACCGTGTCATGAAGAAGAATTTTGAAACAGGATTTCTACCAAAATAGGAGCAGTAACTAAAGTTTGTCATTATGACAAATAAAAAAAAATTCCAGTGAAAGGTTTTAATTCAAACCTCCTCCAATGCTCCCTGTTTCACAGATTCTGGAACAGTTTTTCTTTTTTTTTCTGTACCCCTCCGTTCCAAAGTTATGCCCTACCCCCTGGTAAATACGGTGCAAATTTTCCCTTTCAAAAAAGTGGGTGTCTACTAAAGAAGTTCTGTGGTAGAGGAGAAAAAGGGACCGCCCCCAAAGAACCTCTGAGGTGTTCGCTCAGTTGTTTGAAGGGAAAATCTGCATTTTTGTTATTGGGGGCATAACTTTGGAACAGAAGGGCATAGAAAACAAAGAAAAGGTTCTAGAATCAGTGAACCCGCGGTAACTGAAGGAGGTACTCTGCTTCAATGAAAAAAAGAGAAAAAAAATCCAGTGAAATGTAATTTTGCTGCTACAGACATTTGTTGCAAAAGAGATAAAAAAAGTTCATGCGGCCATACTGATTGTCACTTTTGAATTAGCTTCTTTTGTCAGTAATGTGCCTTATAAAACAGAATCCATAGTGATGTGCCGAGTCTATTGGGCTTCCATTGAAGATGTATATTAATCTGACAGCAAGGATAGCCATGCATGGTGCACTAAGATCAAAAGTGGAGGAATTCTGTGGATAAATTACAATTGCTATGTTCACATGGTGCTTTTCTAACTTTCCGTATGTGGCAAGCAAACCTCCTGGCAAGAGTTGAGCGACTTTGGTCGGATCGGGTTTCGGACCACCCGACCAAAACAAAATTTGATTCAGACGAAACTGGTCCGACTAGGGCAAAAAAAGTAGGAGTTTCGACCGAAACCCGACCCCAATGCAAGTCAATGCATGTCATCCGCTCAATGCCGACTTTTATTCCCAATTGACATGCATTGGGGTCGGGTTTCGTTCAAAACTCCTACTTTTTTTTTGCCCTAGTCGAACCAGTTTCGTCCAAATCAAATTTTGTTTCGGTCGGGTGGTCGAAACCCGATCCGACCAAAGTCGCTCAACTCTACTCCTGGCTCTTAAAGGAAACCCAACAGCTGATCCATGCTGCCCGATCCACAGGTATCATGTATCTGGCATCGGCTGTATGATTTCAGCCAGGTATGTGATGCCTGACTCTGAAATGCTGCATAATTTCAAAGAAAAACATAATTTAAAAAGGGGGCCGAACCGAGTGGGAGTCTAATTGGAGAGGTGGGTCCATGGCGGCTTCTTCCCACCCGCTGCCCTTGAGTGATGAGCTTCTCCTAATATACAGTACAGACCAAAAGTATGGACACACCTTCTCATTCAAAGATTTTTCTGCATTTTCATGACTATGAAAATTGTACATTCACATTGAAGGCATCAAAACTATGAATTAACACATGTGGAATTAAATACTTAACAAAAAAGTGTGAAACAACTGAAAATATGTCTTATATTCTAGGTTCTTCAAAGAAGCCACCTTTTGCTTTGATGACTGCTTTGCACACTCTTGGCATTCTCTTGATGAGCTTCAAGAGGTAGTCACCGGAAATGGTTTTCACTGCATAGGTGTGCCCTGTGAGGCTTAATAAGTGGGATTTCCGGCCTTATAAATGGGGTTGGGACCATCAGTTGTGTTGTGCAGAAGTCTGGTGGATACACAGCTGATAGTCCTACTGAATAGACTGTTAGAATTTGTATTATGGCAAGAAAAAAGGAGCTGAGAAAAACGAGTAGCCATCATTACTTTAAGAAATGAAGGTCAGTCAGTCCGAAAAATTGGGAAAAGAGACTTGTTTGGGCTAAAGAACACAAGGAATGGACATTAGACCAGTGGAAATCTATGCTTTGGTCTGATGAGTCCAAATTTGAGATCTTTGGTTCCAACCACCGTGTCTTTGTGCGACGCAGAAAAGGTGAACGGATGGACTTTACATGCCTGGTTCCCACCGTGAAGTATGGAGGAGGAGGTGGTGTGATGGTGTGGGGGTGTTTTGCTGGTGACACTGTTGGGGATTTATTCAAAATTGAAGGCATACTGAACCAGCATGGCTACCACAGCATCTTGCAGCGGCATGCTATTCCATCCGGTTTGCGTTTAGTTGGACCATCATTTTTTTTCAACAGGACAATGACCCCAAACACACCTCCAGGCTGTGTAAGGGCTATTTGACCAAGAAAGAGAGTGATGGGGTGCTACGCCAGATGACCTGGCCTCCACAGTCACCAGACCTGAACCCAATTGAGATGGTTTGGGGTGAGCTGGACCGCAGAGTGAAGGCAAAAGGGCCAACAAGTGCTAAGCATCTCACGGAACTCCTTCAAGACTGTTGGAAGACCATTTCCGGTGACTACCTCTTGAAGCTCATCAAGAGAATGCCAAGAGTGTGCAAAGCAGTCATCAAAGCAAAAGGTGGCTACTTTGAAGATCCTAGAATATAAGACATATTTTCAGTTGTTTCACACTTTTTTGTTAAGTATATAATTCCACATGTGTTAATTCATAGTTTTGATGCCTTCTGTGTGAATGTACAATTTTCATAGTCATGAAAATACAGAAAAATCTTTGAATAAGAAGGTGTGTCCAAACTTTTGGTCTGAACTTTATGTGAATAGGGAGAGACCAGTCAGTCACTGGCCATGGGAGGAGAGAAGCCCTGGGCATTGGGCACCATTTATCAGCCGTCAGGTTCCCGTTAAGATGAAGAGCCCCATTTACTATATCAAAAGAGTGTTGTTTTGGCATACATTACAGAGGTACGTGCAAACACTCGTTTCATTTACCTGTGCTTCTCAGCACACCGGCATCCCGTAAAGAAATGCTTCTCTTGCATTGGACTGTATGGCAGACATAGGGTGTACAGTTGCGAATGTTGAGGATTTAACATAAAGGGCATCGCTAACTTAATGTAACCAATATCAAAGCTCTATGAGCAGAGAGACAGACTAATATACAATATGGCTGCACTTCCTGTCACATTTGCAAACCAATAATATACGAAAATCTCCTCAACAAAAACAAAATTATTTCAATCATACTATATAGTAGAGATGAGCAAAAAGATTAAAATAATCAGGGTTTCAGCTCTGGACCAGGGCAATGGTCACTTTTGTGCCAGCATCCTGGTCACCCCAGCTGCTTACCAGGCTCCTGCCATGTCATGACATCACTTGGGCCCAGTAAGGTGCAGAGGCTCCCAGGAGACAGTACAAGAGTGGATACAGCCCTGGTCCTGCCGCCATGGAGAACAGAACCGGTTACTGGACCTGGTGGTGTGAATGTTTTTGCTCTTCTCCAGTATATAGTATAGGGATGCATACTGCACTATACATACAGTAATGCGGCCATTATGGCAGTACACACATACAATTATAACTACTCTATGGCTATTTCAGAAAGGAACATTGCCGCTGAACCTTTCCTCGCCAAATCACTATGCCGCCGTGGCTTAATCTTATAATCTAAGTAGTCTGAGATAGATTAGTTGCTGGGGTCATGCTGCCCGATAACACAATACCAAAGACCGTGACTTAACCCCCTAGTGACCATCAACACAACTTAAATCTGACCTGAGATAAAAGTGAATAGCGCCCCTGACGGGTGAAAATGCCGCAGCTGATGGCTGTACACTATAGCCAACACCCTGCTACATCAGCCAAAACCAGCGCTGGTACAGACCATGGCCATTTCACCCTTAGATGTTGCTGTCGATAATCACTACAGCATCTAGTTTGTTAACAGAGTGTGGGGGCTTCCTCTTTAACCCCATCGACACCATGAGACCATGATTGTGTGATCCTGATAGTTGCACAATTCACAGCCAAATAGTGGCCTTAGAGTCTGCAACATCCTTCAGTATGACCGGTTTGGCAGTGGGTCAGTAATGGAGTGGGGTGGCATTTCTTTGGAGGGCCACACAGCCCTCCATGTGCTCGCCAGAGGTAGCCTGACTGCCATTAGGTACTGAGATGAGATCCTCAGACCCCTTGTGAGACCATATGCTGGTGCGGTTGGCCCTGGGTTCCTCCTAATGCAGGACAATGCCAAACCTCATGTGGATGGAGTGTGTCAGCAATTCCTGCAAGATGAAGGCATTGAAGCTATGGACTGGCCTGCTCGTTCCCCAGACCTGAATCCGATTGAGCACATCTGGGACATCATGTCTCGTTCCATCCACCAACGTCACGTTGCACCACAGACTGTCCAGGAGTTGGCGCATGCTTTAGTCCAGGTCTGGGAGGAGATCCCTCAGGAGAACATCCGCAACCTCATCAGGAGCATGCCCAGGCCTTGTAGAGAGGTCATATAGGCACAGGGATGTCATACAGGCACGTCGAGGCCACACACAATACTGAGCATCATTTTTACTTGTTTCCACTTTAATTTTGTCTTGTTTTGATTTTCATTTTGACTTGTTTCCACTTTCATTTTGGGGGTCTCTCCAAATCCAGGCCTCCATTGGTTCAAAAATTTGATTTCCATTGATGATTTTTGTGTGATTATGTTGACAGCACATTCAACTTTGTACTTTGTATTCAATGAGAATATTTCATTCATTCAGATCTAGGATGTGTTATTTGAGTGTTCCCTTTATTTTTTTGAGCAGTGTAAGTCTGAACTCCGTGTGACTGCAGACTTAGAAATCCCCCCAGTACACGCACTGTGCACTGTGGGGATTTACAGGTTTCAGACCCAGAACCAGAGAGTACAGTGGGGAATACCGGTATTTCATACACTGCAGATTTTCCCACCTACAAAGAATGGCGAAATCTGTAATTTTTATTGTAGGTACACTTCAACTGTGAGAGACAGAATCTAAAAATAAAAACTGGAAAATCACATTGTATGATTTTTACATAATTAAATTGCATTTTATTGCATGAAATACATATTTGATCACCTACCAACCAGCAAGAATTATGGCTCTCACAGACCGGTAAGATTTTCTGTAAGAAGCCCTCCTACTCTACATTTATAACAAGTATTAATTGCACCTGTTTGAACTCTATACCTGTAAAAAAGACACCTGTTCGCACACTCAATCACACTCCAACCTCTCCACCATGGCCAAGACCAAAGATCTGTCTAAGGACACCAGTGACAAAATTGTAGACCTTCACAAGGCTGGGATGGGCTACAGGACAATAGGCAAGCAACTTGGTGAAAAAGCAACAACTGCTGGCACAATTTTAGAAAATGGAAGGAACACAAGATAATTGTCAATCTGCCTCGGTATGGGGCTCCATGCAAGAGCTCGCCTCGAGGGTTAAGGATGAATCTAGGAAAGGTCAGGAATTAGCCAAGAACTACACTGAGGACCTGGACAATAACATGAAGAGAGCTGGGACCACATTCTCAAACATTACTGCTAGTAACACACTATGCCGTCATGGTTTAAAAACCTGCAGAGCACACAAGATCACCCTGCTCACACCAGCACATGTCCAGGCCCATTTGAAATTCACCAATGACCATCTAGATGATCAGAGGAGGCACTGGAGAAGGTCAATTAGTCAGATGAGACCAAAATAGAACTTTTTGGTATCAACTCCACTTGCCGTGTTTGGAGGAAGACGAAGGATGAGTACAACTCCAAAAACACTGCTCCAGCCATGAAGCATGGTGGTTGATACATTACACTTTGGGGGTGCTTTACAGCAAAGGGGACAGGACGACATCACCGTATTGAAGGGAGGATGGATGGGGTCATGTACCGCAAGATTTTGGCCAACAAACTCCTTCCTTCTCTAAGAGTATTAAAGATGGATTGTCGCTGGGTCTTCCAGCATGAAAATGACCCGAAACACACAGCCAGGGCATCTAAGGAGTGGCTCTGTAAGAAGAATTTCAAGGTCCAGGAGTGGACTATCCTGTCCTCAGACCTGAACCCAATAGAAAATCTTTGGAAGGAGCTGAAACTTAGTGTTGCCCAGCGACAGCCCCGAAACCTGAAAGATCAGGAGACGATCTGTATGGAGGAGTTTGACAAAATCCCTGCTGCAGTCTGTGCAAACTTGGTCAAGAACTACAGGAAACGTCTGACCAATGTAATTGCAAACAAAGGTTTCAGTACCAAATATTAAGTTCTGTTTTTCTACTGTAGCAATTACTTATTTTATGCAATAAAATACAGATGAATTATCATGCAATGTGATTTTCTGTTTTTTATTTTTAGATTCTGTCTCTCACAGTTGAAGTATACCTACAATAAAAATTACAGACCTCTCCATTCTGTGTAGGTGAGAAAACTTGTGAAATCGGCAGTGTATCAAATACCTAATTTTCCCACAGTATGTATGACTTATACATACTCCAGGCCAATGGGCGCAGCCTCGCTCTCTGTACACGTCTGCGCCCTTGTCCACTAACCGGCGGCATCACTAGATGGGGCACCGCTTCGCTCAACACAAGAGTATGGAGAGCGAGGCTGTGCCCACTGGCCGGGAGTATGTATAGCTCATACTCATTCTCCTGTCCAGCGTCTAAAACCAGCAAGTCTCCGCAGCGCACAGTGCATGCGCTAGGGCGATTCATAAGTCTGCAGTCACACAGAGTAACTGCAGGTTTATTGATTTGGACCGGACAAACACCTGAACCCTTCTGTCCTCCGACATCATCTCTCTGGTGACAGTTGGGAGGTCCCCATACACATTAGCCTGTTACCCAAAGCCATCAATATTGGTGGGTCAGGCTATGACATGACATTTGAAGTACACGTACATCATATGTTTGATCAAGGCCTTTAATGCGGGCTCGCACGGCGAGGCCGAATGTTTCCCAGCAGATGTCTGATTAAATCATAGGCCTTTAACAGCTACGGGCGATAACCTGTTAAGTCCTGCTGTCAATCTACGAGAGCCGGGAGGGTGTGTGATTCCAAGTGCCCATCGGCGCGCCCTTGACGTAATCGCGGGTGCCAATGGGCTGTCATGATAGCATGGGGTCTGCTGATGACCCTGTAGCTGTCATTATGATCCTACTGTGATAGCCAGCCCACTGCTGGCATTCATAGGAGATCTTAATTCTCGGATCACAGCTTCAAGCCCCCTAAGGGGACTATTAAATACAGTAAAAAGTTTTTTAAAAAAGGTTTCCCAAATATGAAAAATAAAAAGTTCAAATCACCCCCTTTTTGCCTCATTAAAAATAAGACTATTTAAAAAATAAATTTAGCATCGCTGCATTTATAAAATTTCTATCAAAATGTAATTAAATTAATCCAATCGGTAAACAGTGTAACGAGAAAGAAAAATCAAAACCCCCAAATTATGTTTTTTTTTGGCAACTGAAATATAATGCAAAAAGAGGCCATTGTTAGTATCTATTCAGTTTGACCATCCACCATCTTGTTGTGGTTTCTGGCTGCTGGTCTTTTTCCCCTGGTGCTGGGTTTGTCGTTGGTCAGGTGATTGTATCACCCTTTATTACCCTGCACCTGCCTCCCAGTCCTTGCTGGACATCAGTGTTAATCCGCTTGAGTTCTGGCTAGGAGCCTTAATAGCGTTGCGTTATACTTTGTGCAGTTCTAGGATCTCTAGTTCTGCTTTCTTTATCTTTTTTTTTTTCCTTTTGTTTCTGCAGCTTCCTCTGTTTCCGTGCTAGGAGGTTACCAGTGTTTTGTTCCCATTCCCTAGATCTTTCAAGGATCCCCTCCCCCCACCTTCAGGTCTTCTCTTGAGTTTAGACTAGGATCGTCGGTGGGTCTATTCGCATGGAATAGGTCGCCCACTCCATCGTAGGGATAGAGTTTAGCCATAGTGCAGGGTCAGATTCCCCCCGCTCTATTCCTGAGTTGCAGACCCATAACAGCGATCAAAACGTCGTATCTACCCTGAAATGGTATCAATAAAACCGTCAGCTCAGTGAGCAAAAAATAAGCCCTCACCCAGCCCCAGATCCCAAATAAATAAGAATATTTACCTATGAAATCTATATCCACAATGGCACGGGTGAACGGAGCGATACATTTCTATACTTTTATATAAACCGTACAGTTTTATGCTATAAAGAAACGCACATGATGTGCACGGAGGAGTTCATCTCCAATCTCTACATTTAATAGTCAACTAACACCGGTGCCACCTGTCGAATCAGCTGTATCCGGCTTGCTTTCTAAGATGTTTGGGTATTTACATTTGTGGAGATGGATAATACTCAGGCGCACATCTGAACTAATAATAACCAAGGCCGTCCTGTTCTGCCGCTGTCTTTTAAAGATTTTATTTATAGAATAGCAATAATGTCTCCTTTCCCCCAGCAGTAACAAGATGCCATACTAACATATCTGGCATTGCACTGAAGAGCAAGCAGAAGGGGTTAAGTGTTTGACTACTATAGAAAACCTATATTTAAACACCCAACACAAACATCATTGGAGAGTGTCTTGTTGAAAACCTCATCAATTATCATGAGCAAAGAGCGGCAACAAAGTGTCTCATGGAGCACACGGCATATCTGTCCACTGGATCGACAGTCCATTAATTTCAATAGGCACCATGTAATGCTACATTTCCACTTGGGTGGAACAGTAGCAAAATTAAACACTTGCTCCCGGGTTCCGGTGAAGTTTACAGTTGATCCCTTGAGGTCCCATCATCAGGAGAAATATAGCACACCCCCCACACTTATTAGTCGGTCAACTGGTTCAGCCAACATTGGAGGCTTTGGCTGACATTTATCTAATATGTATGGCAACATTACCCATAATTACATAGAATCATAGAATGGTAGAGTTGGAAGGGACCTCCAGGGTCATCGTGTCCAACCCCTTGATCAATGCAGGATTCACTAAACCATCTCAGACAGATGTCGGTCCAGCCTCTGTTTGAAGACCTCCACTGAAGGAGAACTCTCTTGGCAGCCAGTTCCACTCATGGACACAATCGATTACCAACAACTTTGATGGTTATTCAAAATGCAAAAGTCCCAAGTAACGGTGACCTTCTGTAATCTTCACCAATGATACCAGAGCAAATGGAAAGAGGCTTCACACATCCGACATTCATGGTTCAAGTGAAGGCTGTTATGTATGGTGTAGGTGTGTGTCTCGTCAACTCTCCTTCACATTTGAAGCTGTTGAGTTCTGGTCAGGATTCCTTCATCGCGGTCAGTACAGGTTGGATGTATGAAGTCAAATTTAAGCAGATAATCTCTTCTATTTCGTAATCTATGCATTTATTAGACACAGTCATGAAGGTAGAAATCGAAGCCTGCGGCCAGTGTACTGGGTATCTGCCAAGTCCTCATGATGAAATACACCATTAGCTGCTCAACAGACATCCTCTGGGAGACGGAGAACCATTCAAGACCAGTGAGACAGTAATAAGGCAGCTGGCGAAAGCAGAACTGATGAAACTGTAAAGTGTCCAACCTTTTAAATATATCTTACAATATGACCATCATTTCCGATGCCCGTGATATGCCCATTCTCCTACACCACTCAAATCCTCCATAACATGTTCCGACTAAACTGTCTGTGTGGTTTAACCTCAAAGGCCGCATTGAAAATAAATCAATAAACCTTTACGATTAGAGAATCTCATAGTGCTAGCTTTGCATTCCCATGAGAGCATTTACTTAGAAGATTGCAAAATCTATTGTCTTCCTCAGATGAAATGGCCAACACTAATCAATTAAAAACCCACAATGCATTTACAGAGAAACTCGTGTCCGACCTCTGATAGAATCTCCCTACTACTAATCCGAAAATGCGCAACGCTGAAAAACCCATAAACTGTGTGCACCGGGAAGATTAAGAAAACAAACGAGGAATTCTTACCAGACCGTAGTTTCCACCTGACTGTCGTTCAGCTGCCGATTGTCCAGCTGTGCAAAAAGTGGAAAGAGAACCTGGATACCCCCAATCGAATGGATTGCGCTGTGTATTGAGTGCGTTACTATAGCTTTTACGTCCTAAAAGGAGGGAAAAGGAAAAAAAGCACTTTAGAGCAATTACAAATTACATAAACTGCACACCGGAGAGATTGACAGGTCAATGCGTCCATTTTGAAACTTAGCTAGTTGGTATTCGCTATAACTCAAAGGGTAAAGGTTCTCATAGACATTTGATAAGTTGTCCAAAATGGCCAAAAGAATGATTTTTAGCTTTTTTGGTGAAATGAACAATCGTTTGTTTTGAACTTTGAACGTCTATTATAGTTCTGGTTCGGTACAATGCATTTATTTTTGATTGAAAAGCAAAATCACTGGCTGAAAAAAAAATCCATTAATGGCTAATGTCTAAGTCTGAGATGGCTTTCGAGCCACTGACAAACCGTGCTTTTTTGGCCCATTTTCATCTGATGTATAAAGGGCGTTTATATGGGCAGATCCCTATCATACAGAGCGCCGACAGACCATAATACAGGTGGATAGGCTGTTTTTTTAAGCCCGATCAAATCACACAAGAAACAATCGCATTGCTCTTTCATCCACTGATCGGCATGTCTACACTTGCCCAAGAGTTCTTATGAAAGTTGATCCAAATTATTATCAAATGATAGTGCATTTAATAGCACTTGCTCAAGTTCTAAAAAGTTGGAAGACAGGACAGGAGCAAGTAACACTGGCTAAAGACATTAATTAGGGATCAGTTATCAATTCCTCTTGAATCCACCATAAAGTTGCTCGTTCACCAAGTGCGTATTTTTCGATAGGGAGAATGGAGTAAGAGGGTTTGGCAGTGAGTTATCCCTTGCATGAACACAAAGGATCAGGCATGTTGGAATCAGAGGTGGTGGTGACCTGTCTTGGCCAAGTGATTGAACATGTGGACATTTCTGGTGCATTGGCGACATGGGGCAAGAAGTAAAGACTGGGATAAGTGTTCCAATGGGCAAGAAGTACAGACTGTGGTAAGTGTTCCAATGGGTAAGAAGTACAGACTGTGGTAAGTGTTCCAATGGGTAAGAAGTACAGACTGGGGTAAATATTCTAATGGGAGAGAATATTACTACAATTATTTTCTAAAGCAACCTTAGCTCTTTAAAAATAATTTTCTTAACAGTAAATTCTCTAAAATTTTAAAAACTGGAAAACACAAAATTGCATTTAGATATGTCTTTGTTTAGAAAATAAGCTCCATCACCCTAATGGTGCAATACAGCAGTACCAACCCATAATATCATCTTGTATCTCATGTCAATGTGCAATATAGTGCAATAAATGAATATTACTTGTGTGTATGCTTTTGGGCATCTGACCAGAGGTTCTTGAGAACAGATAATGCTTTCTGATCACTTTGAAAAGTCAGTCTCGCTCTGTGTTCCTTCAAATGTCATTACTCTTTAGGCAGAATGGCAAGATGTAATATGAATCTGAAGCGGAAGCTATTTTGAGAACGGGATGTTATGGGTCGGTAAGCAACAGATGTGCCTGGTCTCAGCCTCGGCATTCTTTAAAAACCATATTTAAAAAAAGAACGAGTGCATGGTCACTCAGCAGCACATAACACCTTAACTTCTGTCCTCCAAAGAAGCTCCTCCTGACCCCAAATTTACCTTCCCCCATCACTTGATTACATAAAAAATGCATTCAATCCCGCTGCTATAGGGTTGTAATATGTTTGTTTTATTTCTACCCTTGAGCACATACGTGACCTTCACAATTTACTGTCCATAGGAAAAAAAATAGAACTTGATAAAACAAGAGGTTAAAAAAGGCAAATCAAAAGATTATAAACAAGTCATGACGAATATGTTAGGATCACTTTGTGATTGCGCCCATTGATGGATACAGCAGTTTTTTGTTTTTTTAATAAAATATTTATATTTTGTAAAAGAGGCAAAAAAAAAAAATGAGAGAGTGAACTGAAACTTACAAATGATGATCCTGCAAAAACAATAGTGGCATGGATGCCAGGAATGGGAGGAAAAAACAAAACAAAAAACAAGCTAAATTCTGCAAATTCAGTACAACTGGTGCAATTTTATTTCGTATATTTTTATTAAATGACCCTTAACTATGTGAGTATGCATCCGGGCCGATGCAAGAAGATCCATCTCCAGCGTCTTCTAATCAGGATACTTATATCATCTAATCAAGGAACACAGATGTAAGACAGTGCCCAATATCTATGGGCAACGAACATATGTACAATACTTAATAACTAGATGCCATTTTCTCCTTTACCTGTAGCATCAGCGCATGGGGGGAGTGCACAAATATGGAGGGGTTTTCCTTTGGTGAGGATTCAAGGCAAAGCTGGGCGTCAGTGGCCTTTGCATTGTACGTGAATGCTATACTGCTTGCGAGTTTTCCGTCATACAGGACTTGCTTGTGGTGCTCGGCCAAATGTATATCGCTCTCAGACTTAAACTTGAATGTACTCTGTATAAAAAAAAAAAGCCAAAGTTAGAAAAATTATCCCAAAAGATAAACTATGCACGTGAATACCAAGTATACAACATAACAAAAAACATTAATTTTCAAGGGGTAAAAAAATAAATAAATACAAGAGGAAAAATATAGAAAGGCTCAAAACCGTACATTATCACATTAGGAAAAGTATCATGAAGTTTTAATGCAAAATAGCCACTTGGCTAAAACAATACAAATGCATTCCTAAAAGGGGTAGTCCAAGAGTTAAGTCATCAATATCAGGTTGGTGGGAGTTCAACAACTCCACCGTTCAGCTGTTTGCAGGTCTTGCCATGACTAGAGCAGTTTGCAGAGCCAGGACACCACAGCTTCATACTCTGTGTAGTCGCTGTTCTAAGGCACGGATGCTCAGCTACTACTGAAGTAAGTAGTAGCAGAGCTGCAGCACCCAGGGACACCCAGCATGCAGAGTATGAAGCCGTTTACTTCTAGCCACGGCAGGACCTGCAAACAGCTGATCGGTGTAGGTGCCGGCCCCCCCAATGTTAGGTAATGTCAGGGAACAGAAGGATCCGCCATGAACGATTTCTGACTGCTGGTCCTTTAGTTCATGGCGATATAGAAAACACCGCAGCGCTCAGCAGAGGTACAAAGAACTTGACAACTTCCTGGACATAAATTGGCACTGCGGCACTTTCATTCTCATGAGCACAAGTCCCAGGGATTGAACCCTCAGGAAGGACAATATGACAGAATACCCTAGTGAAAAGAAATCATTTTATTTGTTACGAAGACTCTTAAATAAAATACCTAAATATGTAATAAAAAGGTGAGGCGGCTATACATTTTTTTTTATATTATGCATCAATTCAGATGTATCTAGATTTCCCTTATTGCAGGTATTCACCATCTCCTACCATATACATGGTACCAAGCCTTTAAAGGGAATCTGTCAGTAGGATCAACCCTTTTAAACCGTCTATATAGACATGTAGGTCATAGAAAGCTGAATAAAAGGATATCTTGATTAGAGAAGGACGAACCCAAACAGTACAGTTTGGCGTCCATACCGAATACCTACTGTTCGGGCACGGACACCGAACATGGACTTCATCAGGAAGTCCATGTTAATATTTGGGTTTGGCTGCCCAATCGCCGGGTGTTTGCCGCGCTGTCATGTGCTTCTGATCGGCGGTAAAATCATCACCGGCTGTCAGATACATGTGACTATCAAAAGCACGCAGCGGTCATCAGAGGTATAAAGTTTACCACCGGTCACTGGTGTCAGCTGATGGGACTACTGCTCCCATCATCCGACACCTGCTGCCACTTTAGAACAGTGAGAGCAGGAGCGGCTGATGGGCTCCTGCACTGTAATAAAAAAATGTAAAAAAAAAAAAAAAAACGGCCTGGATTCCCCCGGTATTTTTGATAACCAGCCAGGCAAAACTCACAGCTGGGGGCTGCAACCCTCAGCTGTCAGCTTCAGCAAGGCTGGTTATCAAGAATAGAGGGGTCCCTATGCTGTATTTTTTAAAATAAATAATTTAAAAAAAAAACGGTGTGGGGTCTCCCCTATTTTTGACAACCAACCCTGCTAAAGCAGACAGCTGGGGGTTGGTGTTCTCAGGCTGGTAAGGCTAGGTTCACATTGCGTTAGGGCAGTCCATTCAACGCATGCGTTAAACGGACTGCGCTAACGCAACTGCCTTTTTTGATCGGGTTAAGCGATCACGCTAGCGCAGATGCTCTATCTGCGCTAGCAGTGACGGACCCTCGAACGCTGCAGACCGCGTCCGAGGGTTCGTCACAGCATGACGGCACATCGCTAATGCATGCCGATTATGACATGCGTTAGAGATGAGCTACGTTATGGCAGTCTATGGGTGCGTTAACTGATGTGTTACATCGCGTTAATGCCGCGTTGTAATGCAATCTGTTAGACGGACTGCCATAACGCAATGTGAACCCAGCCTAAGGGACCATGGATATTGACCCCACCCCTAACCTAAAAATAGCAGCCCGCAGCCACCCAGAAAAGGTGCATTTATTAGATATTCTGGCGCTTTGCCCGGCTCTTCCCACTTGCCCTGTAGCGATGGCAAGTGGGGTTCTTATTTGTGAGGTTGATGTCACCTTTTGTATTGTCTGGTGACATCAAGCCCACGGCTTAGTAACGGAGAAGCGTCTATAAGACACCTATCAATTACTAATCCTATAGTAATATGGTAAATAAAGACACAGCCAGAATAAAGTCTTTTATTTGAAATAAAACAACTGTTTTCCATTTTTATTTAAAAATAAACACAGTTATACTCACCTAACGCCTATTCCATTGAATCCCTCATCTCCTGTAATAAACCAACAATAAAAAAAAAACTATCTCTCACCTGTCCATCGTTCTGTCCCACACTGTATGGGGGGATGAACAGTTTTCAACCCAGACGGTGCCAAGAGGCAACCATCCACGCTGAGAGCCACTGGTGAATTAGCTGCTGCAAGCGCAGCATCAGTGACCAGCGGTGACGTCATAGAGGTTACTGTTGGTCACCAAGGCTGCGTTCCCAGCCAGCCTTAACTGCGGTGACCTCAGTGAAATCCCCGCTAGTACTGTGAGAAAGTCTCACGGTACAGAGGCGAGTTTACCACAGTTCAAATTCACCACAGTGAAATTCTCCGTGATCTTCGGTGAATTCGCCTGTGCACAGTGAGACTTTCTCACGTTCACTGCAGTTCATTTGCTGGCTGGGAACGCAGCCTTAGTGACCGGCAGTAACGTTGATGTCGTCACCACTAGCCATTAAGGCTATGCTTGTAGCAGCTCATTCCCCAGTGGTTCTCAGCCTTGACAGACAAATCTTAGTCCTGTCCGGTTGAAAACGGTTTATCCCCCAGACATGGATTACGGCGTGGGACAGAACGGACAGGTGAGGGATATTGTTGTTTTTATATTTTTGGTTTATTACAGGAGACGAGGGAGTCAATGGAAAGGGCGTTAAGTGAGTATAACTGTTTGTTATTTTTAAAAAAAAAGTAAAATTGTTCTGTTTTATTGCAAATAAAAAACTTTATTCTGGCTGTGTCTTTATTTACCATACAACTATTGGATTAGTAATGGAGAGGTGTCTTATAGACACCTCTCCATTACTAAGTCGTGGTCTTGATGTCACCGGACAATACAAAGGTGACATCAACCGCACAAATATGAACCCTAATTGCCACCACTACAGGCTGGTTGTCAGAAATGGGGGGGACCCCATATTGTTTTTTTTTTATTATTTATTTCAATAATTTAAAAACAGTGTGGGGACCCCTTTATTCATGATAACCAGCCTTGCTAAAGCTGACATCTGAGGGTTGCAGCCCCCAGCTGTGAGTTTTGCCTGGCTAGTTATCAAAAATACAGGGGAACCCACACCGTTTTTTTTTTTTTTATTATTATTTATTTACAGGGCAGGAGCTGACTGATTAATACTCCCCCATAAGCCGCTCCTGCTCTCACTCTTATTAGCGGCAAGCAGCAGACGTCGGCTGATGGGAACAGTAGCCCCATCAGCTGACACCAGTGACCGGAGGTAAACTTTATTTCTGCTACCACAGCTGCGTGCTCACACTGTCTTGACAGCGTGGGAACCGTGGCTCTCTGACCAGTGGGAATGATTTTATCGCTGATCAGAAGCGGTGTTTTCTGCGCTGTCATGCCTCCAGAATCGGCATCCAGAAATGATTTTGAATAAAAGGGTTAGCTGAACTAACTGAACTGAAATTTGTTTTCTTACAAGCACATTTGCTGCAGCTCTCACAGCTCTGCTGTATTACAGCCCTGTCTGCCTGTGAATTGGAAGTTGAAGCTCAGAGGAACCTGCAGAGGTGTCAGGTATAAATCACACATAGATCTGCATTATTTACATATAAGTGTGGATCTCTCTGGAGTAAGACATCAGATTACAAATATCAAGGTGTCATTTTATTCAGCTTCCTATGACCTGCGTGCCCATATAGACTGCTTAGAATGGGTGATCCTACTGACATATTCCCTTTAACAAGCAGTTCAAAAACTACACAATGTATCAAAAGAATGGAGCAACCTGCTAAGCTTGTGCTTTGCTATAAGGCTCTATGCAATTTAAGTTTTGGGACTTCAAGAAAGTGTGCAGTATTTTTGCAGTCAAAATTCTGGAAATCTTGAAAGAACCCCAACAAACTCAATATTTTTTGATTGTTTTTTTGACTGACGGATGTGGCAAAGTGTTGCAGCATGATGCTTCTGTAAACACAGTCTACGTCAGTTTGGATCTGCAGGATGGAATAATAATGTACAAAGGAGCGTCATACTTAGATGTAGGCATCAAAAGAAGCCGCAACGGCCTTCAGGAACTGAATAAAAGGAGAGTACAAGGCGAGTACACATGGCAAAGGAACAAGTTGTTTTGGTGCTTAAATCCAGAGGCAGACAACAAGGATCAAAGCTATAAACAAGCGGCACATTTGCAACAGTCATTCCATTAGTGCTCAGCCCAACACGGCTTATAGTCAGATGAACAGAAGCATTTTCTGGAGACTGTTTACACACGCATAACCAGCAGCATTAACAAATACCATTGGCCTTAATGGAAAGGCCTTGGAGGAGAGTGCATCACATGGATCATTAGCTCGGGACATTCCACATTCAGCCTGGAATGACATCTATTAGGCACCTCGACATACTACTACTTTACCTGTAAATACCTTCACTTATTCCTTTTTAACTCTTTCTTTGTGTCAAGAGGTAACACTTAATTGCCTTCATAAAATATGGTCAGATACCACCGATACGGATGCCGTGAAACTATTTGCTGTCAAATTGTCCGAGCATGAACGGATAAGAGACTTCCATAAAGCAAGCTGTCATTTCCATTTGACATAGTTCTTTAAAATGTTGCAGACAGATGACAGCTACACGAAGACGACGAGCAAGACAATGAAAGTGTTGAAAACAGGAGTTCATTGCCTCGCATTGTGTTTGTCAGGAGGGAAGGGGAAGCTGCTCATTTCAGCTGTCCATTCTCTCACCGGAAATATAGGAATAGCAAGACGATGGCGAAGAGTATGACAGAAATCACTTTTCCATCTCTCAAGTGGCTTCCTGGAATGCACTAATCGAATGGCAACAAGCAATTCATTAGATGGATTAAAAAAAAATGGATTGTGATTATTACAAGAAGTGGAGGCATTTCTAGCCATAATTATTGGAATGCATAACTGGCAATCTGCCCCAGGCAACACATACAAATGCCATTTACTGTCAAAGGATCACCAAGTATCTCCATTTATCATAAAGCCACAAATCCGAATCCGATGCTGCTTGGGTGGCCGGCTGGTCTCTTCTTCCTGGTCCTATCGTGAGGCATAGTAAATGCAGGAAAATATCCCTAAATGTCTACAGTGGAGACAAGCCTCAGCCAGCGGGGGACAAGCCTCAGCCAGCGGGGACAAGCCTCAGCCAGCGGGGACAAGCCTCAGCCAGCGGGGGACAAGCCTCAGCCAGCGGGGGACAAGCCTCAGCCAGCGGGGGACAAGCCTCAGCCAGCGGGGGACAAGCCTCAGCCAGCGGGGGACAAGCCTCAGCCAGCGGGGGACAAGCCTCAGCCAGCGGGGACAAGCCTCAGCCAGCGGGGAAAGAAAGCCTCAGCCAGCGGAGACAAGCCTCAGCCAGCGGAGACAAGCCTCAGCCAGCGGAGACAAGCCTCAGCCAGCGGAGACAAGCCTCAGCCAGCGGAGACAAGCCTCAGCCAGCGGAGACAAGCCTCAGCCAGTGGAGACAAGCCTCAGCCAGCGGAGACAAGCCTCAGCCAGCGGAGACAAGCCTCAGCAAGCGGAGACAAGCCTCAGCAAGTGGAGACAAGCCTCAGCCAGCGGAAACAAGCCTCAGCCAGCGGACACAAGCCTCAGCCAGCGGAGACAAGCCTCAGCCAGCGGAGACAAGCCTCTGCCAGCGGAGACAAGCCTCAGCCAGCAGAAACAAGCCTCAGCCAGTGGACACAAGCCTCCGCCAGCGGAGACAAGCCTCAGCCAGCGGAGACAAGCCTCAGCCAGTGGAGACAAGCCTCAGCCAGTGGAGACAAGCCTCAGCCAGTGGCTCAACTAAGCATCACTTCCCATCATTTTTTGGGTGTCAAGGTAGAACCAAAAGGTAAAGATCAGAAATTAATTGGGAAACCATAAGAACTAAAGATGAAAGAGATCAGCGAGTATTGCTTTTATATTCTTAAACTCATAAAAGATGTTTGCTGAAAAATGTTCACCATTGGACAATGCTTTAAAGCATCAAAATGATCCCTTTACACATCTACAGTCATGGCCAAAAGTTTTGAGAATGACACAAATATTAATTTTTACAAAGTCTACTGCTTCACTTTTTCTAATGGCAATTTGCATATACTCCAGAATGTTATAAAGAGTGATCAGCTTAACAGCAATTACTTGCAAAGTCAATATTTGGCTAGAAAATGAACTTTATCCCCCAAAACACATTTCAACATCATTGCAGCCCTGCCTTAAAAGGACCAGCTAACCTCTTTTCAGTGATTGCTCCATTAACACAGGTGTGGGTGTTGATGAGGACATGGCTGGAGATCAATCTGTCATGATTAAGTAAGAATGACACCACTGGACACTTTAAAAGGAGGCTGGTGCTTGGCATCATTGTTTCTCTTCTGTTAACCATGGTTATCTCTAAAGAAACACGTGCAGTCATCATTGCAATGCACAAAAATGGCCTAACAGGGAAGAATATCGCAGCTAGAAAGTTTGCACCTCAGTCAACAATCTATCGCATCATCAAGAACTTCAAGGAGAGAGGTTCCATTGTTGCCAAAAAGACTTCAGGGCGCCCAAGAAAGACCAGCAAGCGCCAGGACCGTCTCTTAAAAGTGTTTCAGCTGCAGGATCGGGACACCAGCAGTGCAGAGCTTGCTCAGGAATGGCAGCAGGCAGGTGTGAGTGCATCTGCATGCACTGTGAGGCGGAGACTCTTGGAGCAAGGCCTGGTCTCAAGGAGGGCAGTAAAGAAGCCACTTCTCTCCAGAAAAAACATCATGGACAGACTGATATTCTGAAAAAGGTACAGGCAGTGGACTGCTGAGGACTGGGGTAAAGTTATTTTCTCTGATGAATCCCCTTTTCGATTGTTTGGGACATCAGGAAAACGCCTCATTCGGAGAAGACAAGGTGAGCGCTACCACCAGTCTTGTCTCATGCCAACTGTTAAGTATCCTGAAACCATTCATGTGTGGGGTTGCTTCTCAGCCAAGGGAATCGGCTCTCTCACAGTCTTGCCTAAAAACACAGCCATGAATAAAGAATGGTACCAGAATGTCCTCCAAGAGCAACTTCTCCCAACCCTCCAAGAGCAGTTTGGCGATCAACAATGCCTTTTCCAGCATGATGGAGCACCTTGCCATAAAGCAAAGGTGATAACTAAATGGCTCAGGGAACAAAACAGAGATTTTGGGTCCATGGCCTGGAAACTCCTCAGATCTTAATCCCATTGAGAACTTGTGGTCAATCATCAAGAGACGGGTGGACAAACAAAAACCTAAAAATTCTGACAAAATGAAAGCATTGATTGTGCAAGAATGGACTGCTATCAGTCAGGATTTGGTCCAGAAGTTGATTGAGAGCATGCCAGGGAGTATTGCAGAGGTCCTGAAGAAGAAGGGTCAACACTGCAAATATTGACTTGCTGCATTAACTCATTCTAACTGTCAATATAAGCTTTTGTTACTCATATGTTTGCAATTATTATATTTCTGTCTGTGATAAAAACATCTGTCAAACACACATAAAAACCAGAGGGCAGCAGATCATGTGAAAATATAATATTTGTGTCATTCTCAAAACTTTTGGCCATGACTGTATACTAGTGACTATCACTAAATAAATTAAACATTATCCCAAAATGGGGCCATAGACTCAAAGGGTTATACCCATCATGAAAAGTTATAGCCCACTCAAAGTATATGTGATAACTTTTGATCAGTGGGTGTCCAACCACTGTGACCCTCATCATTCCCAAGAAGGAAAATCTCCATTTATTCTCTGTAGTACTGTTGGTCCTGCTCTGCCCCCCCTATTTTGAGGCCTGCTGGCACATATACCATATAAGCTATTAGGGTAAGGAAACATCCTGATCGGGTAGCCCTTGTCGCGGTGGGATGCGTTTTACATGTACAATTACTTGTTATTTACTTACTGAACAGTATTTGCTCTTTGTTTTTATCCCAAGATTTATCCATTCATTCTCTGCAAAACTGTTGAAGATCTCAAAGTACTGTACTATGTAGTTTCCAGAAGTCCCACAACTGGTGAACTGGTGGTGTGCACCACCTCATCCATTCATGGTTGAATTTAATGGACTTATGTATTTTTTAAAAAACATATTGACTATGTAACTATGCAAGTATGGCAACTGTGGTTCCAACGGGGCGATTCAGAGCCCCCTTCTCGGAATCTGTGGGGGGGGGGGGTTGCAACAGTTAATGATCCGCAAGTTGGAACCTATCCTTTGGATAGGTAATGACCTCTAATGATGGGACTCTAATGATACTCAATTCACCTTTTCTGATGGTCCCTAATGAGAAATTAGAGGATGGTGATGTGAGGGGGTTTGGAGGACTGCCAGCCAGCAAGACACCTGACCCAAGTATTAAAATACAGGGATGAAGCAGCAAACTCCGTATTTTATTACTTTTAAAAGGATTAGTTCATAAGAAAAAAAATATGTAAATAGTAATGTAAATGAAAATTAATAAACTGCACCACTGTCCCCACACACATGATAACTACATCAACCATAGCATGGGGTCAGCAGAAATTTGGGATCATTGTCATTAAAGCGCCACATCTGATTACAGGTGGTGACTGGTATTGCAGCTCGGTCTAATCACATCAATAGCCCTGATATAGCTATAGTAGACACAATGAATGGACAGATGCAGCGCAGCTTCTGTAAAAAGTGAATTTTTTCCTCCAAAGGTCTCATTCAGACACTTGTTTTTCACATACATGTTTTTTTTCTGTGTTTTTCACACATAGATCATGTATGCATTAATTACAGCAACATTTCCATTTTTGGCTGGATCAAAATCACCCATACAATCCATGGGTCCGTGAAAAGCACTGACAGCAAATGGACGCCATTAATGTGCTGCGCGTGTTTAATGATGCAATGAAGTTTGGTGATTAGAGAAAATCGTTGATGAAAGAAACTGATCCACTGACCAAACACTGATGAAAATCAGTCCATCTTAAAACATACATGAAAAAAATGGACATCCAAAATGGAAAAGCAGCTGCATTTTCCAGTGCAAGCAATCTCATTCACATGCTGTGAAACACTGACGGACACAGAAAGAAAAGGGCTCCTGTGCAAGAACAAAATATGGGCCCTTTGCAGCCCAAGAGCTGCTAAAAATGCAAAATTGCACCTGCTTTGGAGGTCCAAATGGCCCCCTTACCTCTTGTGCCCCTGTGCGGCCACACAGGTTGCACCAATGATATGTCCGCCCCTGCTGTGAAAAATATCTGCAGCATAAAATGGCAAGAGCTGCAGGTTTAAGATCTGCAACAAGTCAATTTCTGCTGCGGATGTAGGGGTCTCACTCTTTGCAGTGCTTCTCCGCAGCAGTATCCGCAGTGGTAAATATTGCCGGAGGTCCGCAGTAAATCTATTCCATGGGAACATAACCTAATGTTACAGAATCAGACACAGCACAGCTTGGAATGTTGCTAGAAAGCAATTGATGGGTGATAATTAATATGGCTGCCTTTACTGCCAAAAAGGAAAATGACAATGGGGTGTTTACTGAGATCAGGATTTTGTTCGCCAGTTTAAAGCCCACCATAAACATCAGATGGCAGCCGGCTGAATGACACTTTAGTCGATCGTTCATCTGGCAGCCATCTTCCCCCGGCTCTCCCTTACACAGGAGCACTAGTCTGATGGAACGCCATCGGCAGATATCTCTCCGTCTGAGAGCAATACAATCTGCAGCCTCAAATCAGACATGCCCGATTGACATCTCCCAAATAATAGGTTGGCCGGCGTCCCCATATATATTAGATTATTGGCCAAGCCAGTGGATATCCGCGGATTCAGCCAACAGGAGTCTAATATGTTAGTCCAGAGCAAGGCAGATGGAGGAATAAACCTCTTCATACATCTGCACCTCTGTACCTCATATTCCCAGATGTGAATTGTGACAATCCCTGTACATTGCTGCAGAATATGTTGGTGCTATTTAGGCATTAAATAAATTAACAACATTATACATAATTTGGCTGCTATGGATGTAACACCCGGTAGTTACAAGCCTTCATTTGAGGTTGCACTGCATCACTTTGTAGAAGATCCAGATACGTCTAAAGCAGTGATGTCAACTCAAATACACAGAGGGGACAAAATTAAATACTTGGACTAAGTCGCGGCCAAACTTGATATTTATTAAAAAAAAGTCTACAATTGAGGACGTTTTTTTCTTATCAAATAGAACGATGAACCTTCTCATGTGGAAACAAACTTAAAAGGGTCGTCCCACGAACAAAGTACATTTTATTTAATAGATCTTAGAATAAAATAAGCATATAATCACAAATGGGCATACTGGAATAATATGTTATGTAAGAGCAGTAAAAAGCATATGGCGCAATGACCTAATTTAAATATCAAATAACAAAAGGATAAAAAGTGCCCCCCGAACACAGTATGATCTCCACAGTATCCCACACGTATGGTATGATGACCCTACTATACCCCATCAGCAAAGTATGGTGACTTAAACATAGTATGATGCCCCAACTGTGATCACCACATAATCCTCCATACAGTATAATGGGCCCCACATACTCCTCCATACAGAATAATGGGCCCCACATAGTCCTCCATACAGCACAATGAGCTTTACATTATAAAAAAAAAATTAAATACCTACTCCAGAGAAGTGTTTTACTTATACCTGAACAGTGGGTCCTGCTAACCCTAAGCAGGATGATCGCCACTAGCAAAGGAACGGTGTTTTGTAATACCATTTTGTTTTGTTTTGCTGTTTTTGCCCAGAGGCTGTGTTTATTTTTTCCTTCAGCTGTGTTTATGCTACACCTAATAAACCAAGGACATTCTTAAAGAGTCCATGTTCCCGTGTCTACCTCAGTATACAGCCGAGTTAGCCGATCTACCACAATGGGTAGAAATACATAAAGTGTTTACAGCATTTATTTCAACCATATACTCAATGGACCAGATTCATCAAAGCTTTTTCGTCACAATTCTAGCATAAGACACTTTGAAAACTTGCAACATTTTTGCGCAACGTGAGGTTATGGAAAAAGTTAGCAACTTTAGTGTTTTCAAGCCATTTTTTGCCCACGTCAAAGTGGGCAGAGATGGAGCAGAATGGGGAGTGAGGAGGCATGTCAACAACCGCTAGTCAAATGCGCCTGCAAATCTTACTCCAGCAGGGACTTGAATAAGGTTTATGGCAAGGCGCACACCACGTCGCACCTCGCCTGATTCATTAAAAAGTGTGCGCCTCTTAATGAGCCAGGAGGGTCGCACGCCATCCCGCCCCCTCATCAAGACTGGCGCAAAAGACCCCGGTCTTGATGAATCGGGGTCAATATTTTAAGAACAGTAAATAATAAATATCATGTTAGAAATCCTATCACAATCTCTTAACTTGGAAAATGGGAAGCTAGAAAATGCTTTTCTATCTTCCTGCACAATGCTGGATATGGCCACAGTAGGAAGTCACAGCGCGATACTAAATGGAAATTGTAATACATGCAATCTATCAGGGGCCAGAACAAACAGCATTTGTCTCACAATGTATCAGCCGCTGAGGAGACCATCAGGCTTATCATGCCCTCTCGCACAAAACAATCCTGGGAAACTAGGACGCCCATAGCGATTTTTCTCTGTTATTGAAAGAGGATGGAGTATGTAGCTCATTCTGATTCATATAAAAGGAGCGGAGCTGTAATGCAAGATTATATACAGCCCATCAATTCGTGCTGCCTAGAAAAAGAAGCAATTTCCAGCCCTATTTGAATTTGCCAGTCTGCAATACCAGATGTAGCCCACGGACAAGAGTGGAGCTGTTTCTGCAAAAAGAAGCAGACCCTTGTTTCTCTATTTTAGGAACCGCTTTAAAAGCCCTCATACATATTATAGCCACTGATTTGGCTGGTCCAGACGGTCACTTAATATGTACTGGAGCCTCTGTACCCTCCCCAAAAAGATGATGTTAAGAGAGATAAGGGACAGGTTGATACAATTCAAACAGCAGATTCTTTTGTTCTCAAAGCCACAGCTAGAGGAGCCCGATGGCACATTATGGCCCCATGCACATTAGACTAAAGTTTATGCGAATGGCCAAAAGTGTTACGTGTATTGGGCCCTCGCCTATAAGGGTTGTGCCCTTAGGGCCTGATACATCAAAGCTTTAACCCTAGAAATCTTACATAAAAGCTTTGTAAAGTAAGAACATTTTTGCACAACACAGAGCTGTGCTAAAATTTTGCAACTTTTGGCGTTTTCCTGACAGCTTGAAGCAGTTCTGCCAAAAAGGGCAGAGCTTCGGATCCAAGGATGGCCCGGGTCATTGTTACGCCCAACTGTCAAGTTCAATAAAAGAGCCAACGTTCTTTAAGCCAGAAATGCTACTCCAGTCCCTGACTGGAATAAGTACACCCACAGAGAATGTACGTTGAATTCATTAAGTGGCACACGCCTCTTAATGAATTCGGGCCATCGCACTCCAGCGAGCCCTTCTTTAAGACTGGCGTGCGCAACATCAGCCTTCATGAATGAGCCTCTAAGAAATGTAATACCTGACTATTTAGTTCTTGAGAAGATAAGTCACTGCCAAAACTATTTGCCAGCAGCATTCCCCATTCTCCCCTTTGTAACACGAGAACAGAGGACTGTGGGGGAGTCAGGAGGGATAGGTAATGGCCGAGAGTGCTGGGCAGTCAGTTTTCGCATGTGTATGGTCGATTTACCTCCATGGAGAGAACACGAATTCTCAGATAAGCCGATTGTTCTTCCTTATGGGGGAGGCGCGAGAGATCGTGGTCGGTGAAACGAGTATTCAGCTGGCAGCTTTATAAGGTAGAAAAAAAATGTATCCAGAACTCATCCCAAGGTTAAATAAAAAAATTGCCATTTATTGGATATAATTAAGACCCAATGGTAGAAAAATATACAACATACTTGTGCCCAGGCTGTTACGCATTTCAAACCACAGTCCTTGGGTTGTTATTAAGAACCCCGGCACTGGGATTTGAAACGCGTAACAGTCGTGTCGTATTTTTTAGCAAGTTTTATATTTTTGTATAGTTAGATTGTAAAGATATCCAATAAATGGCAATTTTTTATTGAACATTGGGATGAATGCTAGAGAAATCTTTTTTACATTATCTGGGAGCGGCTGCCTGCTGCACTCCATGCACCACATGGTTCATTAGACCCTGGATTCTGTCTTCATAGACGGGTGACATGAAATTACACTTACTTTCCTATTTTCAGCTTTTTAAGGTGTATGGCCATCTTAAGTCTTTTCTCAACTACCATGCTTACAACAGGTTTTCCAGATTTAAAAATATTAATAGAAGTTCATTATTAGGTGAATAGTAAGTCAGCTAATCTAGCTCCCTACTCCGATGAATAGCACCAGAGCGGTAACTAGTAAATAGGGACATCTAGAACCAGAGCAGCAATCAGGGGATCAGGGCATCTGGGAACAGAGCAGCAACCGGTGGATCAGGGCATCTGGGACCAGAGCAGCAAGCAGTGGATAAGGGCATCTGGGACCAGAGCAGCAAGCAGTGGATAAGGGCATCTGGGAACAGAGCAGCAACCGGTGGATCAGGGTAACTGGGACCAGAGCAGCAAGCAGTGGATCAGGGCAACTGGGACCAGAGCAGTAAGCAGTGATCTAGGCATCAGGGACCAGAGCAGCAACCAGTGGATCACGGCATCTGCGACCAGAGCAGCAAGCAGTGGATCAGGGCATCTGTGAACACAGCAGCAAGCAGTGGATCAGGGCATCTAGGACCAGAGCAGCAAGCAGTGGATCAGGGCATCTAGGACCAGAGCAGCAAGCAGTGGATCAGGGCATCTAGGACCAGAGCAGCAAGCAGTGGATCAGGGCATCTAGGACCAGAGCAGCAAGCAGTGGATCTAGGCATCTGGGACCAGAGCAGCAAGCAGTGGATCTAGGCATCTGGGACCAGAGCAGCAAGCAGTGGATCTAGGCATCTGGGACCAGAGCAGCAAGCAGTGGATCTAGGCATCTGGGACCAGAGCAGCAAGCAGTGGATCAGAGCAACTGGGACCAGAGCAGCAACCAGTGGATCAGGGCATCAGGGACCAAAGCAGCAACCAGTGGATCAGGGGATCTGCGACCAGAGCAGCAACCAGTGGATCAGGGCATCTGGGACCAGAGCAACAACCAGTGGATCAGGGCATCTGGGACCAGAGCAGCAACCAGTGGATCAGGACAACTGGGACCAGAGCAGCAAGCGGTGGATCAGGGTAACTTGGATCAGAGCAGGAAGCAGTGGATCAGGGCAACTGGGACCAGAGCAGCAAACAGTGGATCGAGGCATCAGGGACCAGAGCAGCAACCAGTGGATCACGGCATCTGCGACCAGAGCAGCAAGCAGTGGATCAGGGCATCTGCGACCACAGCAGCAAGCAGTGGATCAGGGCATCTGCGACCAGAGCAGCAAGCAGTGGATCAGGGCATCTGCGACCAGAGCAGCAAGCAGTGGATCAGGGCATCTAAAACCAGAGCAGTAACCAGTAGATCAGAGTATCTAAAACCAGAGCAGCAACCAATAGTTCAGGGAATTTAGTACTACAGCGACAACCAGTGGATCAGAGCATCTACGACCAGAGCAGCAACAATTGGATCAGAGGCATCTAGGAACAGAGAAGCAACCAGTGGATCGAGGCACCTAAGACAAGAGCAGCAACCAGTGGTTCAAGGCATCTAGGAAACAGAAAAGCAACCAGTGGATCAAGGCATCTACAAACCAGAAAAGCAACCAGTGAATAGAGGCATCTAAGACCAGAGCAACAACCAGTAGATCGGTGCATCTAAGACCAGAGCAGCAAGCAGCGGATCAATGCATCTAGAACCAGAGTGGCAATCAGTGGATCAAGGCATGAAGGAGCAGAGCAGCAACCAGTGGATCTGGGCATCTAGGACCAGAGTATCAACTAGTGAATGAGGGCATCTAGGACCAAGAGTAGTAAACATTGGATTGGGGCATCTAAAGCCAGAGTGGTGAAAAGTGGATCAGGCCACTGGAGGTTAGAGTACTACGGTATATTTGTCATTTAGCTTACTATTTAACAATTATTTGGCCATAATTTTTTTAAAAACTGAAACCTGTTTAATATTTGATTAATATTGAGAAGAAGAGAATAAAACAGCATTAACATGTGTAGAAATTGGCAGGAGGTTGGTAGAGGACATGGCCAAACTCAAAGCGGAACTAAATGTTCCTTCTACCCGGAGGAGGGACGCTAAGGCTCTGCTATAATCAAGCACTTTTCGACTTTACTTTTCAGGTCATGATGTCTCAGATACTAATAGGTTATTAGTTTAAACATTTCATTTCTTCATTTATATTCCGCACAATCTATATTTAGCAGGAAATAAAAAGACATCAAACATTTTAAATCTTTTCCCCTTTTTCTTTTGCCAAGTGAACCAAGAATGTCATATTTAATCATGTTAGGAATTTTCTTCCATTGGTTTTGTTGGCAGATTCATTCGGTAGATACTTCCAGCCAACCAAGTAGATTTAATGAATTGCATAGTTGCTACGGGGTTTGATATTATGCATCGGTCGGAACATTTAAGGTCATTTAATGTCGATTGAATTCATTAATTTTTTTTTTTTTTTACTCAGGTACTTTTTTTCTGGATATTTTTCTAATCTAATTATCTAGTCCAATAAATTTTTTTTTTTTGTGAACCAGAAAAATGCCACTTAATTTTTTTTAGATTTATTACAATTTTAAACGTACAGATTTGATCTTCCCTTAAAGGGTTTCTCCATATTAGAAATTAATGCCAAAGAATATTTAATTTCCAAAACTGAAAGAGAAAACCTTTTGGAACTATTCTCTAAAGCGGACATATCCCAAGATGTATTAAATGGAGCACAAAATGACTGTTCAAACCAAGCACAGGCGCTCAGTGCAGTTTCATACCTATATGTTTTCCATCTATCTATATGGGTAGAAAAACAGCTGGAAAACGTGTAGATGGGAAAATGCATTGAACAGTTTGGCCACGCCAGTGGTGCACCAAGCACTTGTACTTGGTTTGAACAGTCATTTTGTGCTGACAGAGTCCCTTTAAACAAGATGTTCAACAAACATGACATAAAAATTATGTTCGATGGATGCATCCTCCATAGGCTCCGTACTGGATTGCTGGGACAGTCATTGTATTGAGGTAGTAGAATGACAAATTGTATAAAGCGGACCTTACACAAGCAAATTTAAGTTGTGAACGAGAGCAGATTGTCAATATATAGAACAAGTTGACCTTATAGATTAAATATATTTGGTGGCACATTCCCTGTTCACACAGGAGATGTGCTGCCGACTGATGTTCACACAGGAGATGTGCTGCCGACAGATGTTCACACAGGAGATGTGCTGCCGACAGATGTTCACACAGGAGACGTGCTGCCGACAGATGTTCACACAGGAGACGTGCTGCCGACAGATATTCACACAGGAGACGTGCTGCCGACTGATGTTCACACAGGAGACGTGCTGCCGACAGATGTTCACACAGGAGATGTGCTGCGACAGATGTTCACACAGGAGACGTGCTGCCGACAGATGTTCACACAGGAGATGTGCTGCCGACAGATGTTCACACAGGAGATGTGCTGCCGACAGATGTTCACACAGGAGACGTGCTGCAGACAACGATTTTCACACAGGAGATGTGCTGCCGACAACAATGTTCACACAGAAGATATGCTGCCGACAACGATGTTCACACAGGAGATGTGCTGCCGACAATGATGTTCACACAAGAGATGTGCTGCCGACAGCGATGTTCACACAGGAGATGTGCTGTCGACAGATGTTCACCCAGGAGATGTGCTGTCGACAGATGTTCACCCAGGAGATGTGCTGTCGACAGATGTTGTCACACCAGGAGATGTGCTGTCGACAGATGTTCACACAGGAGATGTGCTGTCGACAGATGTTCACACAGGAGATGTGCTGCCGACAGATGTTCACAAAGGAGATGTGCTGTCGACAGATGTTCACCAGGAGATGTGCTGTCGACAGATGTTCACACAGGAGATGTGCTGCCGACAATGATGTTCATACATGAGATGCAGCCAATGGACAAGTGTTTGCTTGTTTGTTGGGTGATTATGGCCTTGATTCCATGGCTGAAGATAAATATTCTTATGAATGTTCATTTGGCTAATTATTGAACCATTTAAAAGGGTCTTATTTTAACACAAGTCAAGAAAAAAAAAGTTAAGAGAAGACACATCTGTACAAGCAATTAGGTGCCATTTCAATGGGCCTTCATTCCTTTTGGTTCACTATACACACACACATATGTATCTATCCCCCCAGGTGACTGAGGTGTATACCCAGACGGCATCAGATACTAGTAAATATCAATTAATATTTATAGATAGTATATATGACACACACACCACACATATATTATTATATTATATATATATAATAAATATATTATACAGTACAGACCAAAAGTTTGGACACACCTTCTCATTCAATAATTTTTCTGTATTTTCATGGCTATGAAAATTGTAGAATCACACTGAAGCACAAAACTATGCATTAACACATGTGGAATTATACATTACACTTTACAAAAAAGTGTGAAACAACTGAAATATGTCTTATATTCTAGGTTCTTCAAAGTAGCCACCTTTTGCTTTGATTACTGCTTTGCACGCAGAAAAGGTGAACGGATGGACTCTACATGCCTGGTTCCCACCGTGAAGCATGGAGGAGGTGGTGTGAGGATGTGGGGGTGCTTTGCTGGTGACACTGTTGGGGATTTATTCAAAATTGAAGGCATATGAACCAGCATGGCTTCCACAGCATCTTGCAGCAGCATGCTATTCCATCCAGTTTGCGTTTAGTTGGACCATCATTTATTTTTCAACAGGACAATGACCCCAAACACACCTCCAGGCTGTGTAAGGGCTATTTGACCAAGAAGGAGAGTGTTGGGGTGCTAGCCAGATGACCTGGCTTCCACAGTCACCAGACCTGAACCCAATCGAGATGGTTTGGGGTGAGCTGGACCGCTCACCGCTTCAATTTTGAATAAATCCCCAATAGTGTCACCAGCAAAGCACCCCCACACCATCACACCTCCTCCTCCATGCTTCACGGTGGGAACCAGGCATGTAGAGTCCATCCGTTCACCTTTTCTGTGTGCAAAGCAGTAATCAAAGCAAAAGGTGGCTACTTTGAAGAACCTAGAATATAAGACATTTTCAGTTGTTTCACACTTTTTTGTTAAGTATATAATTCCACATGTGTTAATTCATAGTTTTGATGCCTTCAGTGTGAATGTACAATTTTCATAGTCATGAAAATACAGAAAAATCTTTGAGTAAGAAGGTGTGTCCAAACTTTTGGTCTGTACTGTATGTGTATAGGGAGAGACCTGTCAGTCACTGGCCATGGGCGGAGAGAAGCCCTGGGCATTGGGCACCATTTATCAGCCGTCAGGTTCCCGTTAAGATGAAGAGCCCCATTTACTATATCAAAAAAGTGTTGTTTTGGCATACATTACGGAGGTACGTGCAAACACTCGTTTCATTTACCTGTGCTTCTCAGCACACCGGTATCCCATAAAGAAATGCTTCTCTTGCATTGGACTGTATGGCAGACATAGGGTGTACAGTTGCGAATGTTGAGGATTTAACATAAAGGGCATCGCTAACTTAATGTAACCAATATCAAAGCTCTATGAGCAGAGAGACAGACTAATATACAATATGGCTGCACTTCCTGTCACATTTGCAAACCAATAATATACGAAAATCTCCTTAACAAAAACACTTTTTTGTAAAGTGTAATGTATAATTCCACATGTGTTAATTCATAGTTTTGATGCCTTCAGTGTGAGTCTACAATTTTCATAGTCATGAAAATACAGAAAAATCATTGAATGAGAAGGTGTGTCCAAACTTTTGGTCTGTACTGTATAAACACGTACAGGCAGTGGTTTGCAAAAGTATTCCTTGGCTTTTTATCTATTTTGTTACATTGCAACCGGTGTGTATTTTTGTAATCCGATTTGTGCGCATCAGCACTAAATAGCCTAAGTTGGTAAACTGAAGTGAGAAAAATAAAGCATAAATTAAAGTCATAAGTTCATATAACTAAAAAGTTGTCATGTGCATATGCATTCTCTTTTGCGATGACGCCCTAAACATTTGTGATGCAAGCAATTACCTTCATAAGTCACATGTTTAGTAAAAGGAAGTCCCCCTGTGTGAAATCTAAGTGTCACATGTCTGTCAGTATATACACTTTACCTTTTCTGAAAGGCTACACCACCATAAAGCAAGAGGCACCACTATCCAAACAACACCATGAAGACCAATGAGATCTCCTGACAAGTCAGGGACAAAGTTGTTGAGATGTTGAGACTTGTACAGGCAGGAATGGAAAGAACAAGGTACCACAACAAACCTGCCAAGAGAAGGGCGCCTACCAAAACTCTCAGCACGAGTAAGGAGGGCATTAATCATAGAGGCAGCACAGAGACCAAAGGTAACACTGAAGGAGTTGCAGAGTTCCCAAGCAGAGGCTGGAGTATCTATTCACAGGACCAAAATAAGCCATGCACTCCATAAAGGTGGCCTTAATGGAAGAATGTGCAAAAAAAAAAAAAAAAAGCATTTACTAAAGCACAAAAATTGTAAGTCTTGTTTTGAATTTGTCAAAAGACATGTGGGAGACTTTCCAAATGTATGTAGGAAGGAGCTGTGGTCCAAGGAGATCAAAATTTTACTTTTTGGCCACCAAGGTAAACTATGTCTAGCGCAAACCAACGCAGCTCATCACCCCAAGAACACCATCCCCACAGTGAAACATGATGGTGGCAGCATCAATCTGTGAGGATGACTTTTGGCAGCAGGGAGAAAATGGTCCGAGTCGAGAGGAAGATGGATGGTGCCAAATACAGAGATGTTCTTGAGCAAAACCTATTAGTCTGTCAGTGATTTGAGAAAGGGAAGGAGGTTCACCTTACAACAAGATAATGACCCAAAGTATACTGGTACAGCAACACTCGAGTGGTTTAAGGGTTAAGGTGTAAATGTTTTGTAGTGGACTAGTCAAAGTACAGACCTTAATCTAATTGAGAATCTGTGGTCAGACTTGAATATTGCTGTTCACCAGAGGAAACCATTTAACTTGAAGAATCTGGAGCAAATTTGCATTGAGAAATGGGCAAAAATGCTAGTGGCTAAGATGTGGAAAGCTCATAGAGACTAATCAAAAGTGACTTACAGCTGTAATTGTCGCAAAAGGAGGCTTTACAAAGTACAGACTTTAAATTTAATTTATGCCTATGTTTTTCTTACTTCACCAAACTAAGACTATTTAGTGCTGATGCATCACACACAAATCCGATTACATAACATTTTAAACACAAGTTTTAATGTAACAAAATAGGTGTGTGTGTGCACACACAAGCAGGCTGGTGTTAAATCCTAGCTCTACAGGCTAATTTGAACCTAGCTGGCTCTGCATACCACCAGGCTGCTGGAGCGAAGATGTGCAGAGTGGATTGTATGGGAGCTGCAGAGAGACCGGCCAGCTCACCCGTATCCGATTACCCAGTGTCTGAATTGTTAGGTAGCTCCTGGACATATGGAAAACATGATCTTAGACCACACTTTCAAATATACATGGCAGAATTGTAGTCACTACAGTACTACAAAGATGAGGGCAAATGCCCCATGGCACTCCATAAGACTTATGAAAACGAAAAAGGAAAATTGGAGAAAAATGCCATAATTATATATAAATATTTATTTAGTACAAATTAGCATATATATAAAATTTTTAAACAGCACATAATAATCATAGATACACAGCAGAATGAGTGGTTTAGAAACGGTATGCGTGATGTTAACGGATGTAAAATACATCTGAACTACACATGCCAAAAAGAGTGAGAAAGGCACATAAAAGAATGCACATAAAATATAAATATAAGGTATAACAATGTGCCAAAGGACATAGATCAAATTGAGATGCAGTAGAAAAAATATATATATATGAATCTCAGAGCAATAGTATATTTGTGCTAAATGCTAGTGCATATATAAAACCGGGATCCGGACTCCCAGGCTCAGGATTCGTAATAGTAATACCAAGCTACTACATATGTTAGAGGTACGATTCACCCATATTTGCAAATGTAACCCAGAGACGCGCGTTTTTCTCCAATTTTCCTTTTTCGTTTTCATAGCTCCTGGACATATATATATATATATATATATATATATATATACATACACACATATACACACACACACATACTTCTTTTCTTATTCTTTATGCTACTGCATCTTCCCGACATACAACGACAATAAAAGGTAAGGGCATTGTCTTCAAAGCTAAGATTTAACTTAATTAACACTAAAAATGTTGAGATGAACAAAAAAAATAAAAAATTTGATGCTGGTTAGGCACATCTAGTGAGATTGATTGGGAGTGACAGGGTGCCCGCATGGTGATGTGATTGTACGGTTTATGAAAATTGGCTATAAATGTGGTATTGAAAAAAAACAAGACTCAGATTTTGCATTCCTTCTGCAACGGCAAAGCGCACAGGACGAGGTAGAATAATTGCAGAAACAATGAGCCAAGCACTGACAGCGTAGGGGGAAGATTTATAAACAGCTGCAGCGATTCAGTGAAGACTGAACACTGAAAGCCCAGGACGATCGCCGAGTACATGTAAACACGCTCTGCGGGGCATGATAAGATGCTGTCACACACAGCTTCTCCATCTAACTCCAGCCTGCAGTGTTCAATAGAAAGGAATTTACACCATTGTGTTCCCTGTGTACTACATTACACAACATGTGCAATCCAAGGGTGGTCGGAGGGGTTAACCCCATACGTGTCACTTGCTTTTCCTTAAAGGTAGATGAGCCTTCTTAACACACTTCTGTACGATCTGTATATATGACTCCAGATCCAACAGTCTACATGTGCCGAACAAGACTGTGGTACTAAAAAGCACAATAGGGTCTTACCCGATGATCAAAGGCAGTAAGGTGAAAGGAGGTTCTCACCTGGATCGGTTTTGTAATACATAATGATAGAAGGGACTCAAACATCAGCTGCTGAAGCCCCCTGGGTTAGTAAACCACTGAAGTGCCAAGTAGGAATAAGTGGGTCCTATGTGATACCTATGAAAAGCCAAAGGAAGATTCCAGGAGACAGAATCGGTAGCAATGAGATTTACTATCACGGTGTTACGAAGTCTCCTCCACTTCTTCAAGTCTCCTCCACTTCTTCAAGTCTCCTCCACTTCTTCAAGTCTCCTCCACTTCTTCAAGTCTCCTCCACTTCTTCAAGTCTCCTCCACTTCTTCAAGTCTCCTCCACTTCTTCAAGTCTACTCCACTTCTTCAAGTCTACTCCACTTCTTCAAGTCTCCTCCACTTCTTCAAGTCTCCTCCACTTCTTCAAGCTCCTCAACTTCTTCAAGTCTCCACTCTCAGCTAACTTCTTCAAGTCTCCTCAGCTTCTTCAAGTCTCCTCTTTCACTCAATCAAGTCCCTCAACTTCTTCAAGTCTCCTCAACTTCTAAGTCTCCTCAGCTTCTTCAAGTCTCCTCAACTTTGTGTTTTTTTCCTGATGAAGTCAGATGACTTCAAAATGCGTTGATAAACAGCTACCAATTTTGTCTTCTGGAATCCTCCTTTGGATTTTCATCAGCAGCGCAGAGGACCCACTTATTCCTACTTGGAGCAATGTCTTGAGAATGGAGAGATGACTCAATGTGGTCTTGACACGGTGATTTAGATTGTAAAAAAAATAAACCCACTCAAACCCCCCCTACCTCTCTGCTGATCCTGTTCAGTGGCACTATTGTCCATATGGTCCTATAATATAGTGCCATAAACAATTAGTCTGCTGTCAGAGGTATGTCCGAGCAACTACCTACTATCCCCAAGAAGAGATGCATCTAAAGAAGAATATGCCAATAATACAAAATCCAATATAATACGGCATAACTGTTTTGTTCCTTATAGGTTATTTCAAAATATAATAAAAAGCTCTCAATATTCCCAGAGGTAAAGTATGGGCCCATAGTGTATTGTCGCTGAACTACAGATACAGGATGGGCGCATGAAGAACTGAAATTGAATGAAAATGGGATTGAAAATCAGCACCGTAGCCCACTTTACGTTGCAGATTATTTTATTCATTCATTTCTTTTTGTTTACACACATCATCAGTCTCATTGTCACTGCTGATATAGAAATAAGCCACAAATTTTTGGAAGAAAATTCACAGCATATGCACTATGTGGGAAATGGACCCTTAGGAAAACCTAAACTTTTTTCAAAATGGTTTCCTGAATAGTGATTGTTTGGCTGATGGATGGATGGATTTGTCAAAAAGACGACTTTAGAGATAAAGTCAAGCAATATAAAGCTTTAATTGAATGTTGGTAGTACAATGTTATACCGGTCGTTAATAACCTTATCTATTGTCTCAGAAGCTTTGAGAGACGTCCAGCAAACAATTCTCAAGATTATTGCACACCATATGGTGTTCAGTGAAAAGACATAATAGAAGGACTAAATATCAAATAACAAAACAAAAAGGTTCTGGGGAAAAAAAGCAAGAATAAATACAAAAAAAAAAAAAAAAAAAATCAGCTAATTGACAATGCACAAGTTATCAGCTAAGAACGCACGCAGATCAATAAGAAATCAATGGTAATTCAGGACGGGATGGAGAGTCCTAGATTCAGGTTGATGACAAATCTAAGAATTTAGTGCGCCCTGGTAAATATCAATTGTAAAGCAGAATGATGCCTGCATCACGGCGTGATATTTCAGCATACTTCATCACAATGTTTATATTAGTTCTGGGGAAGACTAAATGATTTGTGACAAGGAAATCAATGTTTATATTCCACACGCTCATTCCAGGGATGAGCAGGGAGAACATCCATCAATACCAAACGCTACGTAATTCTGATGATTATCGGAAAGGCCGTAACTAAACCTATACAAGGAGACAGCAGGCAGGACTGATAAGATAGACACTGCCTTTAGTATGCTGGGTAAAGCTATCTTTTGTGCTGCACAAAAGATAATCGTTCTCGGCAGCGCATTGTCCTGTGTAAACAGGACCTGGTGCTCACGGGAACAATGGCAGCCTGTGCGCAATGAACGATCTATTACAGATCTATTCTATATCGTTCAGTAAACATCTGAAACCGGGTCACCTTGTGTCAACAGGCTATTAAATTACCGCCAAACAAGTGGCTGATCGGCCGTTGTTTAGTGTCGCCAGTCAGTTGGTGTAAACAGCCCATTAGTTCTAGACGTCGTTATACTTGCCACACAAAGGCGGATATTACTACCTGATACAAGATCAACATCCACGTAAAATAGGAGAATAAGGAGTAAACACAGGTGAATGGAGTAAAAAGATATACATTTTATTTGAGAAACATTAAAAGGATTGAAATCACAAGGTAAAGTGATGCTATGCCAGAGTAATCAGATACGCCAGGGTCACCACTCAAAAACACAACAGTGAAAATAAAGCATGCAGAGTACAAGTGTATCAGAAAATGAATTTTGGTAAAGAACATCCCAAAAAAATGACAACATGAGAGAAGGTAAACTGGATAGTCAGGGAGAGTCTCATGTGCTTACCAGAGATAAGAGAGGGACCCTGGGCCGGAAGACAATACCCCAACGCGCGTTTCGTGTGTTTGGAACACCGCTTTTTCAGAGCTCATTTTCTGATACACTTGTACTCCGCATGCTTTTTTGTCAAGCACAGACAATTCTAAATCACTGTTGTATTTTTGAGTGGTGACCCTGGTGTACCTGATTACTCTTGCATAGCGTCACTTTACCTTGTGATTTAAATCCTTTTAATTTTTCTCTAATAAAATGTATATCTTTTTACTCCTAGTCTCCTATTTTACATAAAATTCTGGGGTTTTTATTTTTTCATATAGGGTGGGTCACTATTAGTGTCACCACCCTGCATCTAGTATGCAGCTGGGGTTTTTGCTTTCAAGATCAATATCCAGTCTAGAGATGTTGAATTTACCTTTACTGCTCTTATAAAAATAATATGATGGCAGATAACGGCCTATTGTTTAAAGAAGGATTTTGTATTTATTACATGTAGTTTTTTTTTTTTTAAATTTGCAAACACTTTTTCTGATATCACAATCTTTATAAAAAAAAAAATCCATATAAATAAATAAAACACAGTAATCTTGCAATTCTCACCCTGTCCACTGGGGCAATTTTAAACTCCTACTTCCTGTCCTTTCAGGAACAGTTTTCAGCAGTCCCCTTATCAGCAGAGGAAGGATTACAATGACAGCTTAACCCCTTGGTACACATCTAATAGCACAGGATGCACCAATCACACATAAGGTGATGTCACAGCTGACCCTTCTCCCCCTCCCTTCACAATGACCTTTGCACATGCTGATTAAATGCTTTAATAAAAAATTAAAAAATAAAATAAAATTTAAAAAAAAAGAGGATCAGCGTCTGTGCATTGCAGATAATGTACATGTGGATTTCCTGAAACGACAGGAAGTTAGTCTAAAAAAAAATCCCCAGTGGCCAGTGTAAAAATTGCAAGAGCTCCAATTTTTAATAGAAATTGTAATACGATAAAAAAAATACATAAAAAAATACATTTAAAAGAAAAATTGTATTTAATAATAATAATAATAATAATCTTTATTTTTATATAGCGCTAACATATTCCGCAGCGCTTTACAGTTTGCACACATTATCGTCGCTGTCCCCGATGGGGCTCACAATCTAGATTCCCTATCAGTATGTTTTTGGAGTGTGGGAGGAAACCGGAGTACCCGGAGGAAACGGGGAGAACATACAAACTCCTTGCAGATGTTGTCCTAGGTGGGATTCGAACCCAGGACTCCAGCGCTGCAAGGCTGTAGTGCTATCCACTGAGCCACCGTGCTGTATTTAAAGAATAGGTAATTTTCTGATAAAAAGTCTTAAAACATTAGGTATCTAAAAGGTGCAGACAAATATTTTAAGGGGGTCCTAAACTTTTATTAAACAGCATTACGATTAGCGGCTGTGTAGTTCAAGGTTATGGGCCCCAATGCAGAATCTTCAGCAAGGTCCCCCCCATCCATAATGGTATAGTACTGGACTTCTTATAAAGGGTCAAAAGGGACCTTGTGGGCTCTCTTATGCTGTAGGGCCTGGTTTATTTTATTTATTACTCACTTATATCCACAGCACTGTACTGATGATGTCATCGTCACCATCTCTGTCCCCTTTGGGGCTCACAATCTAGATTCCCTATCAACATGTCTTTTGGAGGGTAGGAGGAAACCCGAGAACCTGAAGGATACTCGCACAAACACGGGGAGAACATACTAACTCCTTGCAGGTGTTTTCCTTGGTGGAATATGAACCCAGGATCCCAGCGATGCAAAGCAACAGTGCTAACCACTGAGCCACCGCGCTACCCTGGTTGCATCAGCACACCACTATACCCATGGATAAACAGGAACTTATGGAAATAGCCAGAGATCGGTTTCTGAGCAAATTATCCAGTGCAAGGGCTTCTAACTACGACTACTATTCTCCTATAACCCCAGCAACTGAGGACAAAAAAAAAGATGCACCACATGTCTACTGAAAACGTAACAATAAAAATTATATTAATAATAATGTATGTAATTGCTTAATGTACACATTCAAGATTTAGAACATGCTGCTGGTGCCTAAGGCTTTGGGGTAATTTCTACCAATGTCTAAGATTTATATTAAATGGTTATCATTCTTTTAATTTTGCTTTCATAAAAAATAATATACATGAAAAGATATATCTTATAAGAAAAATCTGTTTCTTTCTTCTCCTGGATTAACATTTCACTCAAACCAAAAGGAAAAAAAAACCTGTCATCAGTGGTTACAGACTTTCCCATCACAGATCTAGATGACAAGGGTGGAGCTGGAGGTAGATACAATCTACTGAAAGTTCTCCCAAAACCACAGTGATGCAGATATTCTGCTGCAAGTTCTCCCGAAACCACAGTGATGCAGATATTCTGCTGCAAGTTCTCCCGAAACCACAGAGATGCAGATATTCTGCTGCAAGTTCTCCCGAAACCACAGTGATACAGACATTCTGCTGCAAGTTCTACAGAAACCACAGGGATACGGACATTCTGCTGCAAGTTCTCCCGAAACCACAGTGATACGGACATTCTGCTGCAATTTCTTCTGAAACCACAGTGATGCAGACATTCTGCTGCAAGTTCTCCTGAAACCACTATGATACAGACATTCTGCTGCAAGTTCTGATGAAACCACAGTGATACAGACATTCTGCTGCAAGTTCTCCTGAAACCACAGTGATACAAATATTCTGCTGCAAGTTCTCCTGAAACCAGTATGATACAGACATTCTGCAGTAAGTTCTCATGAAACCACTATGATACAGACATTCTGCTGTAAGTTATCCCGAAACCACAGTGATACGGACATTCTGCTGCAATTTCTCCCGAAACCACAGTGGTAGACATTCTGCTGCAATTTCTTCCGAAACCACAGTGATGCAGACATTCTGCTGTAAGTTCTCCTGAAACCACTATGATAGACATTCTGCTGTAAGTTCTCCTGAAACCACTATGATACAGACATTCTGCTGTAAGTTCTCCTGAAACCACTATGATACAGACATTCTGCTGTAAGTTCTCCTGAAACCACTATGATACAGACATTCCGCTGTAAGTTCTCAATAAACCACTATGATAGAGACATTCCGCTGTAAGTTCTCCCGAAACCACAGTGATACAGACATTCTGCTGTAAGTTCTCCTGAAACCACTATGATACAGACATTCCGCTGTAAGTTCTCAATAAACCACTATGATAGAGACATTCCGCTGTAAGTTCTCCCGAAACCACAGTGATACAGACATTCTGCTGTAAGTTCTCCTGAAACCAGTGATACAGACATTCTGCTGTAAGTTCTCCTGAAACAACTATGATACAGACATTCCGCTGTAAGTTCTCCTGAAACCACAGTGATACAGACATTCTGCTGTAAGTTCTCCTGAAACCACAGTGATACAGACATTCTGCTGTAAGTTCTTCTGAAACCACAGTGATACAGACATTCTGCTGTAAGTTCTCCTGAAACCACTATGATACAGACATTCTGCTGCAATTTCTCCCGAAACCACTATGATACAGACATTCTGCTGTAAGTTCTCCTGAAACCACTATGATACAGACATTCTGCTGTAAGTTCTCCTGAAACCAGTGATACAGACATTCTGCTGTAAGTTCTCCTGAAACAACTATGATACAGACATTCCGCTGTAAGTTCTCCTGAAACCACAGTGATACAGACATTCTGCTGTAAGTTCTCCTGAAACCACAGTGATACAGACATTCTGCTGTAAGTTCTCCTGAAACCACAGTGAAGTACCAAAAGACCATTCTGCTGTAAGTTCTCCTGAAACCACATGATACAGACATTCTGCTGTAAGTTCTCCTGAAACCACAGTGATACAGACATTCTGCTGTAAGTTCTCCTGAAACCACTATGATACAGACATTCTGCTGTAAGTTTCCCGAAACCACTATGATACGGACATTCTGCTGTAAGTTCCCGAAACCACTATGATACGACATTCTGCTGAATTATCTCCGAAACCACAGTGATAGGGCATTCTGCTGCAATTTCTCCGAAACCACAGTGAGAGACATTCTGCTGCAAGTTCTCCGAAACCACAGTGATCAGACATTCTGCTGCAAGTTCTCCCGAAACCACAGTGATACAGACATTCTGCTGTAAGTTCTCCGAAACGACAGTGATACAGACATTCTGCTGTAAGTTCTCCTGAAACCACTATGATACAGACAATCCGCTGTAAGTTCTCCTGAAACCACTATGATACAGACAATCCGCTGTAAGTTCTCCTGAAACCACTATGATACAGACATTCTGCTGTAAGTTCTCCTGAAACCACTATGATACAGACATTCTGCTGTAAATTCTCCTGAAACCACTACACTGTGTGCAGAATTATTAGGCAAGTTGTATTTGAGAGGATTCTTTTTATTATTGAACAACAACTATGTTCTCAATCAACCCAAAAGACTCAAATATCAAAGCTTAATATTTTTGGAAGTTGGAGTGGTTTTTTTAGATTTGGATATCTTAGGAAGATATCTGTTTGTGCAGGTAACTATTACTGTGCAGAATTATTAGGCAACTTAATAAAAACCAAATATATACCCATCTCACTTGTTTATTTTCACCAGGTAAACCAATATAACACAAAATTTAGAAATAAACATTTCTGACATTCAAAATAAAAAAATAAAAAAAATCAGTGACCAATATAGCCACCTTTCTTTACGATGACACTCAGAAGCCGTCCATCCATAGATTCTGTCAGTTGGTTGATCTGTTTACGATCCACATTGCGTGCAGCAGCCACCACAGCCTCCCAGACACTGTTCCGAGAGGTGTAATGTTTTCCCTCCCAGTAGATCTCACATTTTATGAGGGACCACAGGTTCTCCGTGGGGTTCAGATCAGGTGGACAAGGAGGCCATGTCATTATTTTCTTCTTCTTTTAGACCTTTACTGGGCAGCCACGCTGTGGAGTGTTTGGACGCATGTGATGGAGCATTGTCCTGCATGAAAATCATGTTTTTCTTGAACAATACCGACTCCTTCCTGTACCACTGCTTGAAGAACGTGTCTTCCAGAAACTGGCAGTAGGTCTAGGAGATGAGCTTCACTCCATCCTCAACCCGAAAAGGTCCCACAAGTTCATCTTTGATTATACCAGCCCATACCAGTACCCCACCTCCACCTTTGCTGGCATCTGAGTCGGAGTGGAGCTCTCTGCCCTTTACTGATCCAGCCTCGGGCCCATCCATCTGGCCCATCAAGAGTCACTCATTTCATCAGTCCATAAAACCTTAGAAAAATCAGTCTTAAGATATTCCTTGACCCAGTCTTGAAGTTTTATCTTATGTTTCTTGTTCAAAGGTGGTCGTTTTTCAGCCTTCCTTACCTTGGCCATGTCCCGAGTATGGCACACATTGTGCTTTTTGATACTCCAGTAACGCTGCAGCTCTGAAATATGGCAAAACTTGTGGCAAATGGCATCTTGGCAGCTTCACGCTTGATTTTCCTCAATTCATGGGCAGTTATTTCGCACCTTTTTTTATCAACACGCTTCTTTCGACCCTGTTGGCTATTTGCCATGAAACGCTTGATTGTTTGGTGATCACGCTTCAAAAGTTTGGCAATGTCAAGACTGCTGCATCCCTCTGCAAGACATCCCACAATTTTTGACTTTTCAGAGTCTGTCAAATCACTTTTCTGACCCATTTTGCCAAAGGAAAGGAAGTTGCCTAATAATTAAGCACACCTTATATAGGGTGTTGATATCATTAGACCACACCCCTCCTCATTACAGAGATGCAAATCACCTGATTTACATAATTGGCAGTTGGCTTTCAAGCCTACACAGCTTGGAGTAGGGCAACATGTATAAAAAGGATGATGTGATCAAAATACTCATTTGCCTAATAATTCTGCACACAGTGTATGATACAAACATTCTGCTGCAAGTTTTGATGAAACCAAAGTGATATGGACATTCTGCTGCAAGTTCTCCTGAAACCACAATGACACAGACATTCTGCTGCAAGTTCTCCTGAAACCACAGTTACAATTAAACGGTCTTAGCCAAACCAAATCTTTCAAAGTAAAAGCTGTGGTTGATTAAAAAATAAATAGGGATGTCTGTTGTCACGGACACATACCACTGATTAGATCATCACTGAATACACCGTGTGCATAATTTGGTCATTTGTATTTAATTTTACTATTGATCAACTGCAAGGCTGGTGCTCAAACCAAAAGGTTAAATGAACCTAAATATTTAAGAAAGCAAAAGTCAGGTTTTGCTTTAGGAGGATATCTTTGTTCAGAATTAGTATGGAACTAAAAATGTAAATTTTCCATCTCAATTGTTTATATACATTTTTTAAAGTGAGAATAATAACCAAAGAAAATATGCAAAATGTACCAAAATACATTTCGGACATTTAAAAAAAAAAAAAAAAAAAATGAGTGACCAATAATATAGCCGCACTTCTTTTTCAATAACAATCATAAGCTCCATCCATAGAGTCTGTCAGTTTCCTAATCCGTTGATGATCAACTTTTTGTGCAGCACCAACCACTGCCTCACAGACACTGATCAGAGAGGTGAATGTTTTCCTTCACTGTAAATCTCCCGTTTAAAGAAGGCTCACAAGTTCTCAATAGGGTTTAGGTCGGACGAGCAAAGGGCCACGTCATTATTCTTTCATTGTTAGGCTACAGTCACACGTTCAGTATTTCACATCAGTATTTGTAGCCAAAACCAGGGGAGGAACAATTAGAGGAAAAGTATAATAGAAACACGTCACCACTTCTGTATTTATCACCCAGTCGTGGTTTTGGCTTACAAATAATGAGCTAAAATACCAGCCAAATACTGAACATGTGAACGTGGCCTTAGGGTCTTTACTGACAGCCGAACAGTGAAGACTTCGATGCTGTGATGGAGCATTGTCCCACATAAAATTCATCGTGTTCTTGAAAGATGTACAACTAGTTGAAGAAAGTGCCTTATAAAAAACTGGCAGTACATTTGGGAGTTGATTTTGAGTCCATCTTCATCCTGAAAAGATTCAAATTGCTCATCTTTAATAACACCAGAAAACAGCAGTACCCCACCTCAAACTTGCTGGTGTCTGAGTGGAAGTGGAGGTCTGTGCCAGTTACTGATCCAGCCACAAGACTATATATCTGGTCCACCAACAGTCACTCATCTCATCAGTCCCTAAAACCTTTGGGTCAATGAATCTCTGAAGACAGATTTTCCAGCCTTGACGTTTCACCTTCTGTGACTTGCTCAGTGGTGGTCGATTTCAGCCTCCTTACCTCGGCCATGTCTCTGAGAACTGAACACCTTGTACTTCCGAGTCTTGCTCAGTGGTGGTCGGCTTCAGCCTCCTTACGTCGGCCACGGCTCTGAGCACTGAACACCTTGTACTTCTGTGTCTTGCTCAGTGGTGGTCGGTTTCAGCCTCCTTACCTCGGCCATGTCTCTGAGCACTGAACATCTTGTACTTCTGTGTCTTGCTCAGTGGTGGTCGGTTTCAGCATCCTTACCTCAACCATGTCTCTGAGCACTGAACACCTTGTACTTCTGTGTCTTGCTCAGTGGTGGTCGCTTTCAGCCTCCTTACCTCGGCCATGTCTCTGAGCACTGAACACCTTGTACTTCTGTGTCTTGCTCAGTGGTAGTCGGTTTCAGCCTCCTTACGTCGGCCACGGCTCTGAGCACTGAACACATTGAACTTCTATGTCTTGCTCAGTGTTGGTCGGGTTTCAGCCTCCTTACCTCGGCCGTGTCTCTGAGCACTGAACACCTTGTACTTCTGTGTCTCGCTCAGTGGTAGTCGGTTTCAGCCTCTTTACGTCGGCCATGTCTCTGAGCACTGAACACCTTGACTTCTGTGTCTTGCTCAGTGGTGTCGGGTCTCAGCCTCCTTACCTCGCCATGACTCTTAGCAATGAACACTGTACTTCTGTGTCTTGCTCAGTGGTGTCGCTTCAACTCCTTACCTCGGCCATGTCTCTGAGCACTGGACACTTGTACTTCTGAGTCTTGCTCAGTTGGTCGGTTTCAGCCTCCTTACCTCAGCCATGTCTCTGAGCACTGAACACGTTGTACTTCTGTGTCTTGTTCAGTGGTGGTCGGTTTCAGCCTCCTTACCTCGGCCATGTCTCTGAGCACTGAACACCTTGTACTTCTGTGTCTTGCTCAGTGGTGGTCGGTTTCAGACTCCTTACCTCGGCCATGTCTCTGAGCACTGAACACCTTGTACTTCTGTGTCTTGCTCAGTGGCGGTCGGTTTCAGCCTCCTTACCTCGGCCATGTCTCTGAGAACTGAACACCTTGTACTTCTGTGTCTTGCTCAGTGGTGGTCGGTTTCAGCCTCCTTACCTCGACCATGTCTCTGAGAACTGAACACCTTGTACTTCCGAGTCTTGCTCAGTGGTGGTCGGCTTCAGCCTCCTTACGTCGGCCATGTCTCTGAGCACTGAACACCTTGTACTTCTGTATCTTGCTCAGTGGTAGTCGGTTTCAGCATCCTTACGTCGGCCACGGCTTTGAGCACTGAACACCTTGCACTTCTGTGTCTTGCTCAGTGTTGGTCGGGTTTCAGCCTCCTTACCTCGGCCGTGTCTCTGAGCACTGAACACCTTGTACTTCTGTATCTTGCTCAGTGGTAGTCGGTTTCAGCATCCTTACATCGGCCACGGCTTTGAGCACTGAACACCTTGTACTTCTGTGTCTTGCTCAGTGTTGGTCGGGTTTCAGCCTCCTTACCTCGGCCATGTCTCTGAGCACTGAACACCTTGTACTTCTGTGTCTTGCTCAGTGGTGGTCGGTTTCAGCCTCCTTATCTCGGCCATGTCTCTGAGAACTGAACACATTGTACTTCTGTGTCTTGCTCAGTGGTGGTCGCTTTCAGCCTCCTTACCTCGGCCATGTCTCTGAGCACTGAACACCTTGTACTTCTGTGTCTTGCTCAGTGGTGGTCGGTTTCAGCCTCCTTACCTCGGCTATGTCTCTGAGCACTGAACACATTGTACTTCTGTGTCTTGCTCAGTGGTGGTCGGGTTTCAGCCTCATTACCTCGGCCATGTCTCTGAGCACTGAACACCTTGTACTTCTGTGTCTTGCTCAGTGGTGGTCGGGTTTCAGCCTCCTTACCTCGGCCATGTCTCTGAGCACTGAACACCTTGTACTTCTATGTCTTGCTCAGTGGTGGTCGGTTTCAGCCTCCTTACCTCGGCCATGTCTCTGAGCACTGAACATCTTGTACTTCTGTGTCTTGCTCAGTGGTGGTCGGGTTTCAGCCTCCTTACCTCGGCCATGCCTCTGAGCACTGAACACCATGTACTTATGTGTCTTGCTCAGTGGTGGTCGGTTTCAGCCTCCTTATCTCGGCCATGTCTCTGAGAACTGAACACATTGTACTTCTGTGTCTTGCTCAGTGGTGGTCGCTTTCAGCCTCCTTACCTCGGCCATGTCTCTGAGCACTGAACACCTTGTACTTCTGTGTCTTGCTCAGTGGTGGTCGGTTTCAGCCTCCTTACCTCGGCTATGTCTTTGAGCACTGAACACATTGTACTTCTGTGTCTTGCTCAGTGGTGGTCGGGTTTCAGCCTCATTACCTCGGCCATGTCTCTGAGCACTGAACACCTTGTACTTCTGTGTCTTGCTCAGAGGTGGTCGGTTTCGGCCTCCTTACCTCAGCCATGTCTCTAAGCACTGAACACCTTGCACCTCTGTCTTGCTCAGTGGTGGTCGGGTTTCAGCCTCCTTACCTCAGCCATGTCTCTGAGCACTGAAAACCTTGTACTTCTATGTCTTGCTCAGTGGTGGTCGGTTTCAGCCTCCTTACCTCGGCTATGTCTCTGAGCACTGAACACATTGTACTTCTGTGTCTTGCTCAGTGGTGGTCGGTTTCAGCCTCTTTACCTCAGCCATGTCTCTGAGCACTGAACACCTTGTACTTCTGTGTCTTGCTCAGAGGTGGTCGGTTTCGGCCTCCTTACCTCGGCCATGACTCTGAGCACTGAACACCTTGTACTTCTGTATCTTGTTCAGTGGTTGTCGGTTTCAGCCTCCTTACCTCAGCCATGTCTCTGAGCACTGAACACCTTGTACTTCTATGTCTTGCTCAGTGGTGGTCGGGTTTCAGCCTCCTTACCTCAGCCATGTCTCTGAGCACTGAACACCATGTACTTATGTGTCTTGCTCAGTGGTGGTCAGGTTTCATCCTCCTTACCTCGGCCATGTCTCTGAGCACTGAACACCTTGTACCTCTGTGTCTTGCTCAGTGGTGGTCGGTTTCAGCCTCCTTACTTTGGACATGTCTCTGAGCACTGGACACCTTGTACTTCTGGGCTCTCCAGAGAGGTTGCAGCTCTGGAATATGACAGCACTGGGGATATTGGCCTCCTGGTCGCTTCACGTTTGATTCTTCCCAAATCTTTGGCAGTTAATGAGCAGCTATTTTACTCAATACTTTTTTTTGTGATCCGGTTGACGATTTACATCAAGACTGTGGATAGTTCTGTGATCGTGCCCAAATATCTTAGCAATTTCAACGGTGTTGCATCCTACTGTAAGATTTGACTCTAAAACTTTTAAGAATGTTTTACTTTTTAGAGTCAGCTAAATCTCCTTTTTGTCCCATTTTGCATGAGGAAAACAAGCTGCCTAATAATTGTGCACACCTTACTAAAGGGTGTTGTATCCTTAGGTCACCCACGTAATCATTACACAAATACAAATCACCTGATCTGCTTCATCCAATAAGCATTCAAGGCTATACAGCTTGGAGGGGGAAAATCTGCATAAAAATTATGATCTCGTCAAAATACTCACTGCCTAAGAATTGTGCGCACAGTATAGTACCATCACTTTAGGGTACCAAAGGTCAACTGGGAAGAAAATGAAGGATTGTAGGTAATTTTATGTAAAAATGTGTCTGTTTTTGCAGCTCACTTAGCAACATAACTTACATCATATAATGTATGCAAGTAATATGTCCAATTAGTTATGCTACAAACTAATGTAATAAAGTACACTAAAAGGAAAACTAAAAAGTGAAGATCAGGTATCTTTACAGCATGATATTATTTATCAATACAGTCCTTGTTCTAGTAATCCGGTACCGCCCTATACTAAACACTTTGCTACTTGCGCTGGTATCATAAATTTTTATATTGTGGTCAGCTTAAACAATAAAGCTCAAAAAAGCAAAGAAAGAAATTACAGAAATGTTTAAAAAATGCAGAAAAGTACACAAGATGGGACACTTGATTTCGGTAACTTGCCTTCCTCTAATCCATATAATATATTTCATATATTTTATGTGGAGCTTCACAATGTTCTCCTCTGCACAGCTTTCCACTATCCCATGGAGTATTACTACCGAAAGCAAGATAAACGTGGAATAGGAACCAGAATTTACAATACAAACTGCATAGATTATTAAACAGATCTCCCGGACCTGAGGAGACTGGTGTAATTCCTTTATAAATCCATGTCAGGACAGGTGTATAAATCTGGCATTAAATGAGCACGTTATGAGTCCAGTTATAATGTGAGAGCTCAGGAGTCCAAGGGTATTCAGTCTCTGCCTACCTAGTCTGACAGTTGCAGTTTGTACTGAGCATTGTGAGATCTCAGCAGCAGCAGCAGCAGAGATGAGCAGATCAATTGGCGGTACTGCAGGTCAGCATCCAGGTCAGTGATACCTGTCGGCTGACCGGGAGGCCTCCAAATCTCTTATCTTCTGGCGTCCCAGGAACAGGTTTTTTTTTTAGTAGGCTCAAACAGTGGGATATTGGTATGAGATCTCTATGGCCAATCAACAGTCAAAATGGTGACCTCAGTGATGTCAAAAAGCCACCTCTACAACCAGTGGTTGTTCATGTGTTGTCACACTACGCCATCGCTGAAGCCAAGCAAACAGACAGTCTGCAGACCAGGAAGACAATGGTGCGGGGAGCAACAAGGAACTGGGAAAGTGAATATTACTACTTTTGTTATTTTATACCGTTCTAACTTCATGAAGTTGGAAAATCCCTTTCGTAGCTTCAATTCCATCATGGATTTATACGATCCAGCAGGATTCATTTTTTTTCAGAAGTAAAATGTAATATTGTAATTCAGTAAAGGACTTTAAGAACAGATGAAGAACAGACACCATGTTTACAGGTCTCACCTTATAGCCAGGTCCAAGCTGATGTATAGCAAAGATCTGAGCAGGGTTCAGGGCCTCGGTGAACACATACACTGCGCCAAGTTGACCACAAAACACTCTGTTTGCGTCGGCTGTCTCTGATGAACCAAGGAAGCACTTATCATAGCTCTGAAATAAAGGACAGCGCATTAACAACAAATCCTAAAAAGACACAGAAGTCCTCACAACATACAGAATAGTAAGAGAATACAGAGATCACAAAGGAATAACCACCAACTAGTGTGAAAACAAAGACTTGTCATGACTCGTCTTAGAAGTTTGCACCCAGTTCTAAAAGGGGTTTACATTTTCACTCTGTAGAAAAATATATGACACCAAGTAACTAAGCCTATAGAAAGTCCTGCTGTAATATAATAAAAATAAAAAAAGTAAGCACCAGAGATGAAAAGACAAGTATAAAACTTCACTTCTTACAGTGATTTAAAAAATTGGACCCGACATGTCACAGAGGTTAGGGCAGCGTGACGCATTTCGACGGTCAAGTCTTAAGTCTTGGCGTTTAAGCCTACCATGACTAAGGCTTGAACACCGAAACGCGTTGGTCTGTCCTATCCTCTGTAATATGTCTGTCACAATTGTTTTAAATCACTGTAAACAACATGAGGTTCTATAACTTTTCATATCTGGAGCATTCCTATTTTTTCTATTTAGCTTGACCCACATAAGAAGCACTTTATTCTGAGGGTTGGGGGTCTTGATAGTAGAACTGAACAAGGAGTGATGGCATGTCCTACTGATATGCCATCGCTTCTAATGGCAGCTGCCATTGGAATATGTGGTTGCTGCACTCATCAAAGTGACCAACGACCTTCTGACAGCAAAATGTAACGGTAACCACTCTCTGCTCATTCTTCTCGACCTTTCTGCAGCTTTCGACACTGTTGACCACCGTCCCCTACTCTCTAGGCTCCAGTCACTAGGCATTAAGGACACTGCTCTCTCCTGGTTCTCTTCCTATCTTTCTGACCGCTCCTTCAGTGTTTTGTTCGCTTTCTCCACGCCATCTTCTCTTCCTCTCGCTGTCGGGGTACCTCAGGGCTCAGTCCTTGGCCCCCTTCTCTTCTCTCTCTACACGGCCCCAATTGGACAGACCATCAGCAGATTTGGCTTTCAGTACCATCTTTATGCTGATGACACACAACTATACACGTCATCCCCCGACCTTACCCTCGCTGTACTACAGAACGCCACCGACTGTCTGTCCGCAGTCTCCAATCATGACCGCTCTCTATCTGAAACTCAACCTCTCCAAAACTGAACTTCTTCTGCTCCCGCCGTCTACTAACCTCCCTAAATTTGACATTTCCCTCTCCGTGGGTGGCACCATAATAACACCCCGGCCGCAGGCTCGGTGTCTGGGTGTTATGTTTGACACCAATCTCTCCTTCACCTCCCATAAACAATCTGTTGCTGCCTACACCTAAAGAACATCTCTACAATTCGCCCTTTTCTCACCATGGAAACAACAAAAACTCTCACTGTCACCTTGATCCATTCCCGCCTGGACTACTGCAACGCTCTATTACTTGGCCTCCCCATTACTCGACTTTCCCCTCTCCAGTCCATACTTAATGCAGCAGCCAGGGTCATCCATCTGGCTAATCGGTACTCGGACGCATCCGCTCTTCGCCAGTCCTTACACTGGCTGCCCATTCATTATAGGATCCAATTCAAAGTACTTGTTCTGACCCACAAAGCTCTCCACAGTGTGCCACCCCCTTACATCTCCTTCCTTATTTCTGTCTATCGGCCTAACCGACCGCTGCGCTCTGCAAACGACTTTCGACTAACCTCTGCACTAATCCGTGCCTCCCACTCACGAATCCAAGACTTCTCCCGCGAGGCGCCTATCCTCTGGAATGCTCTACCCTAAAGATACTACCACACTTAGCGATCTCGTTAGCGATCTCGATAACGACGCAAGCTAACGAGATCGTTGGTGTGATCCCAAACAGGAGATCTCATAAACGACTCATCAGCGGTCAGCGATCTCTTTAACGACTTTGGCGGTCGTTAGGATCTGTCATTAGCATGTACTGAGCGCTTCTGATTCATAGGAATTTCCAGCATCGCTCCTGCTCTCTGCGTCCTGCTAGCCTGCTTTGCAACTTCTGCGATCCTCTCTGTGACGCAAAAGAGAACTTACAGATATTGCGATCCACTCCGTGACGCTAAACACCATATGCGTCACAAACGAGTTCGCTCGTCGTTCGCAAAAGGTGCCAAACACAGCGATATAGGCTCACCAGCGGGACGCCAACGATCAAAAAACGGTCCAGAACTCTAGTGAACGATCAACGACATCACAGCAGGGGCCACATCGTTGCTACATGCCACACACAACGAGGTCGCTAACGAGATCGCTAAATAGTGACGTTTTAGTGATCTCGTTAGCGATCTCGTTTGCGATCTCGTTTAGTGTGGCATACCCTTAAGAAATTAGGACCATCCACAATTTGCATAGTTTCAGGCGCTCCCTGAAAGCACATTTGTTCAGAGCATCACGTCCTATCAAAGTCTTTTATGTAAGTACTGCCACACTAAAAATCCGCACGATCACGTACACATACTATGCATCGCTAGCGATTGTTTCTATCCTAAGTGCGGCCACATAGCGATATGTTAACGACGCTAGCCGTTACGATCTCTTACGCTTACGTAAATACGCTAATGCTAGAAAGGTGCCACACAGCGTTAGATATACCACGGCCCGACGAAATAGTCCACGATTCCGCGACAATCACAGCAGAAGTCGTCGCTGAGCTGCGCACTGACAACATCGCTAATGATGTAAATAGAGTTTTAGCGATCCCGTTAGCGATTGTTGGCATACCCTAGTGTTTAGCCCATTCATACTGTCTACCCCTCCAAGACTGCCATCATGAAATAGTCCTGTACTTGTCTCCCATGTTATTCCATGGGTAATCCAAAGAATTACAGATTGTGTTCTCCATAAGGACATGAGGCAACCTGTACTGAGCTGTGGTATATGTTGGTGCTATATAAACGAATAAAATAAACCAATGTCCCCTATATTTCATTTTGAGATCTAGGAGAACTCTTAAGCATTATACTAGAAAATGAAATCCTAATGCACTGCTGGTTAATGAGTTTCCGTCCTGCCCAGCGCCAGCTAACTCTACACTAATACCTGGAATCGTGAGGGTAATGTGGGAAGCATTACAGCTGACTAATGAAGTGACTTCCGCGATAATCTCGCCGTGAGCTTGGCGTCCTTGTAATGAATACTTACGTCGTTGGTGTTGACGTGCCACGCCATGTCTCCATAAGATACCAGCTGGCCATTGACATAGCAGCGGATTTCACTGTTCCTCCAACGGTTGTAGATGTGAACAATGCTGATCATGTACCACTGGAACGAACAAAGATTAACCATGTCAGTGCGGAACAGAGTATTAATAGATATGTCACCTTCACAGGAGAAGCGTCACAGTACTGGCAGATTTCCTGCATTTGCAGTCGGTCAGGATTAATAGGTTACTTTACTTTCTACTATAGAACATGAAGGCCACGAAGGCTTGGGAGACGGCGGAGCTTTTACATGTAGGTCTATTCTTATTCTAGTGTGACAAATGGCCGGGCAAATCTTAGCAATAACATGTGTGTCTGCTCTAGAGTCTTCTGCCCAGAAATTACATGTATTTATGTCGGAGGTTTATTTTACAGCTTTCCTTTTAAACCAGCACTGACTTGTTCAGACCTCAGCAAACAGTTTATCATTTTTGGGGTCCAAAATAAGGTGACATATTTAGCATTTCTGGTCCCAGATTGCTTTATAGGCTCCAGTTACATTTTATTGAAATGGATGGAACAGATAATGGACGTAACTGATCCCTCAGTACTACAGCATATGGTAGTAGGCTTATAGACAGTGACCGGGCTGCAGATCTACCGTATTTATATCATGGCAGACAATGAGAATTTCCTATAAAGCCCACCATACACATTAGTTGGCTGCAGGTCAGACAATAGTTTGGATGATCGTTTGACCAGGAGCTGGCTCTCCAATACACATGAGCAACCCTTCGTCCTCTTTGAGAAAGCTGCTGACACACAACTCTGGCGGCAGCTTATCGCTGACACACAACTCTGGCGGCGTGCTTTATCGCTGACACACAACTCTGGCGGCGGCTTATCGCTGACACACAACCCCTACGCTGTCGGCGGGCTTATCGCTGACACACAACTCTGGCGGCGGCTTATCGCTGACACACAACTCTGGTGGCGGCTTATCTTCGGGAGACAATGCGATTGATAGATCGATATTTCCACAGACAATAAAGTGTCAGGTGCCCACAAACACGTGAGTGTCGGCGGAACGTCGATATCAGAGGGTCCAGCCAATATTAGTGTAATGTGTATGGGGGACTGATTACCACTTAGTCTTCTTCACATAGATGGGATTTATTTATACTTTTGTTTTAAACTTTACATGTGGTTTATTTTACTTGTGACAGGCTTTCATTTTCAACCCGGCAAATATTGACTTGCTCCCTTAGCAAACAGATATGGACAGTAGACGTCGTCATTAATTTTTGGACGCCCCAAGAAAGTGTAATATTCTGTATTCCTTGGTCAGTTTTGGTCCAAGATTGCTTATTAGGCCCCGTTCCGTCCACATCACTGAAATGTAACAGATAACTGACAGAATTGATGACCACAACATAAGCTAGCAGGTTTATACGTATGGTGACCGTGACCAGGCTGCAGACCCACTGTATTTATATCATGGCACACAATGATAATTCCTGTAAAGCCCACCATACACATTAGATGGCTGTCAGACGATCACTAGCCATTTCGATCATATAATCCATATGCAGGAGCACTCCTGTGTTCTCTATGAGAAAGCTTCTGACCGATATCTCTGGCGGAGGCTTATCAAAGGATACAATACGATCAACGGTCCGATATCGGACATGCCGGATCGATATTTCCCCCCACAAATAAATTGTCTAGGGATTGCAGACACATTTAAGTGTCAACTGAACCCATCACTATTGAAGGGTTCGGGTCATCCTGTGACTGTAGGAAAGATGGGGGAGGGACCCGATACTGTCTCTATCTAGGGAGGCTCTAGTCTATCCATAACCCCGGGTTACCCCTGAAGGTGGAGATGCCTGGGTCACGTGCCTCTCTGTGCTCCTACAAAATCCTACGCAACTCCCACCTTCCCCCAGGAAGGAAAGGAGCAGGAGAAAAAAGGGAAACACCAGCTGGACAGAGGGGTGGAAACCAAGGCACAAGCAACAGACACACAGGATAACATACAAAGCGAAATGCAACAATCTCAAGACGACTAGACGAAATCTTTTTGGGCAGTTCAAAACTCATGAAGTTTTATATTAAATTTTAAATTAAATATTTTTCAGATTCGGTCAATGGGAACACTTGGTGTTTGTACAGGAGCACCCTGAAATGTCACTAGAGTCGTCTGTACTTATTTTAGGGTCAGTTAGGTTTTAATTCCATTTTCTGCATACAATGTGAAGGAGTTTCCAGAAGTTTAAGGCTTTCTGTGTACGTACAATTACTGTAATGTCAATCAGCTATTCAATTCCCAAAAGGAGAAAGCAGTAAATTTCAAACATTCATTATAACCAATGCGAAAAGGAAATCTGAAACTCAATTGATAGAACTTAAAGATTGCAGATCTCCTGCTTCATAATTTAGTTTGTGTCATGGCTGGAAATCATTCTGAGCATATATCACAATCACAGGATGTTATCCAGAGACATGTTATTAAATATTTCCACTGGACTTAGCCTAGACTAATGAGTTCATGCCGAAATTAAATAAGGGCAAACGATGTACAGTACTGTGGTTGTCACAGACCTTAAAGAGAAGCAGAGGAGAAAAGTGACAGCGTGAAAAAGAGAATGAGTCAGAAAGCGCACCAGAGAGTGAGAGAGATAAAGACAGACAAAAAGGGAGAATAGGGAAATAAAAGGCAAAGGAGAGAAAAAAGGAGAAGAAAAAAAAAAAAAAAAAGAAGTCATAGGTAATAAGAAACATGCAAAGAGAAAGCGCAACAAAAAAATAAGAAGGAGAAGAGACTGCAAGAAAGAACGGTAGATAGAGGAAGGGAGAAATCATAGCCAGCGGCAGTGCAAACATGACATACAGTAACTGACAGAGAGCAACAAAGACAGTATATGACACTAATAGACAAGAAAGTGATGACAAGCAGAGATGTCAAGAAAGAAAATAACAGTAGAAACTATGATAGTAAAAATAAATAAATGTGCCAAGGACAGTAGGAAAAAGAAAGGGACAAGAAAAAAACGATAGATAAAGGGAGTGGTGAAAAAGAAGACAGAGCAACAACAAGATACAAGAAAGAATGAACAGAATAGAGGAAAAAAGGTGAGATAGAAAGAAAGCGAGAAAGAGCATGAGGAAGAGACAAGGAGAAAGAGTGAGGGACAGAGAAAGAGATGGTCGCCAGGCAGACAGAGGGTGAAGAATCCAGACAAAATCCTGCCATGTGTTTCCATCATTATAAATGAACCCTGCTAATAAATGAAAGGTGGTGATGTGGGAATTAATAATCTGGAAGAGCTAACGGCTTGGTGACCCTGCCGCAGGTTTATTTCTCCTCATTTACCTTGCGTGGCTGGAAGTCGTACTTCACACAGTGCTGGAAACCTTTTCCTTTTGATTTCAGGGATGTGACTATCAAACAATTTCCCACAAAATGTGCAGAATAACCAACACCTTTACTTGTGCGAAAGCTGAAAAAGAAAGTGTATAAAAAAGAAAAAAAAAATCAATTCATATTTTGACATAATACTAATGCAAACAGGCAAAAAGAATAAAAGTGAATGTTAACGCGAGTCTAAGACCGTCACCAGTATATTAAAGGGGTTATCCAGGACTTTACCTGCGCGTTCTACCCAGTGTCGATCGCTGCTGGCTCCCGGTGACCTGACTTTAACAGAGCAGCTCTTCCGCTCTGTCGACAGAGTCACTGCCAATTTCCGAATGCCAGCTGTCTAACTGCAGGCAACTGGTTGTCAATCAGCATAACATTGGCAGTGACGCCCTGTCGACAGAGCAGACTCTGAACAACCAGATCCAACTTACACAGCAAAGCCAGAAAACTAAGTGTTACCTTCCTGTCCTGTTATATAGACTTCATTGGCAAGTATGAACTTTTATTTTTCGTTTCACATAATATATATATGAAACAAAATATATATTAGAAAAACTGGCTAAGTAATTACTTTTTTATCCTATTTGTCAGCAGGTGTTTGCTATGTAATCTGTGGACAGCATGTGGTAGGGATCAAAACACTGAATTCAGCGATGTGTCACTTATCAGGCTGTGTGCCGTTTACTTACAATGAAAGTTTTATCACTAGGACATTATCATTGTCCTGACTAGTTGCCTTGTTCCAAGTCGTCCGATCATGCCCCATCCAGAGATAACTGTTAAAAGTCTATGCGCATACAGTATTGAGCACTGTCTCACACTGCACTTAAAAACTCTGTCACAACCACTGAACCCAGTAATCTAAGTGACACATCACTGGATTCAGCTCCTCTTTCTCTACATCATGCTGCTCTCGGATGAGGTTCCAAAAACCTGGCGACAGATACCATGTAAGCAACTCATAGTGCTACCGTCTCCCCTGCCCCCAACGTTTTGTAAACTATGGTGTAAATTGGTTTCCATTGTAGGGTGGGAGAGGGTAAATGAAGACGAACAGCAGAGATATTGGATTTCATGTCTCAGCGTTACATATTGCAACCAAAAAGATGAAACCTGGAACCTGCATTCTGTGCGTCGCACAATGGTGTCTGCCGTAAACGGCTATGCACAAGGATGGCAGTCTTTAGGCGGACTTTTTTCCTTTATTTATAGGATACTCTTTAGGAACATTGTACATCGTCTCCTTGACAGAGGGTTTTCGTCAAAAAGCACTTGTTGTGTTGTGCACACAGTCCGATGGACGGCATGGCATAGAGGAGGAGAAGCTGAGCAGAATGATATACGTGTTTGTTGGAAGAGATGCATAATAACTTGTATTTTATTCATTGAGATCCCAAGTGGGTTTTTCTATTGCATATGAGTCCAGTGGGCGGTCTTAAGTGATTGACAGCAATCTCTCATACAGGGAAGACTGTCAATCACTGAATAGGACCGCCCACTGGACTACAATGATTAACCGCCCACTGGACTACAATGAATAACCGCCCACTGGACTACAATGATTAACCGCCCACTGGACTACAATGATTAACCGCCCACTGGACTACAATGATTAACCGCCCACTGGACTACAATGATTAACCGCCCACTGGACTAAAATGAATAACCGCCCACTGGACTACAATGAATAACCGCCCACTGGACTACAATGAATAACCGCCCACTGGACTACAATGAATAACCGCCCACTGGACTACAATGAATAACCGTCCACTGGACTACAATGAATAACCGCCCACTGGACTACAATGAATAACCGCCCACTGGACTACAATGAATAACCGCCCACTGGACTACAATGAATAACCGCCCACTGGACTACAATGAATAACCGCCCACTGGACTACAATGAATAACCGCCCACTGGACTACAATGAATAACCGCCCACTGGACTACAATACGAATAACCGCCCACTGGACTACAATGAATAACCGCCCACTGGACTACAATGAATAACCGCCCACTGGACTACAAATGAATAACCGCCCACTGGACTACAATGAATAACCGCCCACTGGACTACAATGAATAACCGCCCACTGGACTACAATGAATAAAATTCAAGTTTGACTGAACCTTTTCCCACTAAAATGTATAGGAATCTGATCAGCTCCAGAACATCCTATCTGCAGATCAGACACCATTCTCAATGGTACCGTTTCCCTTTAAGATCCGTCAAATGGCTTCATGATAAATGGCATTGGTATAAAATGACAATATCGTCGTGTGATTCCCTTGATACAAGAGCTTTTAGTTCAATCATTGTAAAGCCTCCGATCCATTCACCAGCCATGTTAACAGCTGCAGGCGGTTGAATGACACGTCAGGTTCGGTATACGCCGGTTATGGAATAGAAAATATAATAGAAAAATGTAGAATCCAATGGACAAGAAATGTAAATCTGAGAAAAGCCGGCTTGCTTTGGGTTTATAAAGGTCACAAAGAAAAATACATCAAAACACTCAGTAAAACTGTAAGGTACAGAGTCGTAAAAGGATATTCAGCAAGGAGCGGATCACTGGAAATCACATTTTAAATGCCCATATGTATGCGAATGTATAGAAAGGATTGTGTGAAGGTAATGGATACAGCATAGATGACGAGAAAGATAAAACAAGAATACAAAATAAGGCACATGGAATCAAGAAGGATTAAAGGGATCAAAATATTGGGAAATGATACTACATGTAAGGAATATAAACACCACATATGTATAAAATATACACAATATATCAAAAAAATAAATCACGCTGACACATTCACTCACCAATAGAGGTAAGGTTTATCTTTGTCAACATTTATATTATTTAAAGGATCCATGCGAAACCACGTGTTCAGGGTAAAACCATTCTGATAAGGCCACTTGGCAATGGGAGGCAGAGCAATAGCCTAAAGGGAGAAGAGGGAACATATGAGAATGCACACGAGCAATGACTACACGTTATGTTACAGCAAGTTCTCGGCAGCTCCATCACAAAGAAGAATCAGGATCTGAATTCAAGATTAATA
>JARQOD010000002.1:65844311-65884753 GCA_033576555.1 Oophaga sylvatica | reverse complement strand
GAAGTAAGGGAAAAAAAGACCGAAAAACGATCGCAAAATTATGCTCGCTATTGTGCGTAGCGGGGCGTTCCGTGTGCAATACCTTGTCTGCGCTGAGGGGGTCAAGCTTCTGCCCTGACAGGTAGAGGCGACTCACCAGCTGGCCGTGGTGTAGTGTCTCCTTTCGGTCGGTCGGGGAGAGCAGAGAGTGAGGAGCCCGAGGAGGCCGTCAGTAATGGCGAACGCGCTAGAGGAGAGAAGCCGGAAGGAAAAAGGCAGGATAAAGCGCGCGCTCAGAGCGCTATGAAAAAAATGGGAGAGCGCGAAGCCACGCCCCCCGCCGGTTTCAAAAAAAGCGCGCGATTCACTCCGCTCTCCGCTCCATGTCCTGCAGGCATCCACCTGCGGACAAAAGTACACAATCACCACACTGAATACATGTAGCAGCGGCTGCCGCAGCGGCCGCATGAAGCACTCAAACACATTTAAATGTGGAGTACTCACCCAGCTGAGCGCCAGAGGGACCCTCAGAGATTTGTGGCGCTGTGCCCATAGCTTCCCCCAGGGCGGGGAACGCAGTGACCCCAGAAGCGCGGTTTGCGTCCTCGCCAGGGAAGCAATCCTCATCCCCCAGGGCCGGCAGGGTTCTGCAGGGACCACCTTACAGGGTATACAGATCCGCCAAAGGAGAGGTGGGAGTCCAGCAGCGCTGAGACCCCTGAGACTCTAGACCATTGGCGGTCCAAGTCTCTGTCCGACTAAAATAAAAAAATCTTCAGAGGAGCTGCTTCCAGCAGCGACTATCCCCTGTGAACCTCAAATTTTAGACTGAAGAGCTGGAGTAGGAGGAGCCCTATATAGCTGGAGGGGCCGCTCAACACTTTTTTAATCTGAGGTTTGTTTATCCTATGTGGGCTCCGCCTACCCACTAGTAATGACTGTCTCCCTTCCTTCATCTGCAGCTGAAAAACCCATCTCCACCATCAAACATGGTGGTGCAGCATCATGCTGTGGGGATGCTTTTCTTCAGCAGGGTCAGGGAAGACAAAGGAAGACCTTTTCCTCTATCAAAATTCTTAGATGCCCACAGTCACTATTGATCATGGTAGCAAAACGGATAAGTGTCTGCAGCCGGATGAACTGCTGATGGCACAAGAAGGGTTGCGCAGATGCCATCTATGGATCTACCATTAATCTCTACTGCGGTAATATGCAACACTGTTGTGTTTTGGTTAGCTGAAGAGAATAAGCAAAACGGCAATACACCAGAGAGGCTGGAACCTACTGGATTGCAGTAACCTGAACTAACCACACAACTAGAGGTAGCCGTGGAGCGTTCCTACGTTGATCCTAGACGCCTCGTCACAGCCTGAGAGATAACTACACCTAAAGGCAGAAAGATGAAAGCTATCTGCCCCGGAGCAGATCCCCAAAGAAAATAGGAAGCCCCCAAACATGTAATGGCGGTTAGACAAGAAGAAGCACGGACACAGACAGAAAATAGAATGAGCAAACGCTGGGGCCCAATCTGTCTAGACAGAAAAGTACAGGAAAGGATACTCACTGCAATCCAAAAAAACCCCTAAAAAATACCAACTCTTCTGATTGCAAAAACACCTGAGATCACACGACCTCTACCACCTAAATCAGTTCTCTGGTGTAACAAAACTAAGCCGCAGCCACTGAAAAATCAGGAAAAAGCAAATGAACAAATAACAGTGGCTTCAGAAAAACTGAGAGGAGCACAAGCCCCCGGAGGGGACCTGGCTGACCTCCACAGAAGTGCAGGGAACAATGCAAAAAGCAAGCACAAAAATAAAAGCAGAAAATATCTTATATGATAGCAGAAGATGCAGGCAAGACTCAGCAAACTTCCAAATGAACCAGGAACCACAATTGAGACAAGAACAATTGATCACCGGCAACCATCATGGGAGGGAACCTCCCTTATATCAGACCAGTCAGTGATCCCAGATTGCCATTCCTCGCTGAAAGGTTCAGTACTGTCTGTAACCACCAGAGGGAGCCTCTGCTCAGAAACCATCTCTAGCACATTCATAACACAACTCCAGTATTGCGCCCAAAGAGAGATGGAAGCTGATGGAGCTATATAAACTAGTGGTATATTTATCTCTGCTCAAAGTAAGTGACTTGGGGGGGTTTGTGGTAACTGGGCTTCACATAAGGAGCTGCCCAAATGTGTGGCTAACATAGGAAGGGATGGCAGCAGAGAACTACTGTGTTACATTATGAGGCTGCAAAACTCACAATAAAAGTACTTTATAAACTCCAACAATTCAGTGGCTGATAGGTTTGTGATAAAGAACTGTAAATACATCAAGATATGAAATATTCAGTAACACTTCATATATAAACCGAGCAAATTAAAACGCTTTCATTGAAGGCAAAATAATATTTTCTCAAAAGCATGTTTGTCTTATCTCTAAAGTGAAGACAGGAGGGAGTTCAAAGATCTAGTACAGTTAGATTGATCGAGCAAATACGTTCCATCTCCCACACATACCCGAAAATCAACATTTCACTGAACTCTAACGGGGAAGCAATGGGCCCTTTTAACAATCATGTGAGGTGAATTCGTCCATTTACCTTTTCCACTTCTAAGCTAAACTGTGTATTATACTCACCCAGGGGCGGTCCGAGGTCAGGTCCGACACCTCCCATCTTCTAGCGAAGACGTCCTCTTTGCTTCTCGTCGCGGCTCCAGCACAGGCGCACTGATCTGCCCTATTGAGGGCAGAGTAAAGTACTGCAGACATTTCCCTGTGCCTGCGCACTGCAGTACTCTGCCCTCAACAGGGCAGAGCAGTGCGCCTGCGCAGGAGCCGCGACAAGAAGCAAAGAGGACGTCTTTGCTAGAAGATGGGAGGTGCCGGACCGGACCACGACACCAATCAGACCGGACCTCCCCTGGGTAAGTATAATCTAACTCGTTTTTCTCCTCTTTCAGGTTACATCAGGGGCTTATCTACAGCATTACAGAATGCTGTAGATAAGCCCCTGATGGCGGTGGCCGCAGCTTATAGTCGAAAAATGGAGTGACAGAGTCACTTTAACCCCTTAAAACACCAGTTACTTATTCAAATTTGTGAAAAGTGGCTATTTGCCCACTTTGATGCCATTTCTGATGGCCAAAACCCATTTGGACCAGGCTGGAGGGACCCGAATTAAATGTGGGGCATCACTATCTGTGTGTCTGCCTTGTGAGATCAGTGGGCCAAAGTCATTTAAGCCTTTCAATAACTGCCTTCGGTGCCCATTTTGATGCCCATTTTTGTGCCAGTTTTATAATTTGTAGCTGCTTTTAAGTGTATTCATTGCAGGGCTCCTCGCTGCATTGTATAATATTATTGTGATTTTTTTGTTAAACCTGTAAAAAAACAGAAATAAAAATTTTGCCAAAAAAGAAACCAACTTCAGTATGTTGGGTTTTTATGAGGAGATGAGTGCCAATCTGGATGTTGGTAATGCGGGTGATGTGATTTATCTGCACTCTGCAAAGGCATTTGATACTGTACCACATAACAGCCTTAAGGTACTGCCACACTTCGTGATCTCGTTAGCGATCACGATAACGACGCAATCGTTGGTGTGATCTCTTTTAGGTCGCTAGTAGCTGCCAAACAGGAGATCTCATAAACGACTCATCAGCGGTCAGCGATCTCTTTAACGACTTTGGCGGTCGTTAGGATCTGTCATTAGAATGTACTGAGCGCTTCTGATTCATAGGAATTTCCAGCATCGCTCCTGCTCTCTGCGTCGTGCTAGCCTGCTTTGCAACTTCTGCGATCCTCTCTGTGACGCAAAAGAGAGCTTAGATATTGCGATCCACTCCGTGACGCAAAACAGTCATATGCGTCACAAACGAGGTCGCTCGTCGTTCGCAAAATGTGCCAAACACAGCGATATAGGCTCACCAGCGGGACGCCAACGATCAAAAACCGGTCCAGAACGCTAGTGAACGATCAGCGACATCACAGCAGGGGCCACATCGTTGCTACATGCCACACACAACGACGTCGCTAACGAGATCGCTAAATAGTGACGTTTTAGTGATCTCGTTAGCGATCTCGTTAGCGATCTCGTTTAGTGTGGCATACCCTTAATACTGAAGCTCCAGAGGCAAGGACTGGGGGGAACTATATGCAGACGGGTAAGGATTTGGCTACATGATAGGAAACAGTCGTCAAATGGTACGTTCTCTAAATGGGATATAGTCAGCAGGAGAAACCGCAGGGATCTGTACTGGGAGCAGTGGGGACCGCAGGGATCTGTACTGGGAGCAGTGGGGACCGCAGGGATCTGTACTGGGAGCAGTGGGCACAGCAGGGATCTGTACTGGGAGCAGTGGGCACAGCAGGGATCTGTACTGGGAGCAGTGGGGGAAGCAGGGATCTGTACTGGGAGCAGTGGGGGCAGCAGGGATCTGTACTGGGAGCAGTGGGGGCAGCAGGGATCTGTACTGGGAGCAGTGGGCGCAGCAGGGATCTGTACTGGGAGCAGTGTGGACCGCAGGGATCTGTACTGGGAGCAGTGGGGACCGCAGGGATCTGTACTGGGAGCAGTGGGGACCGCAGGGATCTGTACTGGGAGCAGTGGGCACAGCAGGGATCTGTACTGGGAGCAGTGGGGACCGCAGGGATCTGTACTGGGAGCAGTGGGGACCGCAGGGATCTGTACTGGGAGCAGTGGGCACAGCAGGGATCTGTACTGGGAGCAGTGGGCACAGCAGGGATCTGTACTGGGAGCAGTGGGCACAGCAGGGATCTGTACTGGGAGCAGTGGGCACAGCAGGGATCTGTACTGGGAGCAGTGGGGACAGCAGGGATCTGTACTGGGAGCAGTGGGGACAGCAGGGATCTGTACAGGGAGCAGTGGGGACAGCAGGGATCTGTACTGGGAGCAGTGGGGACCGCAGGGATCTGTACTGGGAGCAGTGGGGACAGCAGGGATCTGTACTGGGAGCAGTGGGGACAGCAGGGATCTGTACTGGGAGCAGTGGGGACAGCACGGATCTGTACTGGGAGCAGTGGGCACAGCAGGGATCTGTACTGGGAGCAGTGTGGACCGCAGGGGTCTGTACTGGGAGCAGTGGGGACAGCAGGGATCTGTACTCGGAGCAGTGGGGACAGCAGGGATCTGTACTGGGAGCAGTGGGGACCGCAGGGATCTGTACTGGGAGCAGTGTGGACCGCAGGGATCTGTACTGGGAGCAGTGGGGACCGCAGGGATCTGTACTCGGAGCAGTGGGGACCCCAGAGATCTGTACTGGGAGCGGTGAGGACCACGTGGATCTATACTCCGAGCAGTGGGGGACCGCAGGGATCTGTACTGGGAGCAGTGGGGGACAGCAGGGATCTGTACTGGGAGCAGTGGGGACAGCAGGGATCTGTACTGGGAGCAGTGGGGACAGCAGGGATCTGAATTGGGAGCAGTGGGGACAGCAGGGATCTGGACTGGGAGCAGTGGGGACAGCAGGGATCTGGACTGGGAGCAGTGGGGACAGCAGGGATCCATACTGGGAGCAGTGGGGACAGCAGGGATCTGTACTGGGAGCAGTGGGGACAGCAGGGATCTGTACTGGGAGCAGTGTGGACCGCAAGGATCTGTACTGGGAGAAGTGGGCACAGCAGGAATCTGTACTGGGAGCAGTGGGGACAGCAGGGATCTGTACTGGGAGCAGGGGGACCCCAGAGATCTGTACTGGGAGCAGTGGGGACAGCAGGGATCTGTACTGGGAGCAGGGGGACCCCAGAGATCTGTACTGGGAGCAGTGGGGACAGCAGGGATCTGTACTAGGAGCAGTGGGGACAGCAGGGATCTGTACTGGGAGCAGTGGGGACAGCAGGGATCTGTACTGAGAGCAGTGGGGACAGCAGGGATCTGTACTGGGAGCAGTGGGGACAGCAGGGATCTGTACTAGGAGCAGTGGGGACAGCAGGGATCTGTACTGGGAGCAGGGGGACCCCAGAGATCTGTACTGGGAGCAGTGGGGACAGCAGGGATCTGTACTGGGAGCAGTGGGGACAGCACGGATCTGTACTGGGAGCAGTGGGCACAGCAGGGATCTGTACTGGGAGCAGTGGGCACAGCAGGGATCTGTACTGGGAGCAGTGTGGACCGCAGGGGTCTGTACTGGGAGCAGTGGGGACAGCAGGGATCTGTACTCGGAGCAGTGGGCACAGCAGGGATCTGTACTGGGAGCAGTGGGCACAGCAGGGATCTGTACTGGGAGCAGTGTGGACCGCAGGGGTCTGTACTGGGAGCAGTGGGGACAGCAGGGATCTGTACTCGGAGCAGTGGGGACAGCAGGGATCTGTACTGGGAGCAGTGGGGACCCCAGAGATCTGTACTGGGAGCAGTGGGGACAGCAGGGATCTGTACTGGGAGCAGTGGGGACAGCACGGATCTGTACTGGGAGCAGTGGGCACAGCAGGGATCTGTACTGGGAGCAGTGTGGACCGCAGGGGTCTGTACTGGGAGCAGTGGGGACAGCAGGGATCTGTACTCGGAGCAGTGGGGACAGCAGGGATCTGTACTGGGAGCAGTGGGGACCGCAGGGATCTGTACTGGGAGCAGTGTGGACCGCAGGGATCTGTACTGGGAGCAGTGGGGACCGCAGGGATCTGTACTCGGAGCAGTGGGGACCCCAGAGATCTGTACTGGGAGCGGTGAGGACCACGTGGATCTATACTCCGAGCAGTGGGGGACCGCAGGGATCTGTACTGGGAGCAGTGGGGGACAGCAGGGATCTGTACTGGGAGCAGTGGGGACAGCAGGGATCTGTACTGGGAGCAGTGGGGACAGCAGGGATCTGAATTGGGAGCAGTGGGGACAGCAGGGATCTGGACTGGGAGCAGTGGGGACAGCAGGGATCTGTACTGGGAGCAGTGGGGACAGCAGGGATCTGGACTGGGAGCAGTGGGGACAGCAGGGATCCATACTGGGAGCAGTGGGGACAGCAGGGATCTGTACTGGGAGCAGTGGGGACAGCAGGGATCTGTACTGGGAGCAGTGTGGACCGCAGGGATCTGTACTGGGAGAAGTGGGCACAGCAGGAATCTGTACTGGAAGCAGTGGGGACAGCAGGGATCTGCACTGGGAGCAGGGGGACCCCAGAGATCTGTACTGGGAGCAGTGGGGACAGCAGGGATCTGTACTGGGAGCAGTGAGGACAGCAGATATTTGTACTAGGAGCAGTGGGGACAGCAGGGATCTGTACTGGGAGCAGTGGGGACAGCAGGGATCTGTACTGGGAGCAGGGGGACCCCAGAGATCTGTACTGGGAGCAGTGGGGACAGCAGGGATCTGTACTGGGAGCAGTGGGGACAGCAGATATTTGTACTAGGAGCAGTGGGGACAGCAGGGATCTGTACTGGGAGCAGTGGGGACAGCAGGGATCTGTACTAGGAGCAGTGGGGACAGCAGGGATCTGTACTGGGAGCAGTGGGGACAGCAGGGATCTGTACTGAGAGCAGTGGGGACAGCAGGGATCTGTACTGGGAGCAGTGGGGACAGCAGGGATCTGTACTAGGAGCAGTGGGGACAGCAGGGATCTGTACTGGGAGCAGGGGGACCCCAGAGATCTGTACTGGGAGCAGTGGGGACAGCAGGGATCTGTACTGGGAGCAGTGGGGACAGCAGGGATCTGTACTGAGAGCAGTGGGGACAGCAGGGATCTGTACTGGGAGCAGTGGGGACAGCAGGGATCTGTACTGGGAGCAGTGGGGACAGCAGGGATCTGTACTGGGAGCAGGGGGACCCCAGAGATCTGTACTGGGAGCAGTGGGGACAGCAGGGATCTGTACTGGGAGCAGTGGGGACAGCAGATATTTGTACTAGGAGCAGTGGGGACAGCAGGGATCTGTACTGGGAGCATGGGGACAGCAGGGATCTGTACTAGGAGCAGTGGGGACAGCAGGGATCTGTACTGGGAGCAGTGGGGACAGCAGGGATCTGTACTGAGAGCAGTGGGGACAGCAGGGATCTGTACTGGGAGCAGTGGGGACAGCAGGGATCTGTACTAGGAGCAGTGGGGACAGCAGGGATCTGTACTGGGAGCAGTGGGGACAGCAGGGATCTGTACTGAGAGCAGTGGGGACAGCAGGGATCTGTACTGGGAGCAGTGGGGACAGCAGGGATCTGTGCTAGGAGCAGTGGGGACAGCAGGGATCTGTACTGGGAGCAGTGTGGACCGCAAGGATCTGTACTGGGAGAAGTGGGCACAGCAGGAATCTGTACTGGGAGCAGTGGGGACCGCAGGGATCTGTACTGGGAGCAGTGGGGACCGCAGGGATCTGTACTGGGAGCAGTGGGGACAGCAGGGATCTGTACTGAGAGCAGTGGAGACAGCAGGGATCTGTACTGGGAGCAGTGGGGACCGCAGGGATCTGTTCTGGGAGCAGGGGGACCCCAGAGATCTGTACTGGGAAAAGTGGGGACAGCAGGATCTGAACTGGGAGCAGTGGGGACAGCAGGGATCTGTACTGGGAGCAGTGGGGACAGCAGGGATCTGTACTGGGAGCAGTGGGGACAGCAGGGATCTGTACTGGGAGCAGGGGGACCCCAGAGATCTGTACTGGGAGCAGTGGGGACAGCAGGGATCTGAACTGGGAGCAGTGGGGACAGCAGGGATCTGTACTGGGAGCAGTGGGGACAGCAGGGATCTGTACTGGGAGCAGTGTGGACCGCAAGGATCTGTACTGGGAGAAGTGGGCACAGCAGGAATCTGTACTGGGAGCAGTGGGGACAGCAGGGATCTGTACTGGGAGCAGGGGGACCCCAGAGATCTGTACTGGGAGCAGTGGGGACAGCAGGGATCTGAACTGGGAGCAGTGGGGACAGCAGGGATCTGTACTGGGAGCAGTGGGGACAGCAGGGATCTGTACTGGGAGCAGTGGGGACAGCAGGGATCTGTGCTAGGAGCAGTGGGGACCGCAGGGATCTGTACTGGGAGCAGTGGGGACCACAGGGATCTGTACTGGGAGCAGTGGGGACCACAGGGATCTGTACTGGGAGCAGTGGGGACAGCAGGGATCTGTACTGGGAGCAGTGGGGACCGCAGGGATCTGTACTGGGAGCAGTGGGGACAGCAGGGATCTGTACTGGGAGCAGTGGGGCAGCAGGGATCTGTACTGGGAGCAGTGGGGCAGCAGGGATCTGTTCTGGGAGCGGGGGGGCAGCAGGGATCTGTACTGGGAGCAGTGGGGACAGCAGGGATCTGTACTGGTACCGATTCTTTTTAACCTATTAATGACCTAGTGGATGGGATTGAGAGTAAAGTGTCAGTCTTTGCTGACGACACCAAACTATGGAGGATATTAACATCTGACCTTGACATTACAATATTGCAAAATGATCTGGATAAGATGACTGAATGGGCCAACACTTGGCATATGAGGTTTAATGTAGATAAATGAAGAACAATGCTCCTGGGACGGTGTAATCCTACTGCTGCATATACATTAGATGGGAGAATACTTGGGACTACAGAACAGGAGAAGGACGGTGATTCTGGTTACAAGTAAGCTGAGCAGTAGTACTCAATGTCAAGCTGAAGCCGCAAAAGCAAAATATTTTAGGATGTATAAAAAGAGATAAAATCCTGCAATACCAACGAATTGTTAACTTTTAAAAATCACTGGTGAGGCCACATCCAGAATATGGGATCCAGTTTTGGGCTCCACATTTTAAAAAGATATTCAAAAGTTAAAGTCAGTTCAAAGGCAGCAACTAGATTATTACAAGGGATGGAAGGCCTCATGATGAGAGGTTGGAAAAACTGGGCTTGTTTAGCTTAGAAAACAGTGGTCTCAGAGGGGGATCTCATTTACATGTATAAATATATGTGTATCCAGTACAAAATGCTGGCACATGACTTGTTCCTACCAAAGACCATACAAAGGACCGGAGGCACTGATTATGGGTGGAAGAAAGGCGATTCCGGCAGCTAAAAGGAAAGGGTTCTTTACAGTTAGAGCAGTCAGACTGTGGGATGCCGACCACATGAGGTGGTATTGGCAGACACTATAACAGCTTTTAAAAAAGGGCCGGATGATTGTCCGCCAACAAATCGCATTGTGGGTTGTAAATGTATCGGCAGAGAAGGTAGAACTTGCAGAGAAAGGGTCAACCTGATGGACCCGAGTTTTTTTCAACTTGTACAAAAGAAAACATGTAGATGGTACAATTAACCAAACAGACACAGGGCTGGTAACAAGAGATTTCAACAGAGCCAAGAATGGTGCGCTGTCCCGGATCTGACCCAGGTTTCAGACCTATTAGATGTGGGAGAAGAAAGGGCCCTCAGATTGAGCTTACAGAAGAAAAAAGGAACGAGAAAAATGCAGCTAAGAAGAGGAAAGAGAAAGAGGAAAAAGGGGTAGAGGTGTGAGGGATAGGGGGGCTGGGAGAGATCAACCTAAAATCAATCTTACTGTCAGAGAAATGCATGGTAATCTGATGGGATGACCGGACAGACTTCCAGTCCTCAAGCGTTAAAGAATCTGTGATGTGAGATGATGACCGTGTGAAAAAATGAAAACCAAAAGGGCTGCTATACGGTTGCTCAGGATCGTATGGGATCTGACTTTTGAGGACACATTGCAGTTATTAACATCACAAACTATATTTGTTCTTGTAAATTCTATTCATTGCGGATTTATAAAACCGAACGTCACAAGGGTGAAAATCAGACGATCATTTTCCATTTTCAGAGAAGCGCGATTCACGCTCCTGCCGTTGAGATTAGCTGTCTTAAACCGGGGATAGCATTAGATGGCAGAAAGATTGTTCAGCTGACAGCCATGTCAGCCGCCTCTCCCACACATACACACACAAGAGCGTTCGTTCCACCGAGCCGCCGACTGACACATTGGCTGATGACTTTTCTCCGTCAGAACAATGTGATCAGAAGTTCAAAGTTGGACATAATCGATCGACATCTCCCCCAACGATCATTTGGCCGGCGCCCCATACGCATTAGACCGTCGGCCGAACACGGCGATATTGGCGGGTTTGGCCTTCTTAAGTCTAATGTGTTTGGCCAGCTTCAGACGGGAGAGAGTGAAAAGCGATAAGGTCTGCAGGACCAAGAGATGTGTAAACCACTGCGATCCCGACACCTCCAACAGTCTCCAGAAACGTTAGATGATCACCATGAGAGAAGTTCGCACCTCGCCTCTTGGAAGAGAGAAGTTATACATGATTTGTGTGTCAGAGTCACAAATCTGCTTCCCATTTTGGGGGCGTTCTTGTTCCTGGGGGTCTAGGAGGAGGACATACGAGACAGACCATGTGTTTCTTTCTCACTAGCAACTATATTGATTTCTTTTGAAAGCCAAGTAGAAGAAAAAGCTAGTTACTATCTCATTTATATCGATGTTGAACTGCATTTTCCATAATCCAAAAGTTATTTTTGAGCTTCTTAAAAATATTTCCAAACTATGCAATTGCTAACCTTTGGAGGTTTTGGGTTACAAAGTGCTCCACATGGACTCCTATTAAAGAAGTCAAGGTTCTCCTCCTGCTGGGGTTTCAATAGAAAGCAACTAAGCTGTGCTTGCAAAATATCAGAAAGCATCTGGCATTAATCTACAGACATGGAGGAATTTTTAGAATCTGAACCAATTTGCGGAACGGAGGAAGCAGAGTACGTTACCTGCAATCATGTCATCTACCGAGCTCATCTTCAGGAGCACTTGCTCAATGAGGCCAACCTCCGTGCTGGTCTGCAGGTTACGGACGCTCTTGCGCAGAATCGCTGTGAACATGCTCCAGATTTCCGCCTGGCACGTTACGTCGCAGTGCTCCAGCAGCTCCGACATGCAGGTAATGCTTTCTGCATCTTGAATGATAAAATTCATCTCCAGATCAAATTCTCCGCCGACCAGCTGGAAATGGAAAGAAGGATTGTAAATATTAATGTCCTGCAGCATTCATTGCCACAATACGTCTACAGGAGGACTTAGAAGACAAGTTCTGGGCCGAAATCCGAATTATAGCAAACAATGTCATCTAATTACACACATTAGAGAACAGGTCTCCGCTCACAACCAGAGGTAACAGATACACATAATAATCAGTTTCATGGAGAAGGAATATTCAAAGTTACTTACTAATGAGCACATAGATGACAATAGACGGCGGAAACAGTATCTTCTTTTGCATTAAAATAGTAATTAAAGGGGCCCCATACACTATGTATAAGGGTCGGACAATATAGTTAGGTTATCGTTCAGTCCACAGCTATATCAGCCATCTCTCTCATGTATAGGAAGGAGCACTCACTCTGCCATGCGCTCCTATGTTCTCTATGAGAGGGCCGCTGCCAAACTCCACTGGGGGGCGACTTATCTTGATGGAAAGAAAAGGGTCGTCAGTGCAAAAATTGGAAATTCTGGATCCTTAAAGAAGTATTCCCATCACCAAGATCCTATCCCAATATGTAGTAGGTGTACTAATATTACTACTACCAAATATCTCCAATTAGAAATGTAGTATAGTTCTTCTGATTCACAATGTCACTTACCCCATGTGAAGGGCATGGCAGCAGCTTAGGTATGTATATGATAGAAGATTATTGTTGTGCACTCGAATCTACAAATGGCGAGGTGCTAGTGTCATGGAATAAATCCCAAACTAGTAATATAAATAGCACTGCACACTCAAGAGGGAATTCCATGCAAAATAGAACAAATTTTATTGATACAACCATTCAACCAATATGAGAAGCATGATAATCAAAGCGTCATAAACATAACGTTTCGACTCTCCCGAGTCTTTTTCAAACGCCGCTATGTAGAAAAAGATAACAAAATATGGTTGAAATAAACAGAAAAAGTAACAGATCAACGTAAAAACAATATAAAAAAGTATAAAAAAGAAACATTCACAATTTATTAATGCAACATTTCACCAATTTTATATAATGGAAAGTGCATGTACCATGGAGACTAACAAGCACCAACCGTATGCCGAAAGTAAAGAAGGTGAATAGTAAAGTGGTGATTGGAATACACCCAAGGTATGAGTATAGCTAGAAGAATCATGAAGTTAGAAACAATAGAGGACAATTATACCTGAAAAATTGCGATATAATTGTATTCCAATCACCACTTTACTATTCACCTTCTTTACTTTCGGCATACGGTTGGTGCTTGTTAGTCTCCATGGTACATGCACTTTCCATTATATAAAATTGGTGAAATGTTTGCATTATATAAAATTGGTGAAATGTTTTCTTTTTTATATTGTTTTTACGTTGATCTGTTACTTTTTCTGTTTATTTCAACCATATTTTGTTATCTTTTTCTACATAGCGGCGTTTGAAAAAGACTCGGGAGAGTCGAAACGTTATGTTTATGACGCTTTGATTATCATGCTTCTCATATTGGTTGGTTGTATCAATAAAATTTGTTCTATTTTGCATGGAATTCCCTCTTGAGTGTGCAGTGCTATTTATATTACTAGGTATGTATATGGTTACAACTAACTGTCACTATATGAGTAGTTGTAACCATAGATACCTAAGCTACTGCAATGTCCTGCACATGGGGTAAGCAGCACAGCTAATTAGAAGAACTAAAGTAAATTTCTAACAGGAGGTGTTTGCTAATATTATTATTATTACATCTACTACTTGCTGGAATAGGATCTTGGATATGGGAATACCCCCTTAACTACCCAAACATTATTTGTTGGGAAAGCGTCTGGAGGTCCCATACACATTAGACCTCAATCTAGCGTATATGGGGATTAAGGTTGCGTTCTCATGTGTGTTGAAGTCTCAGTCTCCGTTACTTGGCCCTATCGCAGTTTAAGCCATTTTTACCAATATAAAAAGCGCAGAATGTGACACTATGCTTCTGGTAAAATTATGGCCACAACAGACATTAGCGTCCCACAGGCTTTTAGGGGTGCCGTATCAGGACTACACAGGTTACAAAGAGCCAGAATACTGGTAGCACCCATTGATTGTAAGGTCTTATAATGATAGAAAACTGAATATTTTAGGATTAAAAAAGGATCATTAAATTTAGATATGAAAGATAGAGAACAAGAGATAATCTTGCCCGCACTGAATGTTCATCTGAGGCATTGTCTCAGTGGTGGTGAAATGATTAAGTCTTGTAGAAATTCCACAAAAGATACAAAGGTTCAAATCCTGTTGATCTGTTAAAGGGAATCAGTTACCAGGTTTTTGCTATATTATCCGAGAGCAGCATGATGTAGGGGCTGAGTCCATGATTTCAGCGATGTATCACTTTGCTAGTTTGCCTGTTGTCATTTTGATAAAATCAGTTTTTTTCTGCAGTGCTCAGAATGTTGAGCTCTTAATAACCCCGCCGACACCACTGATTGGCAGCTTTCTGTGTACACTGTGCATTGACAGAAAACTACCAATCAGTGGTGGGGGCGGAGTTATACAGAGCAGTTGGCGAGGAGGCACAAGACACCTAGTCCTGCAGTGGTAATCTCCTTCTGATAAAACACTGACTATATTGAAACACACAGCCTAGGAAGTGACACATTGCTGGAATCAGAGTCTCTGCCCCTACATCATTATGTTCTCTGTTAACATCACAACATCCTGCTGACAGATTTCCTTAATTTTTTTCCGGAAGAACAGTAAGAATGTGAGGTATAGTTAAGGGCTCAGAGTTTAACAATCTATTGTCCTGTTGCAAACAGGGCAGTGAGTGGGGGGAGGTTCCTGCTGCAGCTAGTTGTCTTACAGCCACAGAACAGTGTAGTGGAGGGGGAAGAAAAGGCTATTCTCCTGAGAGACAAAAGATTTCTATATACAGTCATGGCCAAAAGTTTTGAGAATGACACAAATATTAATTTTTACAAAGTCTACTGCTTCACTTTTTCCAATGGCAATTTGCATATACTCCAGAATGTTATAAAGAGTGATCAGCTTAACAGCAATTACTTGCAAAGTCAATATTTGGCTAGAAAATGAACTTTATCCCCCAAAACACATTTCAACATCATTGCAGCCCTGCCTTAAAAGGACCAGCTAACCTCTTTTCAGTGATTGCTCCATTAACACAGGTGTGGGTGTTGATGAGGACATGGCTGGAGATCAATCTGTCATGATTAAGGAATGACACCACTGGACACTTTAAAAGGAGGCTGGTGCTTGGCATCATTGTTTCTCTTCTGTTAACCATGGTTATCTCTAAAGAAACACGTGCAGTCATCATTGCAATGCACAAAAATGGCCTAACAGGGAAGAGTATCGCAGCTAGAAAGATTGCACCTCAGTCAACAATCTATCGCATCATAAGAACTTCAAGGAGAGAGGTTCCATTGTTGCCAAAAAGGCTCCAGGGCACCCAAGAAAGACCAGCAAGCGTCAGGACCGTCTCTTAAAAGTGTTTCAGCTGCAGGATCGGGCTACCAGCAGTGCAGAGCTTGCTCAGGAATGGCAGCAGGCAGGTGTGAGTGCATCTGCACGCACTGTGAGGCGGAGACTCTTGGAGCAAGTCTTGGTCTCAAGCAGGCCAGCAAAGAAGCCACTTCTCTCCAGAAAAAACATCATGGACAGACTAATATTCTGCAAAAGGTACAGGCAGTGGACTGCTGAGGACTGGGGTAAAGTTATTTTCTCTGATGAATCCCCTTTTCGATTGTTTGGGACATCAGGAAAACGCCTCATTCGGAGAAGACAAGGTGAGCGCTACCACCAGTCTTGTCTCATGCCAACTGTTAAGCATCCTGAAACCATTCATGTGTGGGGTTGCTTCTCAGCCAAGGGAATCGGCTCTCTCACAGTCTTGCTTAAAATCACAGCCATAAATAAAGAATGGTACCAGAATGTCCTCCAAGAGCAACTTCTCCCAACCCTCCAAGAGCAGTTTGGCGATCAACAATGCCTTTTCCAGCATGATGGAGCACCTTGCCATAAAGCAAAGGTGATAACTAAATGGCTCAGGGAACAAAACATAGAGATTTTGGGTTCATGGCCTGGAAACTCCCCAGATCTTAATCCATTGAGAACTTGTGGTCAATCATCAAGAGACAGGTGGACAAACAAAAACCTAAAAATTCTGACAAAATAAAAGCATTGATTGTGCAAGAATGGACTGCTATCAGTCAGGATTTGGTCCAGAAGTTGATTGAGAGCATGCCAGGGAGAATTGCAGAGGTCCTGAAGAAGAAGGGTCAACACTGCAAATATTGACTTGCTGCAATAACTCATTCTAACTGTCAATATAAGCTTTTGTTACTCATATGTTTGCAATTATTATATTTCTGTCTGTGAAAAAACATCTGTCAAACACACTAACCAGAGGCAGCAGATCATGTGAAAATATAATATTTGTGTCATTCTCAAAACTTTTGGCCATGACTGTAGATTTCTGAAACATTAGACAAGAGAATAAAATTAAATAAAACAATTTAGTAGTGAGTGCTGGGATTTTTTTTTTTCCAGTGGATGTTCTATGTTCAGATTTTCTTTAAAGTGTGCCCATCCGATAATGAATACTACAACGAGTATGTAACTAGGATATCATTTAAAGAATGCCTTAATACTACTCAAGAACGCAGGAATGTTGGTGAAGTAATTCCATGTATAATCCAGGGAAATTACTGGCACTAACCCATTTGTTTTGGACCTTTCCTACAGAGCTTATCTGAGGTATTGTTGGAAATCCTGTATATACGAGTGGTAACAAATAGCGATGAGCGAGCGTGCTGAGATAAGGTGCTATCCGACATGCTCAGGTGCTGTGTGCTATTCTGCGTGCTCAAATAATATGTTCGAGTCCGCGCGGCTGCATGTTTCGAGACTGTTAGACAGTCGCAACACATGCAGGGATTTCCTGTTTGTTAGACAATCCCTGCATGTGTTGCAGCAGTTTAACAGTGCTGAGACACGCAACCGCGAGGACTCAAACATTTTTCGAGCACGTCGAAGATACTCTATTAGCACATGAGCATGCTCAGATAACACCTTATTCCAGGACGCTCGCTCATCACTAGTAACAAGCTGTCTCATAATGAAAGAAATTGTTATCATTGCATACACGGCCAGATTGTCATACAGTCTTTAAAGGGGTGTTCCCATCTCCAAGATCCTTTCCCAATACGTACTAGATGTAATAATAGCAATACAAATAATAATAATAATAGCAAATACCTTCAATTATAAATGTAGAATAGTTCATTGATTCGCTGTTGCTTACCTCATGTACAGGGCAGTGCAGTAGCTTAAAGTCACTTACTCATGTGCAGGGCAGTGCAGTATCTTAAAGTCACTTACCTCATGTACAGGGCAGTGCAGTAGCTTAAAGTCACTTACCTCATGTACAGGGCAGTGCAGTATCTTAAAGTCACTTACCTCATGTACAGGGCAGTGCAGTAGCTTAAAGTCACTTACCTCATGTACAGGGCAGTGCAGTATCTTAAAGTCACTTACCCATGTACAGGGCAGTGCAGTAGCTTAAAGTCACTTACCTCATGTACAGGGCAGTGCAGTATCTTAAAGTCACTTACCTCATGTACAGGGCAGTGCAGTAGCTTAAAGTCACTTACCTCATGTACAGGGCAGTGCAGTAGCTTAAAGTCACTTACCCCATGTACAGGGCAGTGCAGTAGCTTAAAGTCACTTACCCCATGTGCAGGGCAGTGCAGTAGCTTAAAGTCACTTACCCCATGTGCAGGGCACTGCAGTAGCTTAAAGTCACTTACCCCATGTGCAGGGCAGTGCAGTAGCTTAGGTATCTGTGGTTATAACTAGGGATGAGCTAATAACTTTGGATAACTCCTTATCCGAATAGCTATAGCGCTTCCTGAATACCTGCCTCGGGAACATGGAGCGCTCCCGATAATCAGCTGTTAGGTACCGTAGCTGCAGCCCCGAACAGCTGATTATCGGGAGCGCTCCAGATATCCGGGTTCCCGAGGCAGCTATTCGGGAAGCGCTATAGCTATTTGGATAAGGCTACTTTCACACATCCGTTTTTTGACGTCAGGCGCGATCCGGCGTGTTGTTAAAAAAACGGATCCGGTACCGGATGCTTTTTTTTTAGCATTGACTTTCATTAGCGCCGTATGTCGTTGCGTTGCATCCGTTTTTGTCCGGATCCGGCGGAAATGTACATTCCGGCGGCCAGACAAAACGGTGACTGCAACGGGTTTTTTTTTCGGAGCCGCCTGATAGTGCCTGAAGCGGCGCATCAGGATGCCCGAAATAATAGAAGTCTATGGAACCGGACTGATCTGGAGTCTGGAAAACACTACAACAACTACTACAACTACTACTACAACTACTACAACTACAACTACTACTACAACTACTACAACTACTACTACAACAACTACTACAACTACAACTACTACTACAACTACTATTAACTACTACTACTACTACTCGGTCCGGACATGCGTACCTGCTTTTTCCGGGTTCAAAAGTTCAGGTTGGATCCAGCAAAAAAAACTGATCCGTTGCATCAGTTTTTTCATTTCAGCGCCGGATCCGTCCCTTCAGGTATTCTACGGATTATGCCTGACACAAAAAAACGGATGTGTGAAAGAGGCCTAAGGAGTTATCCAAAGTTATTAGCTCATCCCTAGTTATAACCACTAAGCGCTAACTATCGCTATATGAGTGGTTGTAATCATGGATACCTAAGTTACTGCAATGCCCTGCACATGGGGTAAGCGACAGAGAATCAGAAGAACTATACTGCATTTCTAATGTGAAGTTTTTGCCAATATTATTATTATTACACCTACTACATCTTGGGATAGGATCTTGGAGATGGGAATATACCTGTAAGTCAAGCCACATTACTTGGCTTCATAAACAAAGATTCAGCCTTTGCATGCTATATGAATAGGAATTATCTCTGCCAATCTTCCCCACTTCCAAAGTATTGCGAGTCCCGGATCACAGGTGAAGCCGCTTTCGTTGCCTTCCGCTGTCTAAACATGCTGAATCAATAAGGCAGCACAGTGGAGGAGAAGACACAAGGTCATCCCTGGATCGCTCGAAGAAGAAATCACATTTGTGTACACAATTAATTCTCCTAAAAGCTTTACAAGTATCCAAATGTGTATGATAATTGCAGTGGGAGAATACACTGAACCAGCCAATTAACCTTGTAATGCTCTGCAAGATGGACAAGGAAAAAAAGACCGTGTGACCCAGCGGATCTCCGCAATGGTGAACCAGAACCGCAAGAGTACGAGGGAAGGAAAGACAGCAACGTGCTGAAAGAAATCAGAAATGAGAAAACCCTGAATTATCAAGTACGAATGATGTCACGGCATGTGGGTAGGGTGGATAGGTGCCCATCACAATGACACCCAGTGACGGGGTATCCAAAGAATAAAATAAAAGGATTCAATATCTTCATATATTCAGAATAATCACCAGAGCAATCACAATTTTTTTTTATAGATCCTAAAACATTTCACCCAATAGTTTAATCAGGTGGCTCCAGTTATGGATTCCATCTATAGAGGTCTCTAGGTAAGGCTAGGTTCACACTGGGAGCATTTGCTGCATCTTTTTTTTTTCTGCAGCTTGGCAGGAAAGAAGATGTGGCAAAAACGCAGGTTTGTTGTGTTTTTTTCTGGCTTTTTTTTCATGCGTTTTTTTAGATTCAGTTCAATGGGTGAAAAATGCTGAAAAAACGATGAAAGAAGTGACATGCTCTATGTCCAAAAAACGCTGAAAGAAGTGACATGCTCTATGTCCAAAAACGCAGAAAGAAGTGACATGCTCTATGTCCAAAAGCAGAAAGAAGTGACATGCTCTATGTCAAAAACGCTGCAACGCTGCAATGCACAAATACTGATGACAAATGAAAAACCGTGTGCATGAGATTTCTGAAATCTCAGACAAAGCTGGCACTGTCAAATGCAGCTGAAAAGTAGCAGAAAAAAGCAGCAAAAACGCCCAGTGTGAACATAGCCTAAGAGAGAATGTCAGGAATATCCCATAAAGATCTAAAGATGTTTGCATACACCTGATCCCTGATCAGAGGGTGTACTAAAATACTAGAAGGCCAGATTCACATATGTGTGTTTCATGGTTGGTACTCGGACCACAAGGTATGGAGCAGCTACAAGTCTCCTAACAAAAAGTGAGTCCCTCACACATGAGGCTGTGGAAGATCAGACATCCGTGATCTGTTTGTGCATCGTGGTCAGAGAGCAAAACCGGCCATCAGCTACAAGCTCCAAGAGTCCTTTCATGGTGATGGAAGTGAAGACTCCGACCATCTAAAGTTATTTATGTATTGTAACTTCTCCAATCTACAGGAAAGATATATATCTTTGTAGTGTGAGCCAGTAGATAGAAAAACATTTTTCCAATCTACTCTAGACATTTACGAGGTTTACCAAGGTCAGAGGAACGCTTAGAGCTTTTTGAAAAGGTGTCAAAGTTTGGTGCAATTTGGCTTAATCAGTTTTAGACCTGTATGTTGAGTGTCTAAAAGCAAAGACTTCAAGAAAAAAAAAAGTGTAAAAATAGAAAATTTGCCAAATATCACAATTACTACTTTGCTAAATACAGAAAACATCCCAAATAGCATAAAATCAAATAAATTTAATGGGCAATATAAAGAGGTTTTCCCACGAGAAAAGTACATTTTAATCACTAGATTTTGGAATAATAATAAGTTTAAAAAAAAAAAAAAAAAAAAAAACATTCCTGTGCGGAGATAATCTTATAAATGTGCCCCTGCTGTGTACTGTGTAATGGCCGTGTCTGACAGTACAGGGACATGGTCTGATCATACCACAGCTCCTGGGCAGGGGAGGATGCAAAAGACATTACAGCATGGGATCACAGCTGATTCTTTGCAAAACATTTCACTGACTATTTTGAGCAATGTTTTACCTCAAAGAATCAGCTGTGATCCCATGCTGTCCTGTCTGTATACTCTTTTACTTTCTCCCCTGCCCAAGAGTTGTGGTATGATCAAACACGGCCATTACTCAGTACACAGCAGGGACACATTTATAAGATTATCTCAGCACAGGATCATTTTATTTAAACACATCCAATTGTGGAAATGATTATTATTCCAAGATCTATTGATTGAAATGTTGATTAAAGTTAAGTTAGTCAGTAGGAAAACCCCTTGATTTTTTTTTTTATCATCTGCATGGAGCTATACAATTTTTACAAGTAAATAGCAACTAGGTCAGTGTTACATCAAGGTCTGTGGAGGTCATTGGGGCAAATGCTCCTACATTTTTGTCCAGGATAGGTGCAAAAAGTAATGATATTACTAAATTATGGCAAAATAATACACAATAATTAGCTGACTAACAATACAATATAGTGTTATGTCAAACCGTAACAGTGCAAAACCAACAATTATCTAACAGGTGCAAGATAGAGACAAGTCCCCAAAGAAAATCATGTTTAGAAAAGACTAAATGTGGTGGATGAAATGGGGTATGATGGACCATATAAGAACCCAACTCGGCCGACCATGCGGGGAGCCAACTCGGCCGACCAAGCGGGGAGCCAACTCGGCCGACCAAGCGGGGAGCCAACTCGGCCGACCAAGCGGGGAGCCAACTCGGCCGACCAAGCGGGGAGCCAACTCGGCCGACCAAGCGGGGAGCCAACTCGGCCGACCAAGCGGGGAGCCAACTCGGCGACCAAGCGGGGAGCCAACTCGGCGACCAAGCGGGGAGCCAACTCGGACGACCAAGCGGGGAGCCAACTCAGCCGACCAAGCGGGGAGCCAACTCGGCGACCAAGCAGGGAGCCAACTCGGCAGATCACGAAGGGACCCAACTTGGCCGACCATATAAGAACCCAAGTCTGACTCTAATATGTAAATAAAATTATTGAACAAATAAACTAATATCTAAAAACATGGACCGGCTTGAGAAATGCAGCACAAGTGGAAAATTCTGAATTCATTGTTAGCTTCCTCTCCTCATCAAGTCCCATAATTTTCCGTAATCCTCTCCGGCGTGTCTCGAGGATCAGGCACACAGGTGTTTACCCAAATATCTTGCTGCTTCTTATTACACAGATCACATCCGATCGGCAGACCGTAGCACAACACATGCTCCAGGAAGGAAGTGTGCAGCCTACATTTACCATTATCATAGTAATTATCACGGAGACCTGGAGGTACTCCGCGGAGGGCAGGACTGGGAGTTTACATGTCAATATGCGCTCCCCAGAGTGGCAGCGGCACACGCGGTGCTAAGTTTACACCAAGGCGCACGATAGTAACAGCCAAGCTGACGGTCCCATTAAAAATAAATGACAATGACAGACAGTGCAGAGTTCAAGGCGGAGATTTATTTCTATAATTCATGGGGTTGTTTAAAATCCTATTGTGATAAACAGCCCATTAACTCTGCTAGGAAAGAATACATCTGCAAGTGCCCGAGGCGGACACGGTTTAATTACAAAGTGTGCATTAAAAGTCTTCTAAGTGAGGTAGGGAGCTATATATTTACACAAGAGGACGGCGGATGGCAGTTTTTGGCACATTTCTCTCACAGCCGGAGATATAAACAGAATTTCTTTTTCTCCGTTCTGTAATGATTGGTGAAATGTCACAGGAACAAACACAATTAGCCTTGGAATTACAGGGGACAAGCTGACGAGATCAAATACTAGGGCGGTGCAGAAAGAGAATGGGGTCACCCCGAGCCACTCCAAGACACCTAATTGCTTTCCACTCTGTCGTTTGTCAGAATCAATCATATTTCCAATAACTTGCACTTTCACGTGCCAGTAATCTTGGTTTGGTTGTCGCTTTTTTAAGGTACTTTAGTAAGGGATGTGGCAGTAATGTGATGCGCAGTGCAAAATTGGAACATTGGCGGCTCCACTTCATAAGATTTTACCCACTAGGGGTCGGAGCTGCTGAGATCGGCGGTGGTTCTGGATTGGTTTCTCCCGATCATAATGTCAGATTAGTCTAGAATTCTAGTTGTAGAGTTCCTACTGGCATTATAAATACTCCTCCTGCTACACTAAAGTCACGGAAGAGGACTGATGATCATTACTGTGATCTAGGGTCAATGGAACCGAACCATGTGAGGTCGGTGTAATAAGTCTGTCATACGCTACGGTCAGGAGATCCTACCGTGATTTACCTCCGGTTTAAGTGAACCAAGCGAAGTCCAGGTATTACGGTTATAATATAAAAACAATGATGCGCCTGGAGAGTGGACATGTGCAAGCGGCAATATAGGGGAGACGAAACCCTATAAAGTGTTGGGAGTACTGGAAAGAGTCTTAAAATGACCATAAACTTTAAGGGCTTGTGCAGACGACCGCACGTTCGGTCCGAATGCGATCCAACAAAACATAAGATCACATTCAGACCAACAATGTTATTCTGTGGGGCAGTGCACATGTCCGATTTTTTCCACGGACTGAGTGTGCGATGAAAAAAAAAATAAAAAAATCGCAGTATGCACAATTTTCATCTGTAAATCAGATCACACTCAGGCATGCAGGTCAATGGATCTGTCAAAAACATTTTCACAGACTGACAGAATGGAAAGGATGAAGACACTCCGACCGCACAATCGGAATGATTCTCTCCGATGAGAGAAAATATCGTTCCGTAAAAGAAGGCTGTTTGGTCACATCCTACTGATGTCCAATCCATAGGATAAGTCTTCATGGTGAGATCAGTGGGGGTCTGGCATCCCAACGATCAGCTGTTAATTGCTTAGAAGGCAACTGGATATTAACAGACAGAAGGTAGCTGCAGGGCACAGAGTTATTCAATGTGTAGTATTCGCTGCCAAGCCCTACAGAACAACTCCTATAAAAGAATAGGAACTGCTCTGCAGCACCTGGCAGCAGCCGCTACACGCTGATCAGCGGGGGGTGTCGGGCTATTACCAATATCATATCAATGACCTATCATACATACAAAAAAAGAAACGTATGACTATATGAACTTTGGAGCCAAATTATGTTTTCTAATAATGAAATTACTTTGTTCAATCGGCAAAGAAATGTCAGACTACAAAGAAAGGATTTTGCAGCTCTAGAAAAGTGGAAGTATAGGAATAAGTTCACAGAAGCATATTTTTCAGCCCGTGTGCACCACGGACCCCACATGCACATAACACAGACCAATGTTGGTGAAAAATGGGCCATTTCCCATACCGGCCTCAGGTCCGCAGAACATTTTTTGCTGCATACGCTGTACTCTGGTTTATTTTATGATCCCGTATGACTAAATGGAAGGACACTATTCTTACGGATTCATACCCAGAATCACATCGCTACCACATATATAAAGTCCTGAGAAAATCTAAGCACGCCCTCTGTGACTTGTATGGTTTTACATATCAAGACATAACAATAAAAACATCTGGTCCTTAGAAGGGTCTTAAAATCAGATGAAAGACCACGGATAAGCTATGACAACGTGTAGTTTGTTAAAAAAAAAAAAAAAACAAGGGCAAAATTACAGACGCAATTTAAGAAAAATTAAGTTCGCTGAATTGATGACTTGTAGAACTACCTTTACCAGCAATAATGAAGTATGCGATTTGCATATATGCGATCATGTGCCGACTAGACGCGCAGTCTTGCTCAATACGACTGTATTGAGTGACACTGGACATGTCTAGTTGGAATGTGGCTGGAAATATGTAAATTGCATACTTTTGGTCACATGATCGCCAGCTCCAATCTCTGGCAAATCCTCACAGCATGCAATGCACGTGCTGTGAGGATTCACAAGTCTGCAGCGACAGAGGTACTGCAGACTTGTAGCCTAGACTTGTAGGCGGGACAACTCCTTTAAAGCTTGGTATAAATGCTCTAACTTTCACTTAAAAGTGTTGCCAGGATTAAGGGTTTCTTTGATTTTTCCTAGAAACAGACCCCATATATTCATAAAGAATTTTATCAACTTTACTCCTTGTACAAGGGGTAACTTGGTGGGATTTGAACCCAGGACCCCAGCGCTACAAGGCTGCAGTTCAAACTACCTAGCCACTGTGGCACCAGAAGGAAATTTAGGCCCCATGCACACTTTGCAGATTCACTTGCGTTTTTTTCCACGTGGTTTTTCCTAAAACCGCAGGTAAACCGCACTGCGGTTTTGGCACGGTTTTTAGTGCGGAATTGCCCTGGGGTTTTACACCTATAATGGAATAGGTGTAAAACCGCAGCGGAATCTGCACAAAGAATTGACATGCTGCGGTTTTGAAACCGCACCCAATCCGTGCGGAAAATTCTGCAGTGTGTGAACAGCTTTTTTTTCCCCCATTAACTAACATTGTACTGTCCATGGCGTGCGGTTCTGCAGCGGTTCCGCAGTGCAAAAAACACTGCGGAACCGCAGCAAAAACCGCAAAGTGTGCATTGGGCCTTAGAGGCGTCAATCTATCATTTCATCCTTAGTGATGGGTGAGTAGCATTGTTGCTCGGGTGATCTCTGAGTATTTCGGCATGCTCGGAGATTTAGTTTTCTTTGTCTCAGCTGAATGTTTTGTGACTGCTAGACAGGCTGAATACATGTGGGAATTCCCTAACAAACAGGCATTCCTCACATGTATTCAGGCTGTCTAGCAGTCGCAAATCATGCAGCTGAGATGACGAAAACTAAATCTCTGAGCACACCAAAATACTCGAAGACCACCCGAGCGTGCTCGGGGAAACCCTGAGTAAGGAGTATACTCGCTTATCACGAATCCTTTATATTCTGGGAGACTTCATGTGTAATGCCCAAGAGCAGTCGGAGCTGCAGTCTTGCATGTCGGACCATGCAGTTCCTACTCTCTGGGTAAATAAAGTGCAGTCTCTTGCTCTAATTCACCGCTTTCTCTGTAATATGAGGTGAAATTTCCCTAAGGACTTTTCAGAGAATCAAGGACTTAGATGTCAAATCATAAGTCTCGCTGATGTGTAATGATGAAGACGATACAGAACAAAACAAGGAAAAAAAAAGGCACAGCCTTAAAGGTTTCACATACAATTGAGGCGATGGTGGAAGAGATGTCACCGCTGCCAAAGAAAGCAAAAATCAACCAAACCAGAAGGTAAAAAAACAATAGTCTTATTTTATGGCTTCTTGTCGTTGCAATTTCTGGCTGTTATTTTTCAACATTCATGCACCCGATATAGCACAATACGGAATGACACATGACTGCCGAACAAACCATACAAGGTTCCTACAGATTGATCAATAATGCTGAATAACTCCTGAATCCTCACAGTGCGCACCACTGTCAGGATTCTTCGGTTCTGGCGGCGAGAGCAGTAGACGATTTGCTTACATGCGGCCAAGTGCAGACTAGACGTGCATGTCTAGTAAGAATGTGGCCAGTAGAAAGAAAATCACATACTCGCGGTTACATGACTGCTGCTCTCTGCCTGAACGGGAGAATCCGGACAGCGCGTGGTGTGCACAATGTGAGGATTCAGAATTTTGCAGTCACATAGAGTGACCGTAGACATTAATCAAAAACCTGGACAATCCCAACCACTCTGGGGTATTATTTTGAGGAGAGCCATAAGATCAAATACTTAATTAACCTCAATACACAAGAGATTGAGAGAAATGACCCATAAAGTATTATTTTGCCTTACCTAAGCTTGCTCAGATCCAAGTGTGACACTAAAGATGGCTGCCATTTCAGGTTTCACCACACACCATGTGCTGGTATCCAAGATGACGACCACCCTGATGACCTCAGATCCGCCTACCCTGACCTCATGGACCCAACCAGCCTGGTGGCCTCATGGATCCGCCCACGATTACGCCCATTGCCCAACCCACTAACCAACGGAAAACATCCGATCACTCCCATTTTAGAGCTAACTGAGCCCCCTTACAGGGGTTATATAACTATGTTCTGATTAAATAAAGGCTTTTGGAGCTGAGCCATTAGATTGATGAAGGAGAGATTACATCCGACTGTGTCTGCTGTTATTTCTTTAGTGCACGCACTTGATCAAGATCCATTGGGCCAGGAGCAGGCAACTAGTGATGTCATTTTGTGAGAAATACAATAATTTAGTAACAGGCATGTCAGAAGAGGTACCAGGTGCTCTTTACAGAGGTACAGTTCATATTGCTTTAGGCTGTTCATTAAGAAAACAGTTGAATGTCCGGCCGATGTAAAGACATATGATCTGTCCGTGAATAAATGGCGAGGAGAGCAGGAACTAGGTAAATGGGATAACAGGAACAGATGGTATATTAGTTTTATTACTGGAATTTTTTATCAAATAGTAAATATTGTTATCATTGTGGTAACTGATTTTGTAATAACCGAAGATAAAAAAAACAAATGGGAAAAAAAAATCAGTTTAAGTAGCTACATTGTTATCAAAAGGAATCGGTCAGCAGGTTTTTGCTATGTAATCTGAGGACAGCATGAAGTAGGGGTTAAAACAAGCACAGATTTCATCAATGTGTCACATGTTCGGCTGTGTGCTGTTTACTTACACTGATTGTTTTATCACCTGGTGATTTTCATTGCTGGAACTACAGCAGCATGTGCATGCTAGTCCGATTCAGGCCCCTCCTGTGATAAGCAGCTCACTGTCTATAGACAATATACATAGAGAGCCTGGTGTGGGCGGGGTTAGCTTTCTCAGCTCTGCTGCATTGCTAAATCTAAGAACTCAGATTGTGTCAGAACGGCTGCTGCCAGTAAACTAAATTATACATTGTTGGATTCAGCGTCTCTTTCTCTACATCATGCTGCTCTCAGATAAGGTAGTAAAAACCTGCTGACAGATTCCTGCTGACAAATTCCATTTAAATTTACGTTGCATTTTTGTTGCGTTTTTTTTCGGCAAGAAAAACCTGCTCTCTTGACAGTAAAGAAGCTGCTTACAAAAAGCATGTTTTGCTGCGTTTTTTCATGATTCCCAAGTTCAGCTTTGCTTCCACTACAGAAGCATGAACAATGCAAGGAGTTAGATCACCAATGCAAGACATAAGTGAAACCATAAAAACCATTTTGGAAAAAGAGGAAATTTGATCAAATTATTTACTGGAAAAAAAATTTTGTGTCTGAAAAAATATTGACTATTTGGAACAAAATAAAAAGTTTACATAAGTTCATGAAAAAATACACAATACAAATGTAACAGCGAGGGGAGTTGAATTAGTAGGGAATAGTTTACCCAACACATTGGCAGAAGAGCATTGAGTTTGTAGGACGCTGTTTACTTTCACACTTTGTTTGGCTCTCGAGTTGGTCAGGTATTGTTCGATTTCACACCTTTGTCAGCCAGTGTTTACTTGATCACATATCACTAATTTAATTAAATCGTCATAATCCTAACCACCATCTCAGGTGAGGAGACATACACATTATGGTTTAAACTTGGGAAAAATCACAAAAATAAAATGGGTATCACATCCATCTGTACCTGCTGTTTTCAGTGACAAACAACGCAGCAAAACCTGATGCCTTTGTTTTTTGTACTTACTCATTGCTCAATATGTGTGCATGAGATTTCTGAAATCCCTTTGCTTCTGCTGGTACTGTAAAACACAGCTTAAAATTTGCATAAAAACGCAGCAAAAACGCAACGTGTAAACATAGCTTAACGGTTGAGGAAGAGCTACAAGGTGTTACGAGTGACCCAGAAAAATGCCAGTTACCACAGTGCAGTGAATCCAGGTGTACTCTGCTTTTTTCCAGCATGCCCCTGACATCCAGGGCATCAATCGACGCAGAGACTTGAAATTCTGTAACAACTAGAAAAATTCACTATATGGAGATGTTCAGCCCCTTCTGTTCAAGGTCACAGCAGAACTGGTCAGGTGCACAGAAAACCAAACACGTATATGAGTCCAATCATCACATAAGCATGGGCCCCGGTGATCGCATCGAGAACTGACTGGAGAACATCCGGATGTGTTACTGCACACCGGAACGTGGGAAAGAAAGATAAACACACCCAGCTTGTGGCAATCACCGACCAGGAGAAAGGAACATTGTCTTCAATTTCAGCGAAAACATATCACTGATAAAAGTGTGAAAACTCCATCATTCCTCTCACCGATGACATTTCTCGAAGGCTGGAGTCATTGGTTTTACAAAAAGAGATGTATCTGAGAGTAATATTTACTCCAACATCACAACAGAAAATTTTAAATAAAATTTAGGCCAAAAATTTATTTCAAGTGGTTCCCTACATTTGCCAGGCAAGTTTTATTAGAAGTGTCCCCCCAACAAATAACTGACCCCAAGCCGTTCAGCTCCAGGAACCCCAGCGCTCAGTTGTTATTCGAGTCTGTGCAAATCGATTTGCGGGACCCGATCCATCAGCCATGTTAGCAATCTGTGGTAATTGGTCGGGAGTCCTGAGAAACCGCCTCCTACCGCACTGCATCCACAGATCTTCTTTTGATTGGACGGCCTGGCATGACATCACAGGTGCGTCATGCTGCAACAATGACATCATGCCAGAACGGCCAATCAAAAGAAGAGCCATAGATGTTGGAATGTAGGAGGTGATTCTCAAGGATTTCATCCAGCAACTATGCAGCACTGACGTGGTTGATGGACAGGGTCCTGGGAATTGATTCGCACAAACTCTAGTGGTGATTTATGGAGGTACCTGATAGCAAGTATTCCAATGTCCTGCACTGCCCCCTAAGGATAAATGAAGTATTGCACAGTTTACTCTGATGACTTTCGCAAAGTATTTTATCGCTTGGGAGGACCTAACATGTCAGTACATTGTATTAATTTCAAAAGATTTTCCCAGGACTCTAAAATGTGGCGCAGTGAAGTCATCGGTATAAAATGGGTAACGTAGTGTATCACTCAGGTGGTCTCTTCATGGGTCGGAATTGAAAACATCCCGTCCAGCAGTCATCTAACCATCAAGACCAGTAATTGGCTGCAGTATTCAGGAAAATGATGAATGGGCTGTCCTTACACAGAAAGTGATGACATCCCAGCCATCAGTCACCAGATCGGCAAACCATCAATGGTCAAGTGACTAATGGCCAGGACATCATCATTTTGAGTCCCGGTGGAACACTCCTATCTCAAAAGTGTAGAGGACTGCTTGATTTTCTCTAAGAGACCCCTAGAGAATGAATGGAGCAGCAGCCGAGCATGTGCACTGCTGCTCCAAGCAAACCGGTCACAGCCCCTTATTTTAGCTAGCCATTGGTGGCGGTCTCAGTGGTTGAACCCCAATAATGCAGAAGATATCAACTATCCTACTGCTGTGTGAGAAAAAGGTATTTCATCACGAAGTAGATAAGAGGGTATTATACAAGTCAGAAGAGACCGGAATCTGGGGTTTAGCCCCTGTGCACTTTTACTCCAGGTTTAGCCCCCAGAGTGGCTATTTTCTCAATGTGACGAGGTACTTATGTAAGACTGCCTCTATAAATGTCCCACTAAAAAATAGGAGCCAACCATGGGCATTTGCCCTTTATGCTCAGTTTGCCAAAACGTCCTTGTATTGTTGTTGGCTGCCGGTCGGCAGGCGATTGTCTTCCATGATCCGCACAGCTCTGCTCGGTTCCCTGCAGTCCTCTTCAATAGTCAAGAACGCAGCTCCGAAGACACAAACAAAATAGATTGCTAAAACTGCTCTATACACACAAAAACTGCAAAGCATCGCCAGAAAAGGGGATTTGAATTAAAAAAAAAAAAAAAAAAAGAAGAAAATTCATAAAAAAAACACCTGTATCCTAAGCCTAACCCACGTAGTTTTTGGGAGCTTTGTATCCATCACATCAACTAAGTTTTAAAGTTATTCCCATCAACAACCACTAGCTTTTCCTGAATCTGAAAGTTGTATGCAAAGGTTTGTCACATCTGCTCAAGTAGCATGCACTGGCAAATGATTAAAGTAAGCAATGTTTTGTGCTTTCATAAATCATTAGTGCACATGAAAATAATAAGAAACTCTGGATTATGAAACTTAACTCCAAGACTGATCATTAATTCTCAATTCAGGGGTAAAATTCAATGAAGACAGACTTTACCATTACAGAGATAGCAGATGGCAGTTGGCGCTCATAAAGATCCATGGAGATCTGAAATTGTTATTTCAGGAGAACTTGCAGCAGAATGTCTGTATCTGCCTCTAGTTCCTCTCTCTAAAAAGGTCATTTCAGGAGAACTTGCAGCAGAATGTCTGTCTGCCTCTAGCAGCTCCCTCTATAATGGTCATTTCAGGAGAACTTGCAGCAGAACGTGTCAGCCTCTAGCAGCTCCCTCTATAATGGTCATTTCAGGAGAACTTGCAGCAGAATGTCTGTGTCAGCCTCTAGCAGCTCCCTCTATAATGGTCATTTTAAGAGAATTTGCAGCAGAATGTCTGTCGGCCTCTAGCAGCTCCCTCTATAATGGTCATTTTAGGAGAACTTGCAGTAGAATGTCTGTGTCTGCCTCTAGCAGCTCCCTATATAATGGTCATTTTAGGAGAACTTGCAGCAGAATGTCTGTGTCTGCCTCTAGCAGCTCCCTCTACAATGGTCATTTTAGGAGAACTTGCAGCAGAATGTCTGTCGGCCTCTAGCAGCTCCCTCTATAATGGTCATTTTTGGAGAACTTGCAGCAGAATGTCTGTCGGCCTCTAGCAGCTCCCTCTATAATGGTCATTTTAGGAGAACTTGCAGCAGAATGTCTGTGTCTGCCTCTAGCAGCTCCCTCTATAATTGTCATTTTAGAAGAACTTGTAGCAGAATGTCTTTGTCGGCCTCTAGCTCCTCCCTCTGTAAAGGTAATTTCAGGAGAACTTGCAGCAGAATGTCTGTCTCCGCCTCTAGCTCCTCTCCATAAAATTTTAGAAGTACCAACTGCCAGCTCCTATCTCAGTAATGGAAAAATCTATTCACCGAATACAAATTCTATCCATGAATTAAAGGAGACAAATCAGTCCAGGAGGAGAAAGAAGCAGATTTATCTGATATAATATCTTACAAACTTGATTATTTTCAGGGGTACTACTGATTTATGAAAAGATGAAAAATGAAATAGTTACATTTTAAGTTATTCTAGAAAAATCACCACACCTGTCTATGGTTGTGTCTGGTATTGCCACTCAGCTCTACGTGAGAATGGAGCCGAGCAGCTTTGCTACTCCTACCCATAGACAGAAGTACATTAAACTAGTGTCAGCAGGACCAGCTGATATCAATAGGTTTAGCAGACGTCTACAGTGTATGGAGCGCCGGCCGACCGATGGGTGGGAGAGATGTTGATTGCACATCTCTGGTTTTGGATTGTCGGCTGCATTGTTGTATCAGAGATAAGCCGCCGGCCACCATGTTAGTCGGCAGCTTTCTCAAGAGGACACAGGCACGCTCGACAGAGTGAGAGCCCCTGTGTATGGGCGAGTTGGCTGACATGTCTGTTAGATGACCTGACAGTAAAGATGACAAATCATAGTTTTGTAGTAGCTCATAGTTTTGACTGGTTCCAGAAGAGGGTTTGTGACAAACCCAGCAAAGTCACAGTACCAAAATAATCCAAAATGTGCCTCAAAAACAAAAAAAATGAAATGCTTCATAAGACTACACTGAGCAGTACATATTAGCTAAACGTTATCAGATCCTACCAACTTGGCGAGAGCGGCTGCCTGATCCGTACCGATGCAATTCAACTGTCCCATCACATCGGCAATCAGGAGAAACAAGGATTGGGCATGTTGTATTTCAACCCGCCCAATCCTTAACCCAGACGAGGATCACTATGCAGTTCTTGTCCGTCTGGTCTTTCGGCCCTAGTGTGACGGTGTTTGTTTCCATGCAGCGGTCACGCTCGCCTTCCATCCAGCGGTCACGCTCGCCTTCCATCCAGCGGTCACGCTCGCCTTCCATCCAGCGGTCACGCTCGCCTTCCATGCAGCGGTCACGCTCGCCTTCCATGCAGCGGTCACGCTCGCCTTCCATCCAGCGGTCACGCTCGCCTTCCATCCAGGGCACTGTGTTGCGATCCTCGCCCAGGTTCTGCAGCAGCCTGACTGCTCCTATAATGAATCCCTTCTGGCACCAATTCAGCTGAAGACTTGGGAAAAGCAGGGTTTGGAAGCCACTTCTACTCTATTTTTCCTAAAGAATAAAGACAAATACCCCCCTAAAAGTGATTTACAACGTTTCGTAACTTTCCATGAAGCCAAAAAAAATAAAAAATTAAAGTTTAGTCAGTAGTTAGTCTTTAAGAGCTAGGTGCTGGCCAGAACTGAGTCTTTCAGAGTCAAACACAGTGCAAATATTTATTACCGTGACTGTCACCACGCCTCCCACACTGGCTGATAGCAGCTCAGCATTATGGCCGGCTGACAGTCAGTGCCCGGGTGCAGTTATAGCCACAGCGAGCACTATATACACGGAGATGCGACTGAAACCGTGCCGGCACAGCCCCTGTGACTGGACTGGGGGAATAAAGTTAATTTCCTCCAGGCAGCGGGGCTCTCAGTGCCGGCACCGCATGGGGTCAAAACACGATTAACCTAAAGATTAACCCAATACCTGCAGGTTAATAGCATTATTTTACATGTTAGCTTCCCTTTAAACTCCTGTCCGCACTGCAAAACCAAAAAACACAGAACCTTTGCCCACCAAGCGCCTTCTGTAATAGTAGTAATAATAATATTAATAATGACATCAAGGGAATCTGTCATCGGGCTTCTGCCATGTAACCTGACAGCAGGATTTTGTAGTGACAGAGTACCTGATTCCAGCAATGTATCACTTAGTTTACTGAGAGCAGCAGTTATGATTGAGTCATAGTTTGCTGTAGATCTTTAGCTCTGAATGCTGAGCTTTGTATAACCCAGCCCACACCACCGATCGGCAGCTTTCTGCCAATATACGGTGTAAAGAGAAATCTGTCAATCAGGATGTTTTGACTGTGAAGCACGAGGCACCTAGTCCTGTAGTGATAATCTCCTGCTGATAAAACACTGAATGAATTGAAACAGCAAAATACAGCCCAGTAAGGCCTCTTTCACACATACGTCTTTTTGTATCAGGCATGATCCATCCTATGCCTGAAGGGACGGATCCGGCGCTGAAACCAAAAAACTGATGCAACGGATCCAGTTTTTTGCTGGATCCGACCTGAACTTTTGAACCCATAAAAAGAGGGTTTATGATGCCCGGAGACACTGGAAAATGTAGTAGTAGTAGTAGCAGCAGCAGCAGCAGTAGTAGTCCTCGATTTCCAGAATCCGGATCAGACTTTTGCGGGATTGCACAAAAGTCTGATCCGGTCCCATTAACTTCTATTGTTTGCGGCTGCCTGATGCGCCGCTTCAGGCACATCAGGCGGCTACGGCAAAAAATAAAAACGTTACATGCTGCGTTGTGTCCGGCCGCCGGAATGTACATTTCCGCCGGATCCGGACAAAAACGCATACATCGCACTGACATCAGGCGCCATCCGGCGCTAATGCAAGTCAATGCAAAAAAAAAAACGCATCCGGCGTTACATTTCGCCGGATGCGGTTGGACAAATAAATGCCGGAGTGCGCCGTCAGGCGCATAACGGATGTGTAAAAGAGGCCTAAGTGACATCACTGGAATCAGGGTCTCCGCTCTTATATTATGCTGCTCAGACTCCTTTCTGTGAAGTCCTCATTCTCACGCACTAGTTGCTACTAGTCAAATTATTTTTATACCCGAGACAGACACAACTGATGCCCCCATCTGGAATCCACCGTTGGATCAGAAAACATTACATGTATCCAGCTCTAACACCAAACTGGCGCAACAACTGATGCATCAGATGAATGAGACTGATCCCATAGAAATCCATGAGACCAGTTCCATCATCAGTTTCAATATGATGAAAAAATAAAAAAATATGGCCAAATTAATGGAGACAAGTCCAAAGATAACATTCAAAAAATGTTTTTCTTTGCCGCCTTAAATAAGTCATATTTCAACTTTTCCCTTGAAGTGTTAAGTACAACATGTCCGACAGGGGCGCCACATATCCACCTGTAGGGCCTGGCAGCTGATAATTAAATGCCGGGCCGCGGTGACCGGAGGTAATGTAAGTAACACTATGGTGACACTGACACTTCATTAACACAAGAGTAAAAGGAAAGTCCACACAAGGGTACACATCACGAGAGGGGGCGACAGGGCGGCCTTAATTATACATCAGTGCTGTCCACAGCTCAACGTCTATAGGATGACAGCAGAAAAGAGATATTTCAATGAAAAAATAAGAATCTTTTATTCCTAATTAATTCTCAGTGTCTTCGGAAAGTCGTGCGTGTCACATCAGGATTGGCCCGGCGAGATCTTCTGCCCGTTACAAGCCCTTTCATTAGAGATTAGTGGTAATGAATGATGTACAAAAAAACGCTTGACAAAAGCCGGCCGATACAAAGGAGGCGTTCTTAAGAACATAGACTATGTACATTAACAATGAGAATAAAACCTCGTCCGCCCTCCTGAGCCCCCAAACCACTGGAACACATGGGGGTGATAATACCGTCATGGAAAGCTTGACCTTAACCTGACGTACAGACTTTATTAAAGGGAATCTGTCAGCAGGTTTTTGCTATGGACTCTGAGGGCAGCATGATGTAGAGGCTGAGACACTGATTTCAGCGATGTGTCTCTTATTGGGCTGTAATCTATTGTTTCAATACAATGAGTATTTTATCAGCAGGAGATTATCACTGCCCAGACTCACGCTCTTGTGAGCTCTAGTCCAACTCCACCCCCAGGACTGATTAGCAGCGCACTGTCAATACACAGTGTACACAGGGGGAAGCTTTCTGAGCTCTGCTACCTCTAAAAACCGCTTATTTTGTCACAACTGCTGCACGCAGTAAACTAAATGATAACGCTGGAATCAGGGTCTCTGACCCTACATTGTGTTACTCCAGTTGAGGTAGCAAACACCTGGTGACAGATTCACTTTAACAGGACAGAAATCACATATAGGGAAACAGGGGGATTGCTCAGGGTTCAATAATCTACATAAACTCATGCCCCCTTTTTTTGGTTACACTACCACCTGTGCAGAGAGAGCGGTGGCGGCACATGATAAAACTATGGAGACACAGAAACATTTACATAGAGTTGTATGGGGAAACAATGGTGCAGCTGTGGAGGGACACAGGACAGACCTCCCATATACCAGTGATCAGTGGGGATCCCAGCAATGAAAAAAGCACATAGGCAAAGTGTAAACGAGAGCAAGAAATTCTACTGAAATCTACTAAATATTGGGCATGGTGAAGGTTTATAAAGAAAAGGAACCAGCACCAGAAATCGGAGAAGTCTGATAACAGACAAGTGAACGGTCGCCTGTTTTGCAGCAGAATCCTTCATTCTCAATGAATGCAAATGTTGTAAGACAAGTGTGGAGCTGTCCAGCAGCTGAAGGCCCCGCACGACCAGAGGAGCGCGGCTCCAACAGCAAAGAGATCCTCCGGCCATAGAAAGTCAGCCTTCACCATCACGGGGTATTATTGTGGTGACATTACGGTGCACACTGCGGGCACATTACGGTGCACACTGCGGGCATATAACGGTACATATAGGGGTACATTATGGTATATATTATGGGTACATTATGGTATATATTATGGGTACATTCTGGTATATATTGGGGTACATTATGTTACATATTGGGGGCACATTACGTTACACATTGTGGGTACATTATATATTGGGGAACATTATGTTATATATTGTGGGGCCATTCTGGTATATATTGGGGTACATTACAGTATATATTATTGGTACATTACGGTATATATTGTGGGTACATTACAGTATATACCGGGGATACATTACGGTATATATTATGGGTACATTCCAGTATATATTGGGGGTACATTACGGTATATATTATGGGTACATTACGGTATATATTGGGGTACATTACGGTATATATTATGGGTACATTCCAGTATATATTGGGGGTACATTACGGTATATATTATGGATACATTATGGTATATATTGGGGTACATTACGGTATATATTGGGGTACATTACGGTATATATTGGGGTACATTACGGTATATGTTATGGGTACATTACGGTATATATTGGGGTACATTACGGTATATATTATGGGTACATTCCGGTATATATTGGGGGTACATTACGGTATATATTATGGGTACATTACGGTATATATTGGGGTACATTACGGTATATATTGGGGTACATTACGGTATATGTTATGGGTACATTACGGTATATATTGGGGTACATTACGGTATATATTGGGGTACATTACGGTATATATTGGGGTACATTATGGTATATATTGGGGGTACATTACGGTATATATTATGGATACATTATGGTATATTATTGGGGTACATTACGGTATATGTTATGGGTACATTACGGTATATATTGGGGTACATTACGGTATATATTATGGGTACATTCCAGTATATATTGGGGGTACATTACGGTATATATTATGGGTACATTACGGTATATATTGGGGTACATTACGGTATATATTGGGGTACATTACGGTATATGTTATGGGTACATTACGGTATATATGGGGTACATTATGGTATATATTGGGGTACATTACGGTATATATTATGGATACATTATGGTATATATTGGGGTACATTACGGTATATGTTATGGGTACATTACGGTATATATTGGGGTACATTACGGTATATATTATGGGTACATTCCAGTATATATTGGGGGTACATTACGGTATATATTATGGGTACATTACGGTATATATTGGGGTACATTACGGTATATATTGGGGTACATTACGATATATGTTATGGGTACATTACGGTATATATTGGGGTACATTACGGTATATATTGGGGTACATTATGGTATATATTGGGTGTACATTACGGTATATGTTATGGGTACATTACGGTATATATTGGGGTACATTATGGTATATATTGGGGTACATTACGGTATATATTATGGATACATTATGGTATATATTGGGGTACATTACGGTATATGTTATGGGTACATTACGGTATATATTGGGGTACATTACGGTATATATTATGGGTACATTCCAGTATATATTGGGGGTACATTACGGTATATATTATGGGTACATTACGGTATATATTGGGGTACATTACGGTATATATTGGGGTACATTACGGTATATGTTATGGGTACATTACGGTATATATTGGGGTACATTATGGTATATATTGGGGTACATTACGGTATATATTATGGATACATTATGGTATATATTGGGGTACATTACGGTATATGTTATGGGTACATTACGGTATATATTGGGGTACATTACGGTATATATTATGGGTACATTCCAGTATATATTGGGGGTACATTACGGTATATATTATGGGTACATTACGGTATATATTGGGGTACATTACGGTATATATTGGGGTACATTACGGTATATATTGGGGTACATTACGGTATATATTATGGGTACATTCCAGTATATATTGGGGGTACATTACGGTATATATTATGGGTACATTACGGTATATATTGGGGTACATTACGGTATATATTGGGGTACATTACGATATATGTTATGGGTACATTACGGTATATATTGGGGTACATTACGGTATATATTGGGGTACATTACGGTATATATTATGGATACATTATGGTATATATTGGGGTATATTACGTTAGTTACTGTTGGTACATTATTTTACACAATGTAAACAGGCTGCCGATCTCCCGATGAATTAGCAAAACGCTTGATCTTCAGGTGAAATGATTAAATATCACGGATCTCGGCAGCATATCACCCAGCGTGAACAGAATTTGCACTGACGAGATCAACGACAGACAATGAACACTGAACCATCTATCACTGATTTTTTAGTGCACGTGTCTAGAGCTCACTAATTAGAAGGAGTGAAAAACTACAAAAACACTAAGAACTGACAAGCTGCAGAGCTGAAACTGCTTCAAATCTGCAAGGAAAAAAACTGTGCATGAGATTTCAGAAATCTCATTCACTGTGGTGGGAAGCCAAAATACAGTGGGCTTTTTTTTTGTGTGCAAAAAACGCAATGTGTGAACATACCCTAAGAAGCGCAGTTTCTAGAAGAAAAACTACAGCTGACCCTTTCTCTCCCCTCCGATATCCTCTTTCAGTGAGTAGATGAGATGCCGTCTCTCATCTTTATGGGCCGGCGCTTTAGATGTAATCGAGATTGTCCACTATCTGAGTTTCTGTGGTTTCTTTTTCCTGTTGAAAATGAACCATAAAAGCCTCCTGATCCCCCACAGAATTCCCTTTTTATGGGTGGGGACAGTGATTTTTCATGTCTTTTCTGGTATATTGCTCATTAGTGGTACAATCCCTATAATTTCCCTCACATTTCCTCAGACAATAGTGACTTTCCTGTAAGTGCTGTATCGCAGCTTCCTCCTCCTCCTGCCGAGTCCTACACCACATATATCCTATAAGCAGGAAAATGCTCGTCTCCGGCCTGCAGCCGAGAGCAAATGGCAACTCCGGCCCCATATACCGATGTCACATATATATATATATATATATATATATATATATATATATATATAATATCTGGAGCCATTACACTGTACAGGTGCAGGATCACACAGGCACGGACATGGCAGACTGCTGGGCCGAGGCAGCCGCGCATCACTTCCACTCTTTCCTTGGACATCATCAGTTCCTGTTTATCTCAGGAAACAGAATCTAAAGGATCACTGAAGATTTCTCACCTCCGGGCTTGTGGCGTGAAGGAGAGCTTTCTACTGAAATCTGGCGGACATTTACCACGTACATGTAGAATATAGCAGGTCTAATAAAGAGAATTCATTAGAAGACATAAAACACAATGATGCTTCTCAATACAGAAACCCTATATACACACGTGGTCAAAATTGCTGGTACCCCTCGTTTAATGACAAAAAAAAACACAATGGTGACAGAAATAACTTGAATCTGACAAAAGTAATAAATCAAAAATCTATGAAAATTAACAAATGAAAGTCAGACATTGCTTTTCAACCATGCTTCCACAGAATTTAAAAAAAAATAAAAAAATAAAACTCATGAAATAGGCCTGGACAGAAATGATGGTACCCCTGAAAATAATGTGACAAAAGGGACATGTTAAATCGTGGTGTGTCCACTAATAAGCATCACAAGTGTCTACAATCTTGGAATCAGTGAGAGGCCTGTATAGAGGGCTACAGATACCCACTGTGCTGTTTGGTGACATGGTGTATATCACACTCAACATGGACCAGAGGAAGCAAAGGAAAGAGTTGTCTCAGGAGATTAGAAAGGAAATTATAGACAAACATGTTAAAGGTAAAAGTTATAAGACCATCTCCAAGCAGCTTAATGTTCCTGTGACTACAGCTGCACATGTTATTCAGAAATTTAAGCTCCATGGGACTGTAGCCAACCTCCTTGGACGTGGCCGCAGGAGGAAAATTGATGACAAATCAAAGAGACGGATAATACGAATGGTAACAAAAGAGCCCAGAAAAACTTCTAAACAGATTAAAGGT
>JARQOD010000002.1:65784306-65844211 GCA_033576555.1 Oophaga sylvatica | reverse complement strand
CATTTCCCTGATTCCCCCAGTCAGTGATTCCATCACAGAAGGAAATGAGATTAGTCTGGCATGACTTGATTGCTACAAACCCATGCTGGCTGTAGTTAATTAATGTATTCCTATCCAATTACTTACATACGTGCTGTTTAATAATTTGTTCAAAGATCTTTCCTGGTATAGAAGTAAGGCTCACTGGCCTGTAATTTCCCGTCTCTGTCTTCTTTCCTTTTTTGAAGATAGGGACAACATTTGCCCTTCTCCAATCTTCTGGGACTTCTCCTGTTTCCCAGGATTTTTCAAAGATTTTGACTAGTGGTTCTGCAAATTGCACTGCCAACTCTACTATTGTTCTTTCTTTGATCATATTAGACATTTATGTCGTGTACTTGTATTAATGGAAAAATAGTGAAAGACCACCCCCCTTTGAAAAGATCCCTATAAATCCTAGCTTAGGCACACCACAGCTGCCTAAACTGTACAAAACCATCATTAGCCTATTTCGCCCCAACATAAATCTACAAGCCTGAATTCTAGATATCAAAGGATATAAAAATCCATATACTATTAATGTAAAAAAAAAAATTCATATGCTGCAAAGTGCATATCGGAAAACCAGAGTCATGATGCTCCAAAGACATGCAATGGTCACGTCACTTTAAATAGACCTAATAAAGAATCCGTGACAAATCCAAGAACATGTCTACGACTGTAGAAATGTCCCGCTAATTCCCATGTGTATCCGAAGAGCCAGGAAAGAGGATTTCTTACTGATATACTCCCATTTAACTGGGCATGAAAGATATAAAGATGGGACTGATTAATGCAGATACATCAATCAAATCTGCCTCAAGGTAAACTAGAAAAGGGGGGAAAAAACCTATTATGAAAGACAGACCCAAGTGTTGGGAATAGCTATTCCGCTTGAAGCCGCTACATTCTCCACAGTGATTTTTAGGCTGAAATTTTTTGTAATCTTTAGAGACGTGAAATGCAGCATTAGAGGATATTAAATTATTCAGCCTCGAAAAGATGCGAAACAGGAGAGGGAGGACACGAGAGTATTGAAAAGCCAGACACCACCAGGCTGGTACAAGAGCCGGAGACTGGAAGCGATCAGCATGAGCGTTCTGCTTGAAAATGGAGGGCTGCCCACAGTCAGGCTCGAGGAGTGACGATAATCAGCAGAGTCTGATTTTAGAAAATTAAAAATTTTGAACGTAAAGAACTTTGCTGCTGTAGATTGGCCCTGTGGGGGCCACACGCACCACGTGATATCAGGTCTCCGCATACAACCACAGCATGGGTTCATTAGCCTCGCCAGTTCTTAGCCAGCAGTCTTTGCAAACGTGATGATCGGATTGGCTGCAGTCTAGTCTGGTCCTGTAAATCATCTGAAGCTCGGGCTGCTCTCACATAGGTCTATTTATGGGAATTATTCCAAAATAATGATCTGATGGGGTTCAGGTTAGTTTACCTCTGCGGTGAGCGTTACAACACTGATTGGCTACAAATTGGTTCTAGTCCAATGACTATCCTAATTGGCACCCGGCTGGCACGGCTCTGTGAATGCTAAAACGCAACGACTACTACAGTGTACTTACAATTTACTTTCAGGCATAACTGGGAAAAGACGAGAGGAAAAAAATATTTTAATAGCTCCGAAAGAAAGCAAGACACAAGAAGCTGCCAACATAAATAAGTCAGCCAATCTAGATTTAATAACTTAAAACTGTATAACCAATTTCTATAGGTGCTGAGCAACACAATGATAAGGAATATGTATACGTAATTACATACATACAAACACACTAATATACATTACTAGCTGAAGAGCCGTTGCGGGCATAGTAACTAACTGTGGTTAATTATAACGAATTATAATGATTATCCTCCATCCCATAGTCCCGTGCCCATATACCCATCACACATCCTCCATCCCATAGCCCCGTGCCCATATACTCATCACACATCCTCCATCCCATAGTCTAGGCCCATATACCATCACACATCCTCCATCCCATAGTCTACGTGCCCATATACCCATCACACATCCTCCATCCCATAGTCCCGTGCCCATATACCCATCACACATCCTTCATCCCATAGTCCGTGCCCATATACCCATCATACATCCTCCATCCCATAGTCCGTGCCCATATACCCATCACACATCCTCCATCCCATAGCCCGTGCCCATATACCATCACACATCCTCCATCCCATAGCCTAGGGCCCATATACCATCACACATCCTCCATCCCATAGTCCGTGCCCATATACCCATCACACATCCTCCATCCCATAGTCCCGTGCCCATATACCCATCACACATCCTCCATCCCATAGTCCCGTGCCCATATACCCATCACACATCCCCATCCCATAGTCCCATGCCCATATACCCATCACACATATCCTCCTCCCATAGTAGTGCCATAACCCATCTCCACCATAGCCCGTGCCATATACCCATCACACATCCCCATCCCATAGTCCCGTGCCCATATACCCATCACACATATCCTCCTTCCCATAGTCCCGTGCCCATATACCCATCCTCCATCCCATAGCCCCGTGCCCATATACCCATCACACATCCCCATCCCATAGTCCTGTGCCCATATACCCATCACACATCCTCCATCCCATAGTACGTGCCCATATACCATCACCATCCTCCATCCCATAGCCCCGTGCCCATATACCCATCACACATCCTCCATCCCATAGCCCCGTGCCCATATACCATCACACATCCTCCATCCCATAGTCCAGTGCCCATATACCCATCACACCTCCTCCATCCCATTGTACGTGCCCATATAACCATCACACATCCTCCATCCCATAGTTCAGTGCCCATATACCCATCACACATCCTCCATCCCATAGTCAGTGCCCATATACCCATCATACACATATCTTCCATCCCATAGTCAGTGCCCATATACCATCACACATCCTCCATCCCATGTTCAGTGCCCATATAACCATCACACTATCCTCCATCCCATAGTTCAGTGCCCATATACCCATCACACATCCTCCATCCCATAGTTCAGTGCCCATATACCCATCATACACATATCTTCCATCCCATAGTCCAGTGCCCATATACCCATCACACATCATCCATCCCACTTTTTTTTTTTTAATACTCTGAAGTTTTGTCACAATTTTTGAGAAACTGCAGCAAAAAAAATTGCAACAAATTATTTATAAACCAAGGCCTATGCCATTTTCTAGTCTCTGAAAAGCTGACACAAAAGTGCACATAGGCAAAGACCGGTCAATCCAGGGCAGTGGGCGGGAGAAGCTGCCAGGGACCGGCCTGTCCAACTATCCTATAGGGTGGCTTTTCAAAGCGGGTGTACTCATTTATGCCGAGGATGGTCTGTATACACACACGTATATACTGTATATTATATATTTAAATATAACACACACAGACACACAAGGGAAAATAAGTATTTGATACACTGCCGATTTTACAAGTTCTCTCACCTACAAAGAATGGAGAGGTCTGTTATTTTTATCATAGGTAACTTCAACTGTGAGAAACAATCTAAAAAAAAAAAATCCAGAAAATCACATTGTATGATTTCTACATAATTTGCATTTTCTTGCATGAAATAAGTATTTGATACAAAAGAAAAACAGAACTTAAGGACAAATGTTTCCTGTAGTTCTTGACCAAGTTTGCACAAACTGCAGCCCTGCAAACTTTTGGCCCACTCCTCCCTACAGATCTTCTCCCGATCTTATTCATGTTTCGTGGCTGTCGCTGGGCAACATTGAGTTTTAGCTTCCTCCAAAGATTTTCTATTGGGTTCAGGTCTGGAGACTGGCTTGGTCATTACAGAACCTTGAAATTCTTCTTCTTGTCCAAGTTTCTCGCATCACACACGCAAGTGTGACACCGGACTTATGGTGACACTCTTTAGTTGCTCTTGCTGTGTGTGTCAGGTCATTGTCATGCTGGAAGGAGGTTGTTGGCCAAAACCTCGCGATACATGACCCCATCTTCAATAAGGTGCAGTCGTCCAGAAAATCATACCCAAAGTATGATGTTTCCCCCACCATACTTCACGGTTGGGACGGTGTTCTTAGGGTAGTACTCATACTTCTTCCACCAAAACACGGCGAGAGGAGTTGATAACAAAAAGTTGTATTTTGGTCTCATCTGACCACATGACCTTCTGCCATGCCTCCTCTGTATCATCCAGATGGTCATTGGCAAACTTAAAACAGGCCTGGACATGTGTTGGTGTCAGCAGGGGGACCTTGGTGCTCTGCAGGATTGTAATCCACGACGGTAACAGTGATATTTGCACTATGGTCCAGCTCTCTTCAGGTCATTGACCAGGTCCTCCTGTGTAGCTCGGGGCCAATTCCTGACCTTTCTCAGAATGATCCTTACCTCACGAGGTGAGATCTTGCATGGAGCCCCAGACCGAAAAGATTGACAGTCGTCCTCTGTTTCTTACAATTTCTAATTGTGCCAACAGTTGTTGCCTTCTCACCAATCTGCTTGCCTATTGTCCTGTAGCCCATCCCAGTCTTGTGCAGGTCTATAATTTTGTCCCTAGTGTCCTTACACAGCTCTTTGGTCTTGACCATGGTGGAAAGGTTGAGTGTGTGGACAGCTGTCTTTTATACGAGGTAACGAGATCAAACAGGTGCAATTAATACCGGTAATGATGAGTGCAGAAACACTAACCGGTCTGTGAGAGACAGAATTCTTGCTGGTTGGTAGGTGATCAAATACTTATTTAATGCAATAAAATGCAAATTAATTATGTAAAAATCATACAATGTGATTTTCTGGTTTTTATTTTAGATTCTGTCTCTCACAGGTGAAGTGTACCTATGATAAAAATTACAGACCTCCATTCTTTGTAGGTGGGAAAACTTCAAAATTGGCATTGTATCAAATACTTATTTTCCCCACTACATACACACAAACACACATAGCATGTGCATAATATATATTATATAATGTTATAATAATCTTATTTATATAGCGCCAACATATTCTGCAGCACTACACAATTAAATATATATGTACAACACACTGTCCTTAAAGAGGACTTGTCATTTGCCAACAACATGCAATTTCTTACATAGTAATGCCACTGTTCTCAAGTATTTTTGTGGTTCTGTGCCTCTCTGTTTCTGAGATCCAGCCCCTTCAGGAGAGACATGAAACTAACAAATGACCGGTCCTCTTTAAGACATTAAAGGGAATTTGTCACCCCATTTTTCGACCATCAGCTGTAGCCACCACCATCAGCGGCTTATCTACAGCATTCTGAAATGCTGTAGATAAGCCCCCGATGTCACCTGAAAGAGAAGAAAAACTAGTTATATTATACTCACCCAGGGGCGGTCCGCCGTCCAGTCCGATGGGCGTTGCAGTCCGGTCCGGCACCTCCCATCTTCTAGCGAAGCCCTCCTCTCCTTAGCTTCCCGTCCCGGCTCCGGCGCACTGCTCTGCCCTGGTGAGGGCAGAGCAGAGTACTGCAGTGCGTAGGCGCTGGACCTCTCTGACCTTTCCCGGCGCCTGCGCACTGCAGTACTCTGCTCTGCCCTCACCAGGGCAGAGCAGTGCGCCGGAGGCGGGACGGGAAGCAAAGGAGAGGAGGGCTTCGCTAGAAGATGGGAGGCGCTGGACCGGACCGCGATTGCCCATCGGACCGGACGGCGGACCGCCCCTGGGTGAGTATAATATAACTCGTTTTTCTTCTCTTTCAGGTGACATCGGGGCTTATCTACAGCATTCCAGAATGCTGTAGATAAGCCGCTGATGGTGGTGGCTACAGCTGATGGTCGAAAAATGGAGTGACAAATTCCCTTTAAGTTAGAGCTAGATGTATTTCTGCGTGCCGTTATGCTAGAATATTCTTCTAGGCACACGAATAAGACAGTAATATCTGGCATTTTGGCATGGATTCTCTCCGCGGTGAGGCCCGACTATCCCCCAGGTTTGGCTGTGGGAAGTAGAAGGAATCTGTACAGTGATTATTAGCGGCTCCGGATCAGCACTATTTGGCTGTGCGGCTTCAGGATATTAATCCTGCCCTGTCAGAGTCCAGCAGCTGTGAGGTTCCCACTGTGGTGGACACGTAGGGGCCCATGGCGGAGCTCCTTCCATCGATAAGCGGCTGTGTCTATCAATTGTTTCAGCGGCCTGTAATTATTGCCAGCTTTCTCACCTGCTCTCCCATCAGCTGCCCTCACGTTACGCTTATTAAGCACAAACAAAGGTTCTGTAGTGTCCCGTAACCCTCTGTGTACCGCCGCTCACTGACTGCTGCAGGTGACCTTGCTGTAATGAAACGACAGAGGTACAATGATGGCTTTCGCGCGGTGCCAGCTGGAGAGCTGCTGCCAGCATTTCTGCATGTTCCTAACACCCCTTCAGCAGAAAAAGCCAAATCATTTTTATGCGGAGCATTGACCAAAAGACAAACGGCACACAAAGCAGTCTGCCTGTAAATCCGGCCACTTTACCGGCTTTGCAAGTTAAATGTTTATTTTGGCAAAACAAGGGAGACACTAAAGCGCGGATAGCATTTATAACACTGGCACCACACTGACGCTTTACTATGAAGACACAGGATGGGTTTATACCCCACATTACAGCCAGGATCCTATTCATTGGTATTTGTACATTCCCTCCGGTGGTTTTAATATAATGCATCCCTTATTCAATGATCTAAAAACTTCCTATCGTTTTCAGACTCCAGCCATCGTGCAAACCAATGCGTATCCATGGTAACAGACTGGATCCCGCAATCATCCCCCCCTTCATTTGTCTCCTACTCACTTCCTGACATATATTTGACACATGAATGAAGTATGAATGCAGACTCAGATTACAAAGCTAAAGGGTTAATAGTGGGAAACCACCATCAGAAAATGACCTACTGTTTACATCAGGCTCTTGTGCTACATGTATTACAAACATTAGTAATCTTGTAATTTTCACACTAACCACAAGAGCGTTTTAGACTTCTACATCTTGCCTTTTCAGGAAGAGTTTTCAGCAGGCTCCATGTCAGCAGAGGCAAGTTTACAATGAGCGGTAATGCAGGATTCACCTGTCACAATAAGAGGCGTCACAGCGGACCCTGCTCCCTCTCCCTCCACAATGACCTTTACACAGGATCATAGGATGATTCAATATATAAGGGTTGGATTACGTGTGGCTATGTACATGTGTTGTTTCCTGAAACAAACTAGAATTTAAACTCTAAACATAGTCCAATTGACCAATGTGGAAATTGCAAGATTATTAGTTTTCATTTTTACTAAAGTCGTGTCATGAGGAAAAAACTCCAGAAAGGTGGTGAAACCTGAGTGAAGACAAGCTGTCCAGACTTTATTCCTATCCTATATCTCATACAAGTCCATCTCTGGCCCGCAGAGTGATTCTATTTGGTCCGCGACACCGGCACCATCCCCCACAGCCCAGCATCACATTTGCAACTGTATCGGCATCCTAGAGTCATATAGGTAATGGCCTGATGGAAGTGGGAAGCCATCTGCTCCCTCTTCCATCATTCTCCCTCTGTGTCTCACCGCTCAGCAAACTATGCACGATGACATCACTTCTTTGAACCTGCTGTGTGGTGCAGTGAAGAGCTTCAGAATACATGCTGCAGAGACTGGTGCAGCAGGGAACAAGGTGGTGTGAGTATTTTACTTATTTTTTTTTTAATATAGGGCCCATTGTACTGTATATGGAGGACTATGTGGGGCCCATTATACTTTATATGGAGGGCTATGTGGGGGCCCATTATACTGTATATGGAGGGCTATGTGGGGGCCCATTATGCTGTATATGTAGGACTATGTGGGGGCCCATTATGCTGTATATGTAGGACTATGTGGGGGCCCATTATACTGTATATGGAAGACTATGTGGGGGCCCATTATACTGTATATGGAAGACTATGTGGGGCCCATTATACTGTATATGGAGGACTATGTGGGGCCCATTATACTGTATGGAGGACTATGTGGGGATCACAGTTGGGTCATCATACTGTGTTGGGGAATCACTATACTTTGCCAGTGGGGACTGAGTCATCATACAATGCGTGTGGAGGGTACTGTAGAGGAATTCACTGTAAGGGTATCAAGCGGTGTTTGAGGGGCACTTTTGTTGTCATCATACCTTATAGGGGCAATGAAAGGGCAATCTAGGGCTTCAATAGGAGGAAAATTACTTTGCAAGATACGATTTTCTGCAAACAAACAGAATATTAAGGTTTTGGGTTGATTTTTTTTTTGCACTCAGCAAGTATGTGATTTGCATAGACATAGTCACATGCCAACTAGATGGGTGCGGCCTCACTCAATGCAAGTGTATTGAATGGGAACGGATAAAGTCTAGTCGGAATGTGGCCAGAAGTATTTAAATCAAATACTTGCAGCTACGTGACCAGCTGTTCCAAGCACCGGCGAATCCTAATAGCATGCAGTGTGCTCGATATGAGGATTCACAAGTCTGCAGTCACACAGAGTGACTGCAGACTTGTAGCATAAGGCCAGACAGCCTGTAACGCTTCCCACGGCTGTGGGGCGTCGGGACATGGCATAGCTTGCCTAACTAGCCAATGCTCCCACGCCGCCAGTCCACGAGGACGTGAGGCATGCATCCCAGATGGTAAGAGAATGTGGACCCACTGGACCACCGAGGGAGACCCGGGCCTGCCCAGACTAGGGGAGGGCAGCGACCGGGATCCGTGGCAGCTGAGCATGTGGGCAAGATGGCGACCTGCAGGACTAGACAACACCGCACAACTTCAGGTATGAAGAAACATAAAGTTTACTTAAAGACAAACAGTACATAAACAGAACATAATGCCGGGCTCCCGATTACACACATCAGAGAAGGGTACACGTCTCAGGATTACAGACGAGTGCAGGAGGACATCTCGGGTAGATGCAGTCCAGGGTTATCTGGCACGGGCATACTAGGGCGGCCTCTCTCTCAGGCCTCAGGCGTAGCACAGGCTCAGCAGGAGAACATCAGATACCGACCTCAGTCAGACTTCAGACGATGGCGGGGTCATCACAGGTAGATGCAGTCCAGGATCATCTGGCACAGGCATACTAGGACGGCCTCTCAGGCCTCAGGCGTAGCACAGGCTCAGCAGGAGAACATCAGACACTGGCCCAGGACGAACGTAAGACGATGGCGGGGTCATCACGGGTTGATGCAGTCCAGGATCCTCTGGCACGGGCATACTAGGACGGCCTCTCTCTCAGGCCTCAGGCGTAGCACAGGCTCAGCAGGAAAACATCAGACACTGACCCAGGACAGACGTCATCACAGGGTAGACCACGGGGAAACCGGCAGGACCTCGGAACATCAGGAACATGGACTGGGACTCAGGAACACGGACTCAGGAACACGGACTCAGGAACACGGACTCAGGAACACGGACTCAGGAACACGGACTCAGGAACACGGACTGGACATCAGGAACACGGACTGGACATCAGGAACACGGACTGGACATCAGGAACACGGACTGGACATCAGGAACACGGACTGGACATCAGGAACACGGACTGGACATCAGGAACACGGACTGGACATCGAAACACTGGCATCGGACTCCGGACATCTGCCAACGAACGGCAGGCTCCGGACATCAGGCAGGGAAAGATAGGATCCGGACATCTGGAAGTGGTCATCGGACATCAGGCCGTGGTCATCAGGCATCGGACATCTGGCAGCGACCTGAAAAGGAACTCAAGCGGTCTGGTGCAAGCCCCGCCGGATTGAACTGGAGCCGGCCGGGGATTGCACCAAATAACAAGCTGAGCACAGAGTAACAAAAACTCAGCACACACACCGGACTCTCCTTCCAAGATGAACTCAGGTTATATAGCAAAGAATCACAGTCACTGGCACAGAGTTCAGGACACAGAAGGACTTCAGAAACATAACACAGAGGACACAGTTCAGACAGTCAGTTACAGGATCCGATCCAGGATCAGGGAATCAGGAAACAAAACACAACAGGAACAGGCCTGGATATGCAGCCTCCAGGAAGGGCGATCTGGGTATTCTGCCCCCAGAGCTGGCGGAAACACAAGACACAGTTCAGACATTCAGGTACAGGAACAGATCCAGGATCAGGGATTCAGGAAACAAGACAAAACAAGAACAGGCCTGGATATGCAGCCTCCAGGAAGGGCGATCTGGGTATTCTGCCCCCAGAACTGGTGGAAACACAAGACAGGACAAAGGGAATCAGCTCTCCAGAACTGATCACACACAGAGCAGGAGCTGAACACACAAACACACAAGGATAGGTTCAGGAACTCAATGCAAAGCTCTGGCAATGCCCCACAGGGCAGGGGAACTTTATATAGGAGCTGCCTCACAGCGATAGGCTGGAGCAGCAATTCTAGTGCACACCCATTCCTCATAAAAGCAGGAAAGGTGTGGCCCAAACACCCTATGCAAAGCCAGAAACAAATCAGCACAGCAAGGACACCTGGCAATGGCTGCAGCCTAAACACATGTAGTAAGTCATGCACCACTGCAGAGGACCTTGCAACCTACGGATAGCTTCTACAGCAGTAGCCAGGGACCGCACATGCGGGTGGTCATGCAACGCAGCGGAGAGACTCACGCAAGTACGGCTACGCAGCGGAGCAGGGAACTGAGCAGCATCCATACAGGTAACAGACAACAGTATCCCAGCTGGTTAGGGAAAGAGGAGCAAAGGGTTAAAGCAAAGACATGCAAAGTAACGCCAGAAAACAAAGTACAGACAATACTGGCGTTACAGTATCCCCCTCCTCAGGCCCCCTCTTCTGAAGACCCAAGTAAAAAAAAATTCCCCAGAAAATTCACTTGGGTTCGGCGATAAGTCCCACAGTTCACAATATGGCAGCAGAGTTCATAGCTCGAAAAGTCCGAACCTCTGACCAAGCGGGGAATCGCGCCATCTAGTCCACTTACCACATGGGATCCAAGCATTCTAGTTCGCACATTAGGTGGAGCTTGGAGAAAGTCCTGCAGACCACACATGCTCAGCGGAGTCCATGGCCAGAGCTTTCTGTAACGCTTCCCACGGCTGTGGGGCATCGGGACATGGCATAGCTTGCCTAACTAGTCAATGCTCCCACGCCGCCAATCCAGGAGGACGTGAGGCATGTGTCCCAGATGGTAAGAGAATGTGGACCCACTGGACCACAGAGGGAGACCCGGGCCTGCCCGGACTAGGGGAGGGCAGCGACCGGGATCCGTGGCAGCTGAGCATGTGGGCAAGATGGCGACCTGCAGGACTAGACAACACCGCACAACTTCAGGTATGAAGAAACATAAAGTTTACTTAAAGACAAACACAGTACATAAACAGAACATAATGCCGGGCTCCCGATTCCACACATCAGAGAAGGGTACACGTCTCAGGATTACATCTCAGGTAGATGCAGTCCAGGGTTATCTGGCACGGGCATACTAGGGCGGCCTCTCTCAGGCCTCAGGCGTAGCACAGGCTCAGCAGGAGAACATCAGACACCAACCTCAGACAGACTTCAGACGATGGCAGGGTCATCACGGGTAGATGCAGTCCAGGATCATCTGGCACAGGCATACTAGGACGGCCTCTCTCTCAGGCCTCAGGCATAGCACAGGCTCAGCAGGAGAGCATCAGACACCAGCCCAGGACGAACGTCAGACGATGGCGGGGTCATCACGGGTTGATGCAGTCCAGGATCATCTGGCACGGGCATACTAGGACGGCCTCTCTCTCAGGCCTCAGGTGTAGCACAGGCTCAGCAGGAGAACATCAGACACTGACCCAGGACAGACGTCATCACAGGGTAGACCACGAGGGAACCGGCAGGACCTCGGAACATCAGGAACATGGACTGGAACGCAGGAACACGGACTGGATCTCAGGAACACGGACTGGAACATGGACTGGATCTCAGGAACACGGACTGGATCTCAGGAACACGGACTGGATCTCAGGAACACGGACTGGATCTCAGGAACACGGACTGGATCTCAGGAACACGGACTGGAACACGGACTGGATCTCAGGAACACGGACTGGATCTCAGGAACACGGACTGGATCTCAGGAACACGGACTGGATCTCAGGAACACGGACTGGATCTCAGGAACACGGACTGGATCTCAGGAACACGGACTGGATCTCAGGAACACGGACTGGATCTCAGGAACACGGACTGGATCTCAGGAACACGGACTGGATCTCAGGAACACGGACTGGATCTCAGGAACACGGACTGGATCTCAGGAACACGGACTGGATCTCAGGAACACGGACTGGACATCCGGAACACAGCAGAACATTGGGACACTGGCATCGGACTCCGGACATCTGGCAACGATCGGCAGGCTCCGGACATCTGTCAGGGAAGGATCCGGACATCTGGAAGTGGTCATCGGACATCAGGCCGTGGTCATCAGGCATCGGACATCAGGCCGTGGTCATCAGGCATCGGACATCAGGCCGTGGTCATCAGGCATCGGACATCAGGCCGTGGTCATCAGGCATCGGACATCAGGCCGTGGTCATCAGGCATCGGACATCAGGCCGTGGTCATCAGGCATCGGACATCAGGCCGTGGTCATCAGGCATCGGACATCAGGCCGTGGTCATCAGGCATCGGACATCAGGCCGTGGTCATCAGGCATCGGACATCTGGCAGCGACCTGAAAAGGAACTCAAGCGGTCTGGTGCAAGCCCTGCCGGATTGAACTGGAGCCGGCCGGGTATTGCACCAAATAACAAGCTGAGCACAGAGTAAAGGGTATGCCACACTAAGCGAGATCGCTAGCGAGATCGCTACTACGTCACTATTTAGCGATCTCGTTAGCGACGTCAATGTGTGTGGCATGTAGCAGCGATGTGACCCCTGCTGTGATGTCGCTGATCGTTCACGAACGTTCTGGACCGTTTTTTGATCGTTGGCGTCCCGCTGGTGAGCCTGAATCGCTGTGTTTGACACCTTTTGCGAACGACGAGCGACCTCGTTGGTGACGCATATGACAGCGGCGCAGGCGGGACTAGGTTTTTTTTTTAGAGGCACAGACTGAATTGCAGTAGCTGCAAAAGCAGGCAGGCGGGACTAGGTTTTCTTTAGCGTCACAGAGTGGATCGCAATAGCTACAAAGCAGGCTAGCAGGATGCAGGAAGCAGGAGCGATGCTGGAAATTCCTATGAATCAGAAGCGCTCGAGAACAATGAAAGGGAGCGCTATATGTCGTCTTTCATGACGCGGTCAAAACATTAATTATAACATACATATATAATTATAAAACATATACAGTGACCACCAATCTGTGCTGAGGGGCGTGGAAAAGGTTGCGCTCAGTACATGCTATGACAGATCCTAACGACCGCCAAAGTCGTTATACAGATCGCTGACCGCTGATGTGTCGTTGATGAGATCTCCTGTTTGGAAGCTACTAGCGACTTTAAAGCGATCACACCAACGATCTCGTTAGCTTGCGTCGTTGTCGTGATCGCTAGTGTGATCGCTTAGTGTGGCAGTACCTTAACAGAAACTCAGCACACACACCGGACTCCTCCTTCCAAGATGAACTCAGGTTATATAGCAAAGAATCACAGTCACTGGCACAGGGTTCAGGATACAGAAGGACTTCAGGAACATAACACAGAGGACACAGTTCAGACAGTCAGTGTCACGACGTATAACAGATATATTCTATGATAGTAACATATATCTAATGTGACATCATTCTATATTTCCTATAATAGAAAATATCAACATGTATACATAGTATCTGCCAGCAATGTCTTACCTGACATAATACCCTATGTATTGTGGGTCAATACTGTGTACGTGTCACGCTGTCTCAGGATAGAGGTGGACCGGGGTCTATGCTGACCCTGAGCTGGGGTCCTGACTAGTCCCTCTACCTTTAGGTACTGTTAATGGTACAGAGGTCCAGGCCGCCAGCGTAACCCTGTCTCCTGTAGATCCCTGACCACTGTAATCTAGTCCTGAGAAGGACCCTGATTACCACCACAGGGAATGGGCAGGTCACAGCTTACACACAGTCTAAGATAAACAAGACAGACAAGGGGTAAAGAAAACACTGCCATGCATACAAAACTTCCACTACAGAGGAACACAAAAGGTTAAGGAGATAAACAATAAGCGAGGAGAGGATAAACCACAACAGGCACTCTTAGCTTAAGTCTTCTCAGAAACGATCCGCTCTGCTGGTCTGAATGAATGCTTTCACCGACAACTTCCCCAGCAGACCAGCAGGTATAAGAAGGAAGCTAATTAACAAAACATCAATCGCAGCTGGGCGAGGCTGGTCAGTCCAGCATCGAGAGAGAAAGAATTAACTCCCTCAGTGCCGAAAAACACCCAGCACCAGAAACTCAGCTGTGCGAAGTCAGGGTGTGCAATCGCGACGATCTTCGCCGCGACACACCCGTGACAGTACCCCCCCTTCTACGAGGGGCCTCTGGACCCTCAGGGCCTGGTCTATCTGGGTGAGTAGTGTGGAAGGCCCGAACCAATCGGTCTGCGTTAATATCCGACGCAGAAACCCACATCCTCTCCTCAGGACCATACCCCCTCCAATGAACAAGGTACTGAAGGGACCGGCGATTCAGACGTGAGTCAATGATCTTCGATACCTGAAACTCCAAATTACCATTGACCACCACAGGAGGAGGAGGTAGAGGTGACGGTATAACTGGTGCCACGTACCTCTTAAGCAACGATTTGTGGAACACATTGTGGATTTTAAACGTAGGAGGGAGGTCAAGACGGAAAGCCACCGGATTAATTATTGAACTGATCCTGTATGACCCGATGAATCTCGGACCGAGTTTCCAGGAGGGAACCTTAAGTTTTATATTCTTGGTAGACAACCATACCAGATCGTTCACACTTAGGTCCGGACCAGACACTCTCCTCCTATCAGCCATACGTTTGTATCGGTTCCCCATAGTGCTCAGATTATTAAGCACTCCTCTCCACACTGAAGCAAGTGACGACGAAAATCGTTCCTCCTCAGGAACCCAGAAGAGCCCCCCCATTGAAAGTACAAAACTGGGGGTGAAAACCATATGCCCCAAAAAAAGGGGACTTACCAGTGGACTCGCTCCGCCTATTGTTAAGAGCGAACTCTGCCAGAGGCAAGAAAGAAGACCAGTCCTCCTGGTTCTCTGAGACAAAACACCGGAGATATGTCTCTAAGCTCTGATTCAGACGCTCTGTCTGACCATTAGTCTGCGGATGAAAAGCCGAAGAAAATGACAACTGCATCCCCCGACGAGAACAAAATGCCTTCCAGAATTTGGACACAAACTGAGACCCCCGATCCGACACCACATCGGAAGGCAACCCGTGAAGTCTCACAATCTCCCCAATGAACACCTGCGCCAGAGTTTTAGCATTAGGAAGAGCAGGAAGAGCAATAAAATGTGCCATTTTGCTGAACCTGTGAACTACAACTAGTATGACAGTTTTACCTGAAGACGGAGGGAGGTCCGTAATGAAGTCCATAGACAGATGGGTCCATGGACGCTCCGGGATTTTCAACGGTAAAAGGGCCCCAGACGGACGGGTATGTGGGGTCTTAGAGCGCGCACATACCCCACAGGACGCGACAAAAGTTACCACCTCTTTATTTAAGTTAGGCCACCAAAACCGGCGAGAAAGGAGATCAACAGTTGCTTTACTCCCTGGGTGTCCTGCCAAAGCAGAATTATGATGTGCCTCGATAACCTTTTGTCTTAACTGATCTGGAACAAACAGTTTCCCTGGAGGTCCTACAGGGGCGTCCCCCTGAGCCTCCAATACCTCCTCCTCAAGCTCAGAGCATACAGCCGACACCACAACTCCCTCCTGGAGAATAGGAACCGGGTCATCCGTCTTCCCGGCCCCCGGGAAACTACGAGATAAGGCATCAGCCTTTACATTTTTTGACCCAGGACGATATGTGACGACAAAATTAAACCTGGTAAAAAACAACGACCATCTAGCTTGTCTGGAATTCAGACGTTTTGCAGACTCTAAATACAGCAGGTTCTTGTGATCAGTAATGACGGTGACCGGGTGGACTGCCCCTCCAAAAAGTGACGCCACTCTTCAAAAGCCAACTTAATGGCCAAGAGTTCCCTATTGCCAACATCATAATTCCTCTCGGCGGACGACAATTTTTTAGAGAAGAAAGCGCACGGATGCCATTTACCAGGGGACGGACCTTGAGATAATACCGCACCCACTCCTACGTCAGATGCGTCTACCTCCACAATGAACGGTTGTGATGCATCAGGTTGGATGAGTATGGGTGCTGAAGCAAAACATTTTTTCAAGGAGGAAAATGCTTGACAAGCTTTGTCAGACCACCTAGAAAAATCCGTCCCTTTTTTTGTCATGTCAGTGAGAGGTTTGACAACGGATGAGAAATTACGAATAAATTTCCGGTAGTAGTTAGCAAACCCCAGGAAACGCTGCAGTGCTTTAAGATCCTCTGGCCGATCCCATTCAAGCACAGCCTTCACTTTCCCAGGGTCCATACGGAAACCGGAAGCTGACACCAGGAATCCTAAAAACTGAAGTTCTTGTACGGCGAATACACACTTCTCCCATTTGGCGTACAGTTTATTGTCTCGCAAGTTCTGCAACACCTGTCTCACATGCTCCTGATGAGACACAAGATCCGGCGAGTAAATTAAGAATGTCATCTAGATAAATGACAACAAACTGTCCCACTAGGTGGCGGAAGATGTCATTAACAAAATGTTGAAACACCGCCGGGGCAGTAGTCAGACCGAAAGGCATGACAAGGTTCTCATAATGTCCCTCCGGAGTGTTAAACGCCATCTTCCACTCATCCCCTCCTTTATCCTAATCAGATTATACGCCCCCCTGAGATCCAACTTAAGGGTATGCCACACTAAACAATATCGCTAACGGGATCGCTAAAAAACGTCACTATTTAGCGATCCTGTCAGCGATGTTGTTCAGTGCGGCAGCTTCCAGCGACGAGCTTCCTGCTGTGATCTCGCTCGTCGCTGGAATCGTTCCGGACCCTATTTTCTCGTCGCCGCTCCCGCTGGGTAAGTATCTAATCGCTGTGTGGCACCTTTTCTTAGCGATTTAGCGGTACTTTTGTACCGCTAAAGTCGTTAAGAAGATCGCTAACGGCGATAGCGTCGTTAACTATATCGCTAAATGTGGCTGCATTTAGCGATATAGAAACAATCCCGCTAGCGATCGCATTAGTATGCGTCGTTATTGTGATCGCTAGCGGGATTGTTTAGTGTGGCAGTACCTTTAGAGAACCATTTGGCGCCCACAATCTGATTGAAGAGATCAGGAATAAGTGGGAGCGGATACGGATCTCGGACAGTAATCCGATTAAGCTCACGGAAATCCAGGCAAGGGCGTAGGCCTCCATCTTTTTTCTTCACAAAGAAGAACCCCGCGGCCACTGGGGAAGATGAAGGTCTAATATGCCCCTTGGCCAGACTTTCCGAAATATAATCCTTCATAGCTTGCCTCTCAGGACCAGAAAGGTTATATAACCTAGATTTTGGTAACTTAGCATCAGGAAGCAATTTTATAGCACAGTCATACGCGCGATGAGGAGGTAATTCTTGACACCCTTCCTCTGAAAACACATCCTCAAAGTCCTCCAGAAAAGGAGGTAAGGTTCTAGGCACGACCGCACCGATGACCGTGTTCATGCAGTTACTATTGCAAAATTCACCTTACTGGCTTATCTCTCTGGATTGCCAATTAATAACTGGGTTATGTTTAGTTAACCAAGGAAGTCCCAACACAATAGGAGTGGGAAGGCCCTCCAACACATAACAAGACAATAGTTCTTTATGTATTGCCCCCACTCGAAGGTCTATGTTATGCACGGCTTGCACAAAGCTACCTTGACCGAGAGGCCTGGCGTCAATAGAGAATATAGGGATAGGTTTGGCCAATACACTCAGTTGCATACCTTGCACCTGGGCAAACCGAGCGTCCACCAGATTAGCCGCGGCCCCACTATCCAGAAGAACAGAAATCCTTTCAGTTCTCGTACCTACCAACACCTCCGCTGGTACGAGAAACTGAGACGGACTTGGGGACGAAATAAATACTCCCAGATTGTCCTCCACCACACAACCTGGGATCAACAGTTTTCCGGCGACTCCTTGCTCAGCAAAGTACGGGATGGACACCCCCCAACAAAATGTCCCTTTCTCCCGCAGAAGTAACACTTTCCTGTCTTGCGGCGCACCGCCGATCCCCTCCCTCGAAACGATGTCCCTCCTAACTGCATAGGCTCCTCAGAACAAACCAGGGGAACCTCAATATAAGGGACTATAGTAGAAGGTGGAGTCATCACAGGGGGCGGAGTTACCTCGCACCTCTCCCGAAGCCGTCTATCAATGCGAATAGCAAGGGCCATAGCGGCCTCCAGTGACGGGGGAGAATCATACTGAGCCAACACATCTTTTAATTTGTCAGATAATCCTTGATAAAACTGGCTCCTAAGAGCTGGGTCATTCCACTGAGTATCTGTGGCCCATCTACGGAACTCAGAAGAAAATTCCTCCGCCGGACGATCTCCCTGCTGTATCTTACGTAACTTCATTTCAGCAAGGGAGACCCGATCCGGGTCATCATATACCAGACCCAGGGCTGTAAAAAATCGATCTACTGACTGGAGAGCCGGGGAGTCCGGAGGAAGAGAGAACGCCCAGGATTGAGGGTCCCCTTGTAAGAGCGAGCTGAAAATTCCCACCCTCTGATCTTCACCTACCGAAGACCGAGGCCGTAGCCGAAAATATAATTTACATGCCTCCCGGAAGGTAAAAAATGTATCCCGCCCACCAGTGAACCTGTCCGGGAGAGCTACTTTAGGTTCAGATCTGGTTTGCTCCCGGGGGTACAAAACCTTGGACTTAACGTCCGTCAGCTCCATGGACAAACTCTGCAACTGCTGAGCTAACTGGACTACTGGATCCATGGTAGCTGGGGAGAATCTTTTAGTGTGGTCGGTGAAAATGTCACGACGTATAACAGATATATTCTATGATAGTAACATATATCTAATGTGACATCATTCTATATTTCCTATAATAGAAAATATCAACATGTATACATAGTATCTGCCAGCAATGTCTTACCTGACATAATATCCTATGTATTGTGGGTCAATACTGTGTACGTGTCACGCTGTCTCAGGATAGAGGTGGACCGGGGTCTATGCTGACCCTGAGCTGGGGTCCTGACTAGTCCCTCTACCTGGAGGTACTGTTAATGGTACAGAGGTCCAGGCCGCCAGCGTAACCCTGTCTCCTGTAGATCCCTGACCACTGTAATCTAGTCCTGAGAAGGACCCGATTACCACCACAGGGAATGGGCAGGTCACAGCTTACACACAGTCTAAGATAAACAAGACAGACAAGGGGTAAAGAAAACACTGCCATGCATACAAAACTTCCACTACAGAGGAACACAAAAGGTTAAGGAGATAAACAATAAGCGAGGAGAGGATAAACCACAACAGGCACTCTTAGCTTAAGTCTTCTCAGAAACGATCCACTCTGCTGGTCTGAATAAATGCTTTCACCGACAACTTCCCTAGCAGACCAGCAGGTATAAGAAGGAAGCTAATTAACAAAACATCAATCGCAGCTGGGCGAGGCTGGTCAGTCCAGCATCGAGAGAGAAAGAATTAACTCCCTCAGTGCCGAAAAACACCCAGCACCAGAAACTCAGCTGTGTGAAGTCAGGGTGTGCAATCGCGACGATCTTCGCCGCGACACACTCGTGACAGTCAGGTACAGGATCCGATCCAGGATCAGGGAATCAGGAAACAAAACACAACAGGCCTGGATATGCAGCCTCCAGGAAGGGCGATCTGGGTATTTTGCCCCCAGAACTGGCGGAAACACAAGACAGGACAAAGGGAATCAGCTCTCCAGAACTGATCACACACAGAGCAGGTGCTGAACACACAAACACACATGGATAGGTTCAGGAACTCAATGCAAAGCTCTGGCAATGCCCCACAGGGCAGGGGAACTTTATATAGGAGCTGCCTCACAGCGATAGGCTGGAGCAGCAATTCTAGTGCACACCCATTCCTCATAAAAGCAGGAAAGGTGTGGCCCAAACACCCTATGCAAAGTCAGACACAAATCAGCACAGCAAGGACACCTGGCAATGGCTGCAGCCTAAACACACGTAGTAAGTCATGCACCACTGCAGAGGACCTTGCAACCTACGGGTAGCTTCTACAGCAGTAGCCAGGGACCGCACATGCGGGTGGTCATGCAACGCAGCGGAGACACTCACGCAAGTACGGCTACGCAGCGGAGCTGGGAACTGAGCAGCATCCATACAGGTAACAGACAACAGTATCCCAGCTGGTTAGGGGAAGAGGAGCAAAGGGTTAAAGCAAAGACATGCAAAGTAACGCCGGAAAACAAAGTACAGACAATACCGGCGTTACACAGCCCTTTTAATACAAGTAATACACTAAATGGGTCTTACATTTTTTCCCCCCACCCCCTTCTGTGTGTCATGATTATACAGTATATGGAAGAATAAATAGTTTTTTTTTTAAAAAAAAAAGACATCAATGGCCAGTTACAAAAGGAGTTAAACTGACTTAAGTATCAAATTCAATACCCCAAAAAAATGCCTTAATTACAAAAATATATAAAAATGTAATACAAACCCTAAACCACGACACATTACTCCTGCGTCAAGGGACACGCAGTGTAGTAAAACAGGCCGGGAGTCTAAACTGATCACCCCTGTTGCAATTTGTTGAAAAGCCTCTCCTGACATCACATTTTGGCATTTGGGGCATGTCATCCCCGTGCTTGGCGGCTTTCCACATCCAGCTCATGCAGGGGGGCCGTGTGGCTTTGTTGCAAATTGATGCTTAGAGATCAATTAGGAATCTGCAATAATATACGATTTTAATTAAAGGGTCTTCTACCAGACAATGAAACTCATTAGCTTTGTTTGCGTCGCTCCATCACAGAAAGGTATTCTAATAGGACGGTATAAGAAAGAAATCAGCCACAGTAAGAATTATACCTACACGAAAAGGAAGGATTACCAATCTGAGCCGCACAGGAAAGTATAGAGGGTCGTGTAGGCCCAGCTCGGGTAATTCTGCCAGTAACCAGTTATCCAAGATGACAACACAATTATTTCCTGTGGACATCAATACCACTGGACAGGAAAATGCATTGACCGCGCCGGAATATTTCTCTTTGCTCATTCAGATTGTTGCTTCTGTACATTGATAGAAAAAAAAAAAAAAAAAAAAACGAGCTGGACTATAAACTGGAATACATGCAAAGTGTAAGAGCATGTTCACACCATGGCCAATTCACAGATAAAACTCAAGAAAAAAAAAACATTATGAGCATAGACCCTATAGTAAGTAAATAAGTAAATGGTACCGGTATATGTAAATAACATGGGGTACTTTGCCATTTTGATAAAAAAAAATGCATAAAAGCCATCCCACCATGACAAGGTGTACCCATCGGGACGGTCCTAACCGGTGCCTAGTATTAAAATCTGTCACATGACGTCAATGTGACTAAGGACAGAGCATCCACATAAAGACCCACGACAAACGGATGTGTGAATGCAGCCTAGAGCGGGTTTTCCACTACTCCAGCCAACTCGTTCTCAATCACTATGTTTATGTTACCCCCCCCTTATAAAATAACAGCCATACTCGCCTGGGGGCGCCGTTTCAGCATCGGCTCTTCCATGGCTGGCGTGACATAATAACCCTGCAGCCAATCAGTGCTGACTTCACTCTTCTCTCCTTTGGACAAAATCACACATATGAAGAAAGTGAGAGCAGCCGCAGCTCTGACTTCCTCCAGATGTCCGTTACATCCGAAGGAGAGTGAAGCCAGCACCGACTGGCTGCAGGGATTGCATGACATAATAATGTTATGTGAGCCCAAAAGAGCAGGTACTGACACTGCAGGGAACAGCGCCGGCACCCGAGGGGAGTATAGGAGTTATTATTTTATAAAGGGGGAACGTTGTGATTCACTAGTACACAAACCCTTTTAAAGTTCAACACACAAATGGCCGAATCCCACAAGCGATTTTCTCTTTTTACCGCAGTTTCCGATGGGCAAAGCAAGTAGCTAATGTTCTTTTGTACTGAACGCTTTTGTTTTTTCAGGGAAAAAATAAAATAGGAAGACAAAAAAAAAGTCTTCTAAAATAATAGCATTCTTATATGTAATAACATTTCCAGCTGATCGCAGCAAGGTGGCCATTTTGCTACAGGAAAGTACTGAAGCAAAAACGTAATGACAGCCGAATGCTCGCAGCCTCCAGAGAGAAAGAGGGGGTCTTTATGGCATACCGGCACATGAACTCACCCCTCCCCCCAATAATGGGATTTTGGTATGTAATGTCAGATGGCAGATAAAGGATAGTGGATTCCTAGCACGTTATGGCGCAGTGGCCATCTGCGGCACACAAGTGAAGGCGGCCATAAACAAGCCATTCTGGATCCTAATAATGGTGAACGCCTAAACCAAGCCAAGAAGAGATGGAAAATGGAAATTGAACAATCCTCCCTCCTCATAATCCTCGTCTTCAAAATTTGCATTAACAGGAGATAAGGTCTGTGATAAGCCATAGTAAAGCATATGTGCATAGTTTATTGGTAGGAGGTGACGGCGCGCTCTCCACGGGGACTTGCTTTTTATAAAAGGTCCTGCTGTGAGGTGCCATATTGAGAATTTAATAGGACTCATAGCTTTTCCCGCAGACGGGCACTTACTGAGGTACCATTTTTTTTTCTTTTTTGGAGTTTTCTCTTTTTAGACTAGTGTTTATAGTTAAGTGAGCAATTTGCAAACTGCGACCATTGAATACCGCAACATGAGAAACGAGCCTAGATTAGCGTGCGGAGGCAAAGTAGTGTCCCAAATGCGGAACCTTACGGTAGCCTGAACTGCGCAAGGTCCTGGACGGCATCATGACACCTGCTCGCTTCTTTTTCATCTGATCTATAAGGTCACGGCCCTCATATTAGGCATTAAAGCGAGATTACCAAGATAGCAATAAACAACTGACTAATCACAAGAATGGGGGTCTGGAATGGGGCTCTGCAGAGCCTCGCCTGGAATGGAGCCGAGGTGCGCTTGTACTCATGGTCAGGACGATGTTGGAGAAAGCCGAGCACGGGCGTCTCCATTCCATTCAAGATGGGGTTCTGTCGAGCCCAGTTCACGACCCCATTTGTGGCAACACAAGGGGTCCCACAGTGTTCAGACCCCAAGCAATCAGTAAGCTATCCAATTATGCTTTGGATAGGAGATGACTTTGGGTCCATTTATACCAATCCATTATTACGAGAAAATGTTCCTAATCAGTCCCAGAATAATCAGTAAGTGTAAGCAAGCTGCCAATCATCCAACAAACAAAACGCTTGTTCGTCAGGTGAAATGACCTTTCGATTGGTTTAACAAATTACTGTTGTCGGCAGCATCATATCCTGTGTAAACAGGACCTGTGCTGCCGAGAACAAAGGCAGCCTGTGCACACTGAACCATCTATTACACAGGATTCTGTGTGCTTTGGATGTGCAGTTGGTCTGTGTAAACGGGCTATTAAAGGCCGCCATTTGGCAAACATGTAGCAGTTCCTTAGTCCTTTAACAGCCGTCATCGCCGGATTTAAACGCAGTGTTAATATATTGGGAATAATCCTTTACATGAAATCTGTCAGCAAGTTTTTGCTATGTAATCTGAGGGCAGCATGAGGTGAGGCTGGGACACACTATACAGATGTGTCACTTAGGCTAATTTCACACCAGCGTCTGACCGCCCCGGCCGCGCCTCCTCCCGCTCGCTCTGCCTATATGCGCATGACGCTGCATGCGACCTGCGCACCCTATCTTTAGCATTGGGTTTGCAGGCCATACGCAGGTATGCGTTTGCCGGCGCATGCGTCCTTTTGACGGTGCACCGAGAGCACCAAAATGCAACATGACAATGCTAAAGATAGGGTGCACAGGTCGCAAGCAGCGTCATGCGCCCATAGGCGGAGCAAGCGGAAGGAGGCGCGGCCGGGGGTCAGACGCTGGTGTGAAACCAGCCTTATTAGGCTGTTTTTCTGGAGTTTCCATACAATGAATGTTTAATCAGCAGGAAATTATCACTATATAAACCACTATTGAAAATGTGTTCTCATAACAAACTGGGTCCTATGTATAAATCATTAATGCAGTGACCGCCTCAGCTACAATTTACAGTGATAGTGTGCATTTTAAAGTGAGTTGTGCAGGAAGGTGCTTGAAAGCGTGTAGCTGCTGTAGATATAAGTAAAAGAATCCTAAAAAGTACCTCCATTACTGAGCATTGGTGCAATATGTAGTTTATTTTTTTTCTGGTGGTTAATTACTGCATGCATATCTACTGAAAGTGCTGTCTCTTTACTCTTCCTGGGCCTTTTTACCCATTATCAGGTGAAACTCAGTTTATGGCTTGTCATATATATATATTTTTTATTTTCGGAAGTTTGCCCTTATGCCTTATAGATGTAATCTATATACAAGCCCAATTATAGTCTGAACAGAGGTAAATATCATAATTGACTTTTCTAATGGTATATTCCTTTAAAAAAAAAGTGGCTTATTTTGCATTTCTGTCCATGCATTATTTTAAACATTTTTTTAAATAATTTGCTTCAATAAATTTTGTATTTTTTATGGCATTTTGCTTCCTTTCTCTTTTTGGTTTATATACACATATGGAAGTGCCAGATATCTAGGCAATCCTGTTTTTGGATGTAGGAAATTCTCACTGCCTGGACTACAGCTGGGGTGAGCCCTGGTCCGACCATGCCCCTAGCACTGATTAGCAGCTCCCTGTCTATATATAATGTACATAGTCTATTGTGGGTGGGTTCAGCTATCTGAGCTCTGCTACATGTAAGACCTCTGATTATATCACAACTGCTGAAATCCTGAAAACATGACCTGTTGGTGGCCTTGAGGACTGGAGTTGGGGAACACTGATCTAGCTTAAAAGCCGTATGCAAATTAGACAGAAAATGCTAATGGAAGAGGATTGGTGTACTACCATCCCGATTTGCATATGGCTTCTGGGCTGCATATTCTCAGATCTCTACAGAAAATATCATTTTTTATTAATGTACAAGTGCCTATTCAGCTATAACAACTGCTGCCATTTGTAAAAAAGGGAAGCAAATAGAAAATTACCTACTGTTTAAATTAGGGTCCTTTCTGTTAAATGAATTATTTGTCCATTTTTTTATTTTATCCCATGTCACAATCTGTATTAAAAATAGAACAAAAATGCAGAAATCCAAATGTTTCCACTGTTGCAGGAAACAACACATGTACATGGCCGAAATGAGCAGGTTCTAACCTTATCTGAATTGGAGCATCTAATGAGAAGATGCAAAAACAGGGTGAGAATGGTCGGCTGACCGCTTATTGTGATTGGTGTTATCAGCGGTGTATAATGGCGTTACCGGTCATCTGCGGCCTAACTTGAAGCTTGTTGGCCCCAATGCAAAAACAGGATCTTTAACAGTAAGTGTTTTCATATGGGGTCAAAGGGACCTTTTAGGCCAATATAGAGGGCCGAGGTGTAATTGCAAACCCTGCACCTACTATAGTTATGCCCCTGCCTGTCATCGTCCTGTCTCTGCTGATAAGGAGCCTGCTGAAAATTATTCCTTAAAGGACAGGAACAAGGAGTCTAAAAAAAAGCTCCAGTGATAATTATGACAACTGAATGATTGTCAATTTTTTTTTTACAAAAACTAATAGGAGAAAAAAAATACAGTATCAACATTAAAAATATAAAAACATACATGTAACACAAAAATCCTATTTAAGGCAATAGATAATTATCTGATGATAGCTTCCCTTTAATAAAATTTCAGAACATATAGCAGTACAATGAAACTTATCTTTTCCAGCAGTACACTATTCAAGAGAATATTGCACAGCACAATATGTGTGGAATCAAATGCATCTCTTCATTGGGATTTACGGGGACTGAGGCTCCTGTAAGCTGCTGGCCAAAAGACACCCATGAAGTTGCCATCTGCTTCGACACAAACAGTAGATGCTGGAAAGGCACGTGTCACTGCGGCACTGATTACATTCATTGTGTGATAAGTTATGGGACAAACATTGCCAAAACCACACAGGAAAGAGAAAACAGTTTGGAGCTTGCATATCTTTCCTGAAGATTTTAGAGGAGTTTAGAAGAAGTCTGTCAGTAGGATAATCCCCCCCTCCCCCCAACCCGCCTATATGGGCACACAGGTCATTTTAAGCTAAATAACATGATGCCTTGATATCTCCAATCCAATAACTTATTCCAGAGAAATCCATGATTTTCTTATATATAAATGAGCTGTTAAGATCTATGGGCCAGGCATAGATCTCCCTGAGAATCTGCCTCCACAGATCATTAAAAATGTAAGAGGGCGTTACAAGTGTGAGACATGTATATTAGGAGAGCAGACTGTCAGGCATTACATGTCTCACACTAGTAACTCCTCATTTAAAATAATCTCTGGAGGCAGATTCTCAGGCAGATCTATGCCCGGCCCATAGATCTTAACAGCTCATTTATATATAAGAAAAACATGCACCATTGCCGGGTACCGCGGAAGTCTTACTGCTAGCGGTGTCGGTAAATGGCTGCGGTGCTTAGGTCACATTGACAGCGCTGTGGACAGTGAGATCAGCGGTTCTGCCCTTGTAGACCGAACACCCCACTTAGAGCCACTGAGCTGACAGATTGGATTGGCGTTGGTGCTGATGTCATGTCAACAATGCGGTGGCAAGAGACCAGGAGCGGAGGTGGGATTTGTCTGTGGACCCGGGGACAGTGAGTGCAGCAATGTTTGTTTCTTTGGAACAAACTGCAGACAGGGACCAATATTTGCAGAATGGGGATAACTTCTTTAAAGAACCTTCTGGCACTCGTTAAGTGGTCAAGATGAGTCTACCAAGACTTCTGCAGGACTACATAAAAAACTGTCACCACCTATAAGTGTAAAGCTAAAGCAAGTTTCTACAAGGAACAATCTGCTCTTTTCCCAGAAGACAGTGTATGACTTTCTTTCCCCTTGTAAGAAGGATTGAAAAACACATTTACTTGACTTAATAGAAAAAAAGGGAAGACAGACCTCGTGGACAGCGTATTCACAACCATCTCGTTAAATAAAAGTTTAGGACAATTACGGTATAAAGGAGACTCGTGGTACCGGTAAATGTCATTGGGCTAATTGCTTGCACCTGAAGGTCTATATCCCTGGTATACACTGTTCAAAAAATAAAGGGAACACTTAACAGAATATAACTCCAAGTAAATCAAACTTCTGTGAAATCAAACTGTCCACTTAGGAAGCTACACTGACTGACAATCAAATTAATATGCTGTTGTGCAAATGGAATAGACAACAGATGGAAATTATTGGCAATTATCAAGACAAACTCAATAAAGGAGTGGTTCTGCAGGTAGGGACCACAGATCACATCTCAGTACCAATGCTTTCTGGCTGATGTTTTGGTCACTTTTGAATGTTGATTGTGCTTTCACATTCGTGGTAGCATAAGACGGACTCTAAAACCTACACAAGTGGCTCAGGTAGTGCAGCTCATCCAGTATGGCACATCAATGCGAGCGTAAGAGGGCAACAACACAGCAGCAGGACCGCTACCTCTGCCTTTGTGCAAGGAGGAACAGGAGGACCACTGCCAGAGCCATGCAAATTGACCTCCAGCAGGCCACAAATGTGCATGTGTCTGCACAAACGGTTAGAAACTGTCTCCATGAGGATGGTCTGAGAGCCCGACATCCACAGATTGGGGTTGTGCTCAAAGATCAACACCAAGCAGGATGCTTGGCATTTGCCACAGAACACCAGGATTGGCAAATTCGCCACTGGCGCCCTGTGCTCTTCACAGATGAAAGCAAGTTCACACTGAGCACATGTGACAGACGTGACAGAGTCTGGAGATGCCTGTAAGGTTCTATGTATATATTCCTGAAACTCAGTTTGTTCGTCAGCCATTTTACTTTCTGTCTTGCTGCAGCTATCTTACCCTCAGTCAAAATGGAGTTTCCAGCTTGCATGTTCCTGCCCTGATTCTCTCCTTTGCTTCTTAAGCAGCCACAGCTGAGCAATCAGTGCTTCAGAATCTAGCCTGCAGTGAACCTGTGACTTGACTCCTGTAAGCCTTGGACCTTGTACTCCAGCTATTCCTACTGAGGAACTCTGAAGCACTTGTGGACTCTGAACCCTGCTCTTTGAAAGACCCACGTTTGCATGGACTTACGGTAACAGAGAAGAAGATCCTGAATCTGTATTGGAGAGTGATTGCTGAGCTTGGATTACTCTGGCCTGCTGTGTTTCCTGTTTCTGTGTCTGCAAACTGTGTGACTATTTCTGCCAACTTGTATGAAGTAATACAGGACTTTTCTATATCAAACCTGTGACTCCTGTGTTTTCATCGCACCCAAGCACAAGACGCTATATGAACTGTACTACATACATTACAAGATTCTGAAGCCAAAACGTTAGTGTCTGCTGGGTCTGGAAGGCTGTGTTTGCTGTACTGTGGATATCAGACGTCCGGTTGTACTTTCTGTGATGACAGTGGTTGTGACTTCTCACAACCATTCCAGGTGAGCAATTCCCTTAAGTTTTTTCTTTTTGCAGTGTTACCACAGGTAAACACTATTTTTTTTTTTTTTTCTCCTCCTCTTCTTCCAGTAATCCTGTCTTAAAAGATCTGGAAAATGGAGGCCCGCATAAAGGAACTTTGCGGAGTGACTGATAATATCCTTGCAGATTTGCAGAATATAAAGACCCGTTTTACAAACCTACAGGACCTCAATAATCACAATTTGCAAGTGGTTGGACAGACTACCCAGGATTTGCGAGCCAGGATTGAGGTTCTAGAGGGGCGAGTCCAGGCTCCTGCCGTAGCCCCGAGTGCTGGGATTCCCAAGTTGCCCCCTTTTCGTTTTGGCGGTGAACGTGAGAAATTCAGGGGATTTATTAATCAATGCAATCTTTTTTTTTCTGCACATGCTTCACAATTTCCCACTGAACGATCTAAGGTGCTTACTATAATTATGTTGCTTACCAACAAGGCTTTAATGTGGGCAAACCCTCTGATTGAGACTGAGGATGATTGTTTGAATCACCTTGATGATTTTATTTCAGCCATGGGGCAGGTGTTTGATGACCCCAATCGAGGTGCAACAGCTGAAGCAGCCATGTTAGCTTTGCGCCAAGGTAAGCACTCGGTAGCTGAATATGCTTTGGATTTCAGGAGATGGGCCCTTGATACCACCTGGGACAGTTCGCCAAAAAATCTATTTTTCAAAAGGGGTTATCTCCACTGATTAAGGATGAACTTGCTCGTGCCGACCCTCCCACTGCGTTAGGGGACTTTATTAACTACTGCATCCGTATTGATACTCGTCTGACTGAACGCAGGCAAGAGAGATGGTTCGAAAGCAATCGTACTAACCTTTTCCTACCTTCCTCTCCAGCTAAGGAACCTTTGAGTAGGATCACAAGGGAACCTAGAACCCATGCAGGTAGACTCTTTACAACGACGGGTTAGTGATGCACGCAAGGAACATCGTTTTAAGGAGAATCTATGTTTCTATTGTGGTAAGTCAGGGCACTTCATTATAAACTGCCCCAGCCGTTCTCGTAAGACTACTGCAGCACTCATTCATTGTGAGTGTTGCGAGAGGGGATCTGTCAGGTCCGAGCCTCAGGCTCCAGAGAGATCTGCAGCAACAGATCTTGATTTCTCGGACTTAAACTCCGTTACCTCTGAGGACGTTGACTGTGTAAACGCTGCCATTTTTCAAGTTTCCTCAGCGGTGTCCCAGCTGAGTTGTAAGAAAAACAATTCTCATTGCTTTCTTTCCATCAAACTCTGGGTTGACTCAGCTTGGGTGTCTAGCTCTGCTATGATCGACTCAGGGGCAAGTGGAAATTTTATGGATGTCTCCTTTGCTCTGAAACAGGGGATACGTTCAGTGAAGAAGGCTACTCCAGTACAGATGGAAACTGTGGATGGCTCCCTGCTGACCTCTGGACCAGTGGATCAGGAAACAGAGCCTTTGAGGGTTCTTATGGGTAAAGATCATCAAGAGAAACTGTCCTTTATGCTTATCTCTTCTCCCCACTTTCCCATTATTCTAGGACTACCATGGCTGCAGGCTCAGAATCCTACCATTAACTGGGAGACCAAGGAATTACACTTTCCAGAGAAACAGATGAGTCCAAAAGTTTCAGCTTGCTCTGTTCCTAAAGGAACCATGTCAGTCCCTGAACTACCAGCTGTATACCAGGACTATGTGGATTTATGTGACAAGAAGAACGCTGACCAGCTTCCTCCTCACCGTCCATATGATTGTCCAATTGAATTATTGCCTGGAGCAGAGATACCTTTTGGTAAAATCTACCCCCTGGCGGGGCCCGAGCTAAAGGCTTTAAAGGATTACATAGACGAAAATCTAGCCAAGGGCTTCATACGCCCCTCTTCATCTCCTGCAGGTGCACCCATCTTCTTTGTAAAGAAGAAAGATGGATCTCTGAGACCATGCGTAGACTATAGGGAACTCAATAAGGTTACTATTAGAAACCGTTATCCATTGCCTTTAATCCCTGAGTTATTGGAGAGAGTGCGACATGCCAAAATTTTTTCTAAACTAGATCTTCGTGGGGCCTATAACTTAGTCCGTATTAGACCTGGGGATGAATGGAAGACTGCATTCAGGTCACGCTATGGACACTTTGAATATCTAGTTATGCCTTTTGGTCTGAGTACCGCCCCAGCCACTTTCCAACACTTGGTGAATGACATCTTCAGGGATCTCCTAGATACATTCGTGGTAATTTATTTGGATGATATTCTAATTTTTTCTAACTCCACAGAGGAACATCATGGACATGTGAGAATGGTCTTGGAACATCTAAGACAAAATCATCTTTACATCAAACTTGAAAAGTGTGAATTCCATAGGACCGAAATTCAATTTCTGGGGTATGTACTGTCTACACAAGGAATTAGTATGGATGGAAGCAAAACCCAAGCCATCAAGGATTGGCCAAGTCCTAGAAATGTGAAGGAGGTACAGCGCTTCATCAGGTTTGCCAACTTCTATAGACGTTTCATTAGAAATTTCTCTGAGGTAGTGTCACCTATCACTCAACTTACCCGGAAAGAGTCTAGGTTTTCCTGGACTTCCCAAGCCCAGGAAGCATTTTCCCGTCTAAAAGATAAATTTACCACTGCACCTATCCTAGTACATCCCAACCCCGAGCTTGCCTTCATAATAGAGGTGGATGCTTCAGACTGTGCCGTTGGAGCTATACTCTCTCAGAGAACAGGTGAGAAGAATGTCTTGCATCCCTGTGCCTTCTTTTCCAGCAGTTGTCTTCGGCTGAGAGGAACTACGATGTGGGCAATAGAGAGTTGTTGGCCATTATTGCCGCCTTCAAAGAATGGAGACACCTTCTTCAGGAGCTGCACAGCAAATGTCGTCCTGACAGACCATCGTAACCTTGAGTTTATCAGGTCGGCTAAGTGCCTGACTCCTCGCCAGGCTCGCTGGAATCTTTTCTTAAACCAATTTAATTTTATCATCTCTTATAGACCAGGATCGCGCAATGGAAAGGCTGATGCACTCTCTAGGATTTACTCAGCAGAGACACGTCCAATTACTCCTCCTAAGACTATTCTTCCTGACTCTAGATTCCTAGGAGTAATTCATAATCAAGACCTACTTAAGGACATCAAGGAAGCATACCATGCGGATTCCTTTTTGGCACAACCCCCAAGGGACGTAAGTCTTGTCTTTAAGAATGGTGTGTGGATTCAGGGACAACGTCTGTATATTCCTGAAACAGTCAGATTGAGGCTAAGTTCACACGTTGCGGAATTGCCGCGGAAATTTCCGCGGCAATCCCGCACTTCTCCCGCAGGAAATACGCACGTTTTTTTTATGCTGATTCCCGCCAGAATAATAGCGTTTTGCAAGCGTAATTAGCTTGCAGAATGCTAGCGTTTTCCTAGCGATCTGTAGCATCGCTTGGAAAACTGATTGACAGGTTGGTCACACGAGTCACACATAGTGTTTGACACGTGTGACCAACTTTTTACTATTGATGCCGCCTATGTCGCATCAATAGTAAAAAGATCTAATGTAAAAATAATAAAAAAAATAATAAATAATGATATTCTCACCTTCCGGCGGCCCCCGCAGCCTTCCCGCGGCCCCCGCAGCCTTCCCGCCTTCAGCGACGCTCCCGGCAACTCCGGTCCCAAGGATGCTTTGCGACAAATCACACCGATGACGTAGCATCTCGCGAGACCGCTATGCCATCTGGGTGATTCTCGCAAAGGACTCTTGGGACCGGAAGTTGCCGGGAGCGTCGCTGAAGGCGGGAAGGCTGCGGGGGCCGCGGGAAGGCTGCGGGGGCCGCCGGAAGGTGAGAATATCATTATTTTTTATTTTAATTATTGTTTTACCAGGGATATGGTACCCAGGGCCTGGAGGAGAGTCTCCTCTCCTCCAGACCCTGGGTACCACCGCACATGAACCGCTTACATTCCGCAAAATTAATGAACATGTTGCTATTTTTTCCGCAAAGCGTTTTTTTCGCGGAAAAAAACGCAACATGTGGCCAAAACATGCGGAATCAATTAACATGTATAGGATGCTTAATGCTTGCGTTTTTATCGCGTTTTTACCGCGGAAAACCGCGGAAAAACCACGAAAAAAACGTAATTATTCCTGATCGTGTGCACTTAGCCTAAGAGTATTGCAACTCATTCACGATTCCAAGATAGCTGGGCATAGAGGAATTCTAAAGACACAGGAATTTCTTTCTCGTTTCTTTTGGTGGCCCACTTGCAGGAAGGATGTTTTGAATTATGTCACTTCATGTGAGGTCTGTGCAAGATGCAAAACACCTCGCTCCTCACCAACTGGTCTGTTACAGCCTCTTCCCACCCCGTCCCGCCCGTGGGGATCCATTTCTATGGACTTCATTGTGCAGTTACCAACCTCTCAGGGGAAGAACACCATTCTAGTGGTGGTTGACCGTCTAACAAAGGCAGCTCATTTTATCCCTTGTGTCGGCTTACCCACTGCAAAACAGACATCAGATTTGATGATTAAAGATGTGTTTCGCTTACATGGAGTACCGGATGAGGTTATTTCGGATCGAGGGGTGCAATTCACTTCTAGGTTTTGGCAAAATTTCTGTGCAGCATTGGACATTAAAGTAAACCTTTCTTCTGCTTTTCATCCCCAGACTAATGGACAGACCGAACGAACCAATCAAACCCTGGAGCAGTATCTCCGCTGCTTTATCTGCCACCTACAGGATGATTGGGTGGATCTACTTCCATTAGCTGAGTTCTCGTATAACAACTCTCAGAGTGCCTCCACTAAACAGTCTCCTTTTTACTCTAATCTAGGTTATCATCCTAACATTCTACCACGATTTCCCATAGAAACGCCTTTACCAGCAGTGGCTGAAAGAATCACGTCTTTACAGAAGAATATGGATCTTCTAAAGGAAAATCTGGAATCGGCTCAAGAAAGGTACAAGAAAGCAGCAGATAAATTTCGTAAACCTGCACCAGCTTTCAAGGTAGGAGACTTGGTCTGGCTGTCAACCAGAAATCTTAAGTTAAGGATTCCATCGTCTAAGTTGGGACATAAGTACATTGGACCCTATAAAATCAGTAAAATTATAAGTGCCGTTGCTTGTCGTCTTCAACTGCCCAGAACTATGAGAATCCACCCTGTCTTTCATGTATCCCTACTAAAGGCTGCGACACCCAATACGTTTCCTGGACGTTCCTCTCCTTGCCCTGACCCAGTGCTAGTCGATGGTCAGGAAGAATTTGTGGTGGAAAGGATTTTAGATTCCAGGTTGTATAGAAATCAGTTACAATATCTGATTAAATGGCAGGGCTACCCAGTGGAGGACAACTCATGGGAACCGGTCAATAACGTTAATGCTCCTCGCTTGCTCCGTCAGTTTCATCAGAGGTACCCACACAAGCCTGGTCTGAGGTCATCCGGAGGTTGTCCTTAAGGGGGGAGTAATGTAAGGTTCTATGTATATATTCCTGAAACTCAGTTTGTTCGTCAGCCATTTTACTTTCTGTCTTGCTGCAGCTATCTTGCCCTCAGTCAAAATGGAGTTTCCAGCTTGCATGTTCCCGCCCTGATTCTCTCCTTTGCTTCTTAAGCAGCCACAGCTGAGCAATCAGTGCTTCAGAATCTTGCCTGCAGTGAACCTGTGACTTGACTCCTGTAAGCCTTGGACCTTGTACTCCAGCTATTCCTACTGAGGAACTCTGAAGCACTTGTGGACTCTGAACCCTGCTCTTTGAAAGACCCACGTTTGCATGGACTTACGGTAACAGAGAAGAAGATCCTGAATCTGTATTGGAGAGTGATTGCTGAGCTTGGATTACTCTGGCCTGCTGTGTCTCCTGTTTCTGTGTCTGCAAACTGTGTGACTATTTCTGCCAACTTGTATGAAGTAATACAGGACTTTTCTATATCAAACCTGTGACTCCTGTGTTTTCATCGCACCCAAGCACAAGACCGCTATATGAACTGTACTACATACATTACAATGCCGTGGAGAACGATCTGCTGCCTGCAACATCCTTCAGCATGACCGGTTTGGCAGTGGGTAAGTAATGGTGTGGGGTGGCATTTCTTTGGAGGGCTGCACAGCCCTCCAGGTGCTCACCAGAGGTATCATGACTGCCATTAGGTACAGAGATGAGATCCTCAGACCCCTTGTGAGTCCATATGCTGGTGCGGTTGGCCCTGGGTTCCTCCTAATGCAGGACAATGCCAGACCTCATGTGGCTGGAGAGTGTCAGCAGTTCCTGCAAGATGAAGGCATTTAAGCTATGGACTGGCCCGGCCGTTCCCCAGATCTGAATCCGATTGAGCACATCTGGGATATCATGTCTCGCTCCATCCACCACAGACTGCTTCACAGACTGTCCAGGAGTTGGCGGATGCTTTAGTCCAGGTCTGGGAGGAGATCCCTCAGGAGACCATCCGCCGCCTCATCAGGAGCATGCCCAGGCATTGTAGGGAGGTCATACAGCCACAGGGAGGTCATACAGGCACGTGCAGGCCACACACACTACTGAGCATCATTTTGACTTGTTTTAAGGACATTACACTCCACTTTAATTGATTTTTGTGTGATTTTGTTGTCAGCAAATTCAACTCTGGACAGAACAAAGTATTGAATGAGAATATTTCATTCATTCAGATCTAGGATGTGTTATTTGAGTGTTCCCTTTATTTTTTTGTACAGTGTACATGCACCTTGGTAATGAGCACATGAATCAGCGAGCTGGCACCGCCTGTAACGTCAGTACAGCTCACCTTCTGGTTCAGATGGATGACTCCTTACAGCAGCGAGTGCACAGAGCGTTACTAGTGAGACAATCCTCAGAGGCAGCAGACAAATTCTGGTTCCTTAGACACAACGAATGACACTACGTAAGGCGTCCTCTGAGTATTGACTCTAGAAGACACCGCATAATTGTGAAATAACCCACACAGGGGAAGGAAGGAAACTGAAATTAGATCTGAACTGTTCTAAACCCTAAATAACACAGCGTAACAGGACAAGAGATTACTTTTAAGTTAGACTGTGAGGAACTTGTAAGCCAACAACATTCATGAAACATACGAGATTACTGCGGACAACGTCCACGTAAGAACATACGAGCTCACAGCGGACAACGTCCACATAAGAACATATGAGCTCACTGCGGACAACGTCCACGTAAGAACATACGAGCTCACTGCGGACAACGTCCACGTAAGAACATACGAGCCCACTGCGGACAACGTCCACGTAAGAACATACGAGCCCACTGCGGACAACGTCCACGTAAGAACATACGAGCTCACTGCGGACAACGTATACGTAAGAACATACAGAACAGAACATACAGAACATACAGAACAGAATTCATCATCTTTCCCCCATCTCACTCTACCCCCCCCCACCAGACCTGTCCATTACCGTCAATGGCTGCTCACTTTCCCCAGTCCCACACGCTCGGTGCCTCGGAGTGATCCTCGACTCTGCCCTCTCTTTCAAGCCACATGTCCAAACCCTAGCCTCCTCCTGCCGTCTCAAACTCAAAAATATTTCCCGGATCCGTGCATTCCTTGACCATGAAATACAAAAACACTAGTGCATGCCCTCATCATCTCCCGCCTCGACTACTGCAACCTCCTACTCTCTGGCCTTCCCTCTAGCACTCTGGGACCACTCCAATCCATCCTGCACGTGCGACTAATACACTTGTCTCCCCGTTATTCCCCAGCCTCTCCTCTCTGCCAAGCCCTTCATTGGCTTCCTATCGTTCAGAGGCTCTAGTTCAAAACCCTAACCATGACCTACAAAGCCATCCACAATCTGTCTCCTCCATACATCTGTGACATGGTCTCCCAGTACATACCCACACGCAACCTTCGATCCTCTCAAGATCTCTCCTCCCCTCTTATCTCTTCTTCCCACAACCGCATACAAAGCTTCTCCCGTGCCTCTCCCATACTCTGGAACTCTCTACCCCAACACATCAGACTCGCGCCTACCATGGAAACCTTCAAAAAGAACCTGAAGACCCACCTCTTCCGACAAGCCTACAACCTGCAGTGATCATCAGTCTACTGAACCACCGCACGACCAGCTCTACCCTCTCCTAGTGTATCCTCACCCATCCCTGTAGACTGTGAGCCCTTGCGGGCAGGGTCCTCTCTCCTTCTGTACTTGTGTGTGCCTTGTATTGCTCATGTTTACTGTACTTGTCTATATTTGCCCCTCTTCACATGTAAAGCGCCATGGAATAAATGGCGCTATAAAAATCTATAATAATAATAATAAACATACGAGCTCACTGCGGACAACGTCCACATAAGAACATACGAGCTCACTGCGGACAACGTATACGTAAGAACATACGAGATCACTGCGGGCAACGTCCACATAAGAACATACGAGCTCACTGCGGACAGCGTATACGTAAGAACATACGAGCTCACTGCAGACAACGTATACGTAAGAACATACGAGCTCACTGCGGACAACGTATACGTAAGAACATACGAGCTCACTGCGGACAACGTCCACATAAGAACATATGAGCTCACTGCGGACAACGTATACGTTAAGAACATACGAGCTCACTGCGGGCAACGTCCACATAAGAACATACGAGCTCACTGCGGACAACGTATACGTAAGAACATACGAGCACACTGCGGACAACGTATACGTAAGAACATACGAGCTCACTGCGGACAACGTCCAAGTAAGAACATACGAGCTCACTGCGAACAACGTTCACGTAAGAAACATACGAGCTCACTGCGGACAACGTCCACGTAAGAACATACGAGCTCACTGCGGACAACGTCCACGTAAGAACATACGAGCTCACTGCGGACAACGTCCACGTAAGAACATACGAGCTCACTGCGGACAACGTATACGTAAGAACATACGAGCTCACTGCGGACAACGTATACGTAAGAACATACGAGCTCACTGCGGACAACGTATACGTAAGAACATACGAGCTCACTGCGGACAACGTATACGTAAGAACATACGAGCTCACTGCGGACAACGTATACGTAAGAACATACGAGCTCACTGCGGACAACGTATACGTAAGAACATACGAGCTCACTGCGGACAACGTATACGTAAGAACATACAAGCTCACTGCGGACAACGTCCACGTAAGAACATACGAGCTCACTGCGGACAACGTATACGTAAGAACATACGAGCTCACTGCGGACAACGTATACGTAAGAACATACGAGCTCACTGCGGACAACGTCCACGTAAGAACATACGAGCTCACTGCGGACAACGTTCACGTAAGAACATACGAGCTCACTGCGGACAACGTCCACGTAAGAACATACGAGCTCACTGAGGACAACGTCCACGTAAGAACATACGAGCTCACTGCGGACAACGTATACGTAAGAACATACGAGCTCACTGCGGACAACATATACGTAAGAACATACGAGCTCACTGCGGACAACGTCCACGTAAGAACATACAAGCTCACTGCGGACAACGTCCACGTAAGAACATACGAGCTCACTGCGGACAACGTCCACTTAAGAACATACGAGCTCACTGCGGACAACGTTCACGTAAGAACATACGAGCTCACTGCGGACAACGTCCACGTAAGAACATACGAGCTCACTGCGGACAACATATACGTAAGAACATACGAGCTCACTGCGGACAACGTCCACGTAAGAACATACAAGCTCACTGCGGACAACGTCCACGTAAGAACATACGAGCTCACTGCGGACAACGTCCACTTAAGAACATACGAGCTCACTGCGGACAACGTTCACGTAAGAACATACGAGCTCACTGCGGACAACGTCCACGTAAGAACATACGAGCCCACTGCGGACAACGTATACGTAAGAACATACGAGCTCACTGCGGACAACATATACGTAAGAACATACGAGCTCACTGCGGACAACGTACACGTAAGAACATACGAGCTCACTGCGGACAACGTCCACGTAAGAACATACGAGCTCACTGCGGACAACGTTCACGTAAGAACATACGAGCTCACTGCGGACAACGTCCACGTAAGAACATACGAGCTCACTGAGGACAACGTCCACGTAAGAACATACGAGCTCACTGCGGACAACGTATACGTAAGAACATACGAGCTCACTGCGGACAACATATACGTAAGAACATACGAGCTCACTGCGGACAACGTCCACGTAAGAACATACAAGCTCACTGCGGACAACGTCCACGTAAGAACATACGAGCTCACTGCGGACAACGTCCACTTAAGAACATACGAGCTCACTGCGGACAACGTTCACGTAAGAACATACGAGCTCACTGCGGACAACGTCCACGTAAGAACATACGAGCCCACTGCGGACAACGTATACGTAAGAACATACGAGCTCACTGCGGACAACATATACGTAAGAACATACGAGCTCACTGCGGACAACGTACACGTAAGAACATACGAGCTCACTGCGGACAACGTCCACGTAAGAACATACGAGCTCACTGCGGACAACGTTCACGTAAGAACATACGAGCTCACTGCGGACAACGTCCACGTAAGAACATACGAGCTCACTGAGGACAACGTCCACGTAAGAACATACGAGCTCACTGCGGACAACGTATACGTAAGAACATACAAGCTCACTGCGGACAACATATACGTAAGAACATACGAGCTCACTGCGGACAACGTCCATGTAAGAACATACGAGCTCACTGCGGACAACGTCCACGTAAGAACATACGAGCTCACTGCGGACAACGTCCACGTAAGAACATACGAGCTCACTGCAGACAACGTCCACGTAAGAACATACGAGCTCACTGCGGACAACGTATACGTAAGAACATACGAGCTCACTGCGGACAACGTATACGTAAGAACATACGAGCTCACTGCGGACAGCGTATACGTAAGAACATACAAGTTCACTGCGGACAACGTCCACGTAAGAACATACGAGCTCACTGCGGACAACGTCCAAGTAAGAACATACGAGCTCACTGAGGACAACGTCCACGTAAGAACATACGAGCTCACTACGGACAACGTCCACGTAAGAACATACGAGCTCACTGCGGACAACGTCCACGTAACAACATAAGAGCTCACTTCAGACAACGTCCACGTAAGAACTTACAAGCTCACTGCGGACAATGTCCAGGTAAGAACATACGAGCTCACTGCGGACAACGTCCACGTAAGAACATACGAGCTCATTGCAGACAATGGTCCCTTTCTTCATTGACAAGCGTCTTCAGAATACAAGAGTACAAAACTATTTTTTGGTTACACAAAGACATCTGGTCATCTAGCAACCACTGGAGCATTGCCTGCATTTTATTCTACTGTACTTCCACTTCTTGACCTATAAAGTATGGTTTCCTGGTTAAAATGAGAAATATACACTCACTCAAAGCCAAGAGACTAATTTGGCTAAAAAAAACTGAACAAAAAACTATTAGCACACCATCATTACAATCTGTGGACATGAGGGGAATACCACATCAAGCAGGGTGAAAGAACACCATTGCTGCGGTTCCCAGGTACTCAGATCCACCACAGCCTGTGTGCACTCTAGCATCAGGAAGATGGATATTGCACCCCCACTAATTAGATATTTATGGCCTAAGGACAGGCCATCAATAAAAAAAAAAAAAAAAAAAAAGTAGAAGCCAATCTCTAAGGCAGGGGTCCCCAACCTGTAGCTCGGGAGCCACATGTGGCTCGCGGCTGTCTGCCAGCTTGGTGCATTAGATCCTGTGGCTCTCTAGGTCAGAAAAGTTGGGGACCACTGCTCTAAGGCAATATACAGACAGGAGTTGGGTCAATCACCTTTAAGGTTCTAGTATATGGGATGATGATCAGAGCACACATTCGTGTGTACATTTATTCTCAATTATTGCCTAGTGTAAACAGGTTGGGCATTAAAAAAAAAACACCTCAAGGGTTCGGCATTGATGACATCTTTGATCATTCTGCCTGAACCACTGGCGGCATGAATTATAAACTAATCATGGAGGTATGTTTCTACTAGCTTCTTCCTGCCCACACAGTGACATTGGCAGGCCTCCATGTATGACACACATATCGAGAGTAATCCTGGTCACATCATCTCCTGTAGGATTTTTATATCTGAGGCAGCATTATTGCATACATGCAACAACAGAGAAGGTCTCTGGTCCATGCGTGACATGGTTCGGGAAGAAAATCTGGAAAGGTTCTGTTTAATGGTCTCAAATGGTTAGAATGAGGGGCTTTTGGAATTCTTTGCATACATTTGTTGTAAACCAGAAGTGAAATCACTGCCATTAGGAAAGCGTTTCCATATTTTGAGGCCATTTTACGTAGTGTTATGCTACAAAACATGATCCAGTGCCAAACACTCAATTAGGCTCAGAAATAATAGCATAAATAAAGGAAATTTGGTAACACCTCCTATTTGTCTCTGCCCGGTATAGGTTGGCTAATTGCTGGGTTTCAGTAAATCCAGGAATAGGCCCAGCTGTCCCTTAGTATATATCTAATTATCACTGTGAGCCAGCCAAGAAGGTTCACTGCGGAAAAATGCCGAGAAGTTAGTCACATTAGGAATTGAAGGAGTATTCAGACCCCGCAGAAGTCGAGTGCCACAAGTGCAGTCTGGGCATTTTGACCTTCATCAGGAGCTCATACAACTACATCTAGGCAAGCAGAGGATGTATTTCAATCCAGGTCAGAAAAAAAATGGTTTTACTACAACAGTCATCAGACTCTTGGTTCTTGGTCCACAGTTCTCCTTACTTACTGTGAACTTGACATGTTCATAGGATCATTTTTCACAGTATGCTTTGTTAATCTTGGCATCAAAATACGTTTAGATGAGCCGCCGAATTAACAGAACCATTAATGCAATCGTTCTCACGCCGTGATGTGCTGCCAATAATGATCATTTTTATGAAATGACCCAATCACCCAACAAATAAGCATTTTTACCCATCCGATAATTGGGAACGAGCTTTCTTTCAAATGTTTGCCAAGTGTTGGCTCGTTTCAGTGCAGCTTAAGTTTTTTAGGACTTGCTTAGTTTCAGATACGTCCGGAGGAGACTAAAGTTTGTGTCTCATCTGTACACGACTAGACTGATTAACAGAATGCACATTAATTGCTCTACAAGTATCCAGGTCCCGTACTAGACTGAATATGTAATAATCTGCAGGGCAGGTGGCTCGTCACCTGAAGCAGAACTAATTCATCAAGTGCTGGATGTCCATTTCCACCATTAATTATGGAGTAATGTCTTCATGGAACCAGAAGACACATCAAAAATCATTGCAATCAAAATAAGATCGGCAGCATGTACGCTCATTTTAAAATATAAAGATTTGTAAGAATTGTCCAGGAGTAGCCACAAGCCATATACAGGAGCATTAAACCTAGATTTATGGCTTTGCAGTTTCCACTATTGTGACTTAACTGGAGGTTTTGCTAGACAATAGTCTAGACTAAGGCCGGGATCACACATGCGAGTAAAACGGCCGACACTCGCATGTGAAATCCCAGCTCTGGCGCCGGCACTCGGGAGTGGAGCGCGTAGTTGCATATAAATACATGCAGCCACGCACTCCACTCCCGAGTGCCGGTGCCAGAGCTGGGATTTCACATGCGAGTGTCGACCGATTTACTCGCATGTGTGATCCCGGCCTAATAGAAATAAAAGTTACCAAATGGAAAATAACTAGAAAGACTAATCCATTTAGATAATTTTTCATTTTATCATTTAAGGGTGAAAAAAATAACAGTTCGCATGCAACATGGAGAAAAAGTTTGTTGCCAAGAAAAAAAGAAAAACCATACACTAATGTAAATTTTATGTGGGAATGAATAAAAACTGGGGATCTCTACCAGTGTGGCTACAGAATCTTCATGTACATACTCGGATTATAAAATAAGATGCGTTTGTGTGCCCCTCCTCACAAATTATTACTAGGAGAGGAGTAGAAATGAGGACTTGCTCCTTCTGGGTCATCATCAATGGACCACTAAAGTAGGCCATACATTAGGAATGTCAGACAGCTTGCCTCTGAAGGACTTCTCATTTACAATTTGTAAAAGCTTGTCTTGCAAGAATGATAATCCAGAAAAAAATAACAGTTTCATCAATTTACGCTTTGATACGTGGTCTCGTCTTGGCTTCTGTTCATGTGAACTTTTAAAGCCAGAGGATCGAGAAACTGAAGAAAAACCCAACAAGAGCGCTCAACGTTCCAACGCACACGTGTCATCAGTCAGCATTGTCACAATTGTTCAAGTCTGCATGGATTAGTCTAAAATCAACAAAAACATTTTTGTTATTGTACTAATCCAGAAGACCTTAAGTGTTTCACCAGGACGTGCCAATGGTAGAATGCAGGGTGGAGATGGAAGGTTTTAGAGCCTTGTAGTACAGAATGCAAACGAAGTTTCATAGGAGACTACCACATACAGTTGGCTTCACTCGCTTCTCCTATAGCCACTTCCATTTCCAGAAATCCATGTCAGGTTTTCCATAAAACCTGGCAAACTCCCCTTAAATTATCACTCTAGGTCTTTTAAGGCAGACTTTGGCAGAGGTCAGGTGCTTGGGTATTAAGTACCAATATCGACAGTAGCCTCAAATTTGTCAGGAACCAACTTCTCTTGTCCAATCTCCAGCTAGCTGTCTGTCTTCCCATCTTCTACTAATCTCCATGCAACAACCAGTTATTTACAACCAGAGTATAGTTTTCTTGACGTTGTACACACCAACTTCTCAGCAAGTTATCACTTCTCACAACTGTTCTTGGTCCTGTACACACTCTGTAATCAAGGCAACATCTCTTCAACTGAACTTCTACTTTGCCTATGCTACACGGCTATCCTGCAGTGCAGTTTCCTCGCTGTAAGTCACTGCTGGCATACATCATTTACCATTGCACTGCTGGAGGAAACCAGACTGATTTACTTATCTGTTACATTGCTATTGACAATTTTCCATGCAGGTATATACCAGTTTCTTACACAATCACATGCCTGGCACTGCCTCATCTGTGCTACCTGCTTTGCTTGTTTGCCTGATGTTTTGTTCAGACCTAAAGCTTAGTGAATCCACCTCATCAGGTGAGACATTAACACTCTGATTTTATCCTAATCAGACCCACATCGCTAAATACTATACAGTGTGTCACTAATCAAATCGGTACCCTGTCTGTTTCCACTATTGATTTCACCCAAAGGAAAAAACTGGTAATGGTCAACAATACAAATCCAACCAATTTTTATTTATTTTGACAAAACCTTCATTCAATTTATAAATGAGGCAACAGATCTGGAAGAGTCAATATTAAGAAAACAAGTTATCTGCTGTATAGGATAGAAGATAACTATGATCGCCGCAGGGGCCGACCGCTGGGGCCTCGAGCAATCCTGAGATTCAAGCCTGGAACGTAAAACGGGGATCTGCAGCCCAGTCTTGAATGAAACGGAGGTGGGCATGTTCAGCTTCCATTGTTTATAGGACTGCGTGAAATAGCCCAGTGCCTTTTTTGGGGGATGAATTTGTGTGCCTATTACCTTAATATTATTAGTACATCCTATTTGGCAGGGATGCAGTTAACGTATGACATAGTCAATGTTTGCATACGTTGTCATGCACAAAGGGGGCTGCAATCACAGCAGCTTCCACCTGTCCACTTTTGCTTCATTCTTGTAGGAGGTGCTGGGCGGCTTTTACTTTAAGGACCACTTTTTACTTATTTACTCCTCCGACTTAACATGAAGCCGCTCACAATAAAGCCTTGAATTAGTACCTTAAAAGACCGCCCCAGCCAACAGAGGAGACTGACAAAACACAGACAGATGTGTCACTTTTTCGTTGGCGCTGTCTGCATCGCCGGGCACAGATGAGTCATACCCTTGTCACTGCACCATGATAAGGAGACATCTTTTCTAGTCTATAGTTATAAAAACAATTTGTAGGTTTTTTTTTTTGTTAATTTTCAGGAAGATGAGTTTTTTGTAAAAATAAAAAAAAAATAAAAAAAAGTGCGGGGGACGCAAAATCTCATTGCTCATAATAAATGTGCAATAACAAAAGTCAATCACGTGACTATTCTCAACCCCACACAAAATCGGCATTAAAAAAAAAAAAACACACACGTAAAAGTCTGGCAAATTCGTGGAGCCTTAGAAAAGGCTTCCAGGTTTCCAAGGCAACTACTTAATTTCTTTTATAAATGCATCGGAAATGCATCCAATATATTAATAAACAACCCACGACTGGAACCTGAACATGAAAGTCGCTCCGCCGAGAAGCTGCGGGTCATTTAGAGACAGATCACGTTAACCCCGAGGACTTGGCATCGTCATTGGCAGAAGCTCCGAAGCTGAAGGGTTAATAAACACAGACTGACTTTTCCATGTAATCCTCACAAGGATAGAACAAAAGCAGCCACCGACAGCAGAACAATAAGAGCAGGAAATTTATTAAATCATTTATCAAACGGCTACAGCCAAGCTTTATCTTTACCGGATGCTCGCAGACATAAATAACCAACATGGCGTTAATCTGGCCCGGCGTTACCGCACTGGGGCTTAAAGTGCACCGGTCCGCCATCTGCAATACAATGGAAACAATAGAAACTGTTCTCATCGTGATCCTGTACACAATGGACTCTAATAACATTGTTTCCAAGGTATGAAGGATTTCTTATCTACGCGAGAAAGTAAATAAGCCCTGGCCCTTTAATTGTACTCGGCACCTACACAAGGAGACATCTTCTGGGACAGATTACGATTCAGGATAATATTGACCATCAAGGGACAAAAGAGCATAAACCTTATAGAAGAGCTAGGTTTTGGTAGTGAACACGTGTAGAGAGGGATTAATGGATTTATGATGGAAACTTATTTTGATAACAGAATTCATTCTTTTTCATTTCTTTAGGTTAAATAAATCATCCGATTATAAATTAAGGCAAGTAAAATTCCTTAGGTTTCGTCCACAAGTTTTCATCACAAACGCTTTTCGTGTTCTTTATACATTTTATATTTGTAATGAATTAATTCTGTGTTTTCCAGTCCTGTAGAAAAGTCTATTGGAAGATCCAAAAATGGCACCAAAACCTCAACATATTGCACTACAGACTTTGTAGCCAAAGAGAAAATGTGCACAAGACGAAAAACTACCAAGAAAGGGGACCTGATGGATGCAGTGTTTTCAGCCATTCTGGGCAGCACTAGGCCATGTTCAGATGAGAGCTGTTGGTCTGCAGATGTGAATTTCAGAGGGCTTGTCTCCAGAGTGAATGAGGGCAGGAGTAGAAACATGCACCGTCTCATCCATGAAACATTAAGTCCATATGGAAAATCACTCATGTTCACTAGAGCCAACATTTGAGATGGACAGCGACAAACTGGAAGTTGTAAAGGATTTCAACCTTTTCGGATCGATGATCACTCAAGATACAGAAACGACATGGGAAGTTAAATAGGAGAATAGCTATGAGCAAGTCAACAATGAAGTCACTGGACGAGGTCTTCAAATCGAGGGACATTTCATTGGGGATGAAGAGACGGCTTGTACATTGTTTGGTCTTGTGTGGTGACATACGGATGTAAAACCTGGACAAAAAATAATAAAGACAGAAGAAGAATTGACACCTTCAAAATGTGGTGCTGGAGAAGGATGTTATCAGAACCACGATTAGCCAGAAGAACACACAAATCAATTTTGAAACAAATCAAGTCAGACATGCCACTCAAAACAAGGATCACCGAGATACAACTTGCCTACTTTGGACACATCATATGAAGAGAGGAATCAATAGACAAGGACATCATGGTCAGAAGTATATAAAACACAAGGAGAAGAGTAAGACCAGCCACCTGATGGCTTGATATCATCAAGGTAACAGCAGAGAAGACCCTGATGGACATATCTAGACTTGCACATCCATCAAGTTGCCATGGCTCGGCATTGAGCTGAAGGTCACTAAAGAAGCACTAACATTGGTCAGTGTGATGTCCGTGTGTAGTGTATTGTGCACAGAAATAAAAAAAAAAAACATTTGTGTGAATGTGGCCTCAGGTCCTATGAATACAGCTACATTTGGGCACCCACAGAGATGCTTTTGGCTAAATACTTCTGCATTAACAAGAATCCAACAGGAGAAAAAAGTTGCATACTCCATGGTGGCCCATGACCCCACAAGTGAGTAGATCCAAAGATATGGAATTTCATGAAATATCAGATGGCAGCATGGAGGCTACTGTACAACCACTTGCATACTTTCTGCTAGTAATGGATTTTGGACTGTGTCGGGCAGTGTCCAGGAGACATTTTTCAGTGACTGCTGCATTCTTGACAAAATGGAATATGGTCATGTATAGAGAGAAGAAAAAGGGTTTTCTATAAAGAACATTCTCCATGACATAAAATACTAATTGAGGGGAGAGGGGGTCTTTTTTCTGTATTCTTGTTCAACAATGAAACAAGTTGTCTATGACTTTTTTTATCCAATAGTGAAAATAAATTATTAAAAGTTTGTTACTTAAAAGAGGTTATCCACTACCTTGGGAAAAAAATCTAAAATCAGCTCCGACACAGTTCCAGAGGTGTCAACGCTGCACCTGCTGGGGGTTCACGTGACATTGCTATGCCAAGTTGCCACTATTGGGCTGCTGCGCTTACTTCCCTCGGATGAATGTCGGTCAAACGGAATAAGTGAGAGTGCAGCAGCCTAATAGTGGAACACCGTTGGTGCAGAAGGGTTTTTTTTGTCTTTTATTTTACAATGAAGACAACTCCATTTAAAAGGCACCAATTTTTTTTTCTTTTAGCGCTGGAGTGGTGCTACTAACACAAGGTACTTGCCCTAAAGCAAATTCTGAGTGACTGGAAATCAGAGGTAACGGTCACAAGCTCTTCATGGAAGTCTAGTAGACTCTCATTCTGGCCTCATAGACTTACAGTACAGACCAAAAGTTTGGACACACCTTCTCATTTAAAGATTTTTCTGTATTTTCATGACTATGAAAATTGTACATTCACACTGAAGGCATCAAAACTATGAATTAACACATGTGGAATTATATACTTAACAAAAAAGTGTGTAACAACTGAAAATGTCTTATATTCTAGGTTCTTCAAAGTAGCCACCTTTTGCTTTGATGACTGCTTTGCACACTCTTGGCATTCTCTTGATGAGCTTCAAGAGGTAGTCACCGGAATGGTTTTCACTTCACAGGTGTGCCCTGTCAGGTTTAATAAGTGGGATTTCTTGACTTATAAATGAGGTTGGGACCATCAGTTGTGTTGTGCAGAAGTCTGGTGAATACACAGCTGATAGTCCTATTGAATAGACTGTTAGAATTTATATTATGGCAAGAAAAAAGCAGCTAAGTAAAGAAAAACGAGTGGCCATCATTACTTTAAGAAATTAAGGTCAGTCAGTCCGAAAAATTGGGAAAACTTTGAAAGTGTCCCCAAGTGCAGTTGCAAAAACCATCAATCGCTACAAAGAAACTGGCTCACATGAGGACTGCCCCAGGAAAGGAAGACCAAGAGTCACCTCTGCTTCTGAGGATAAGTTTATCCGAGTCACCAGCCTCAGAAATCACAGGTTAACAGCAGCTCAGATTAGAGACCAGGTCAATGCCACACAGAGTTCTAGCAGCAGACACATCTCTACAACAACTGTTAAGAGGAGACTTTGTGCAGCAGGCCTTCATGGGAAAATAGCTGCTAGGAAACCACTGCTAAGGACTGGCAACAAGCAGAAGAGACTTGTCTGGGCTAAAGAACACAAGGAATGGACATTAGACCAGTGGAAATCTGTGCTTTGGTCTGATGAGTCCAAATTTGAGCTCTTTGGTTCCAACCACTGTGTCTTTGTGCGACGCAGGAAAGGTGAACGGATGGACTCTACATGCCTGGTTCCCACCGTGAAGCATGAAGGAGGAGGTGTGACGGTGTGGGGGTGCTTTGCTGGTGGCACTGTTGGGCACTTATTAAAAATTGAAGGCATACTGGACAAGCATGGCTACCACAGCATCTTGCAGCAGCATGCTATTCCATCCTGTTTGCGTTTAGTTGGACCATCATTAATTTTTCAACAGGACAATGACCCCAAACACACCTCCAGGCTGTGTAAGGGCTATTTGACCAAGAAGGAGAGTGTTGGGGTGCTATGCCAGATGACCTGGCCTCCACAGTCACCAGACCTGAACCCAATCGAGATGGTTTGGGGTGAGCTGGACCGCAGAGTGAAGGCAAAAGGGCAAACAAGTGCTAACCATCTCTGGGAACTCCTTCAAGATTGTTGGAAGACCATTTCCGGTGACTACCTCTTGAAGCTCATCAAGAGAATGCCAAGAGTGTGCAAAGCAGTCATCAAAGCAAAAGGTGACTACTTTGAAGAACCTAGAATATAAGACATATTTTCAGTTGTTACACACTTTTTTGTTAAGTATATAATTCCATGTGTTAATTCATAGTTTTGATGCCTTCAGTGTGAATGTACAATTTTCATAGTCATGAAAATACAGAAAAATCTTTGAATGAGAAGGTGTGTCCAAACTTTTGGTCTGCACTGTATATTGAGTTGTGACTTTCAGGTCTCACCCGGCAAACACTGGAGTGATCCGGCCGGTCACAAACTGCTGGGAGACTGACCGGAAAGGTGCTGAGAACAAATGGAGACGGCAGCTGGTAAGTATGAGACTAGGGGCAGGGAACTTAGAGTAATGGCACCACTCCAGCTGTAAAATAAAGACTAAACAATGGAGTAGTGCTTTAAAAAAATAAAAAAAACAAAGGGCGTCCAGGTAGTAGAAAACCCCTTCAAAATTTCCAAAATAATGGTAGCCATTAGCCTAGCCACATAGCTACAACACAGCAGGAAAGGATCGTTGGGCACATTTGCCATCAGCCATACACGTGGACAAAATGGTTTTCATCCAGCTTTTAATAAAATCACATTAATGAAAAAACAAAAGGGTATTGTTAAAAACTTTTCTGAGTGAGCCATAAGACAAAACGGATATGGGAGAACCAATTCACATAAATGTGGAAACAAACGAGGTGACAGAACAGTAGTCATCATTAGGGAAGAAGACGACCATGAGAAATATGTCACAACAGTGGGCGAGACATTGGATTTGGCCTAGAGCCACGGAGTGACATGTGCTCATTACACAACACAATGGCCGCAGCAATATCTACAGTTGTAAAATATCAGCCTGGTAATAATATTTCTGTCATGCTAATGAGTCTCATATGAATGAAGCCAGTCAGCTCGCAATGGTATGTGACAAATGTCCTCGGGCTGGGAGCTTCTGTCAGCTGCACACACCTCGACCGTCACAAGCCAAAGCCCCAAATGTGTGTGCTTCACAGCTGGCTAGGGGCGCTCCTCGGCAGACAAAGAGGTGTAGGTGGGTGCGGACACCTGCTCGCCCACCGTCAGTCACACCGGGGTAATGTTACGAGCGGCACTACGTCAGAGCTTCCTAAATTCTTGCCATATGCCCTGCGCATCCTAAACACGCTATAAAACAAACAGTCGTCTTTTATGGGACAATTAAGATGTTTTCGAGCAGTCAGCGATGTAACGTCACTTTTCATGTAAGTGACACGATGACAGTTCTCCATGCTAGTCATTATTCTTGTCAGGCAGCTGAGCGGGCCTGTCACTCCCAAACCAAGCCCATCACTAAAACGCCTTGGCAGTCATCCCCAGTAAATGTATTCCTGGAGAAGCGCCTGCTATCTAAGCTTCGCTCTTTCATATGAAACACATGCAATCTCTAAAATGCACATAAAAAATAGTGATTTTATGGATTGTTTTAAAGGAAAACAAAGTATAAAAAAAATAAACGTGTTTCCATTATCAGGACTAAGAATCTGACAGAAACTCAGAGGATCTTGTAGATAGATAATGATGGAAAGCGGTGGTTTCGGCTGCGCATCAGACCAGACGGCGGATTGGCACGCGGACTAGCGGCATTTTACACCAACGGCAGCAATAATTAGTGCGGTTTAGAGTACACACGGCCTTCACCATACAGAGTCTTCAGGAGCCCATGAACAGGGAATTCAAGGGAAACTATTCACATGCTTCGCTGACAAAATAGAAGCTAATTCTGGCATGAAACATGGAATCGGTGTCTAAAGCCCAAATAAATCTACAGCATCTGGACATCTTATAAATGAACTACAAATGCCAGCAAGGGCAGGAAGCAAATCCCCAACAGGGCCCCCAATTATCACTGGTCTTTAAAGGGAATCTGTCACCCCATTTTTGCGATATCAGATAAAGATATCACTGAATTGTGCGTCCCATAAGTAATCTATAGGTACCTACCATATATCCTGACACCTCAGTTTTCATGTCAAAATACCTTTGTAAAGTTCGTTTTTCAGTATGCAAACACATGCGGTCCGGTCCGATGGGCGGCGTTTATTCTGATTCTCACCCCCCGCTCCTCGGCTTGCTGGACATATCTTCGTCTGTGAATATCACAGACAGAGTACTGTATCCGCGCTTGCGCGTTCAAAAGTGCCCTAGCGCGTGCGCAGTGGGCAAAGTAGAAAATCAGTTCTGCGCATGCGCCAGTATTTTGCATCCCTTTCTATGCCCCGGAAGTCATCCACTGGTGCATGCGCAGTACTGATTTTTATGCTTTGCCCACTGTTGGGCAAAGCACACTGCGCACGCGCGAGGGGCATTTTGAAAGCGAAAGCGCGGAAACCGTACGTGAACGCACTAACAAGAAGAAAAGAAGTGCGTAGGGCAAGACACGAGGCGGTGGGGGAATGAGAGTAAACACCGCCCATCGGACCGGACCGCATGTATTTGCATACTGAAAAACGAACTTTACAAAGGTATTTTGACATGAAAACTGGGGTGTCAGGAGATATGATAGGTACCTATAGATTACTTATGGGACACACAATTCAGTGATATCTTTAGCTGATATCGCAAATATGGGGTGACAGATTCCCTTTGATAGTAAGGCCGGGGTCACACTTGCGAGTGTGAGGCAAGAAACTCACGTGAGTCTCTCACATCAATACCTGGCACTGCTGCCGGCACTCGGACCGGAGTGTGCAGCTGCACAGAAATACATGCAGCCGCTCCCAATCTAATCTCTCTATCAGTATGTCTTTGGAGTGTGGGAGGAAACCAGAGAACTCGAGGGGGGAACTGGAGAACATACAAACTCCTTGCAGATAATGTCCTTGGTGGGATTTGAACCCAGGACCCCAGCGTTACAAAACGACAGTGCTGACCCCCCAGTTGCTGAGATCTAGGATGACGCACTTTGTAGACTTCTGCACTTGATGTTTATACATTATATGATAATATGGAAGGCGCCTGTGTAATGTATACTGTGCGTGTCAATGTTATTTTTCCCTATTTTCCAGGTCTGTAATCGCACTCGGCAGGGTAAACATTCTGGTTTCCGTTGCTATATCCAGAGACCTGTATTGTTCTTTATTTTACATTTTATTTTTGTGAAATACGGTAGTTATATAATGAATAAATATCTTAATATTATATCTTGTTTCTCTCTTACGTCTTCATTTATCATAAGATTTAGTGCAGAACCTGTAATGGATTTAGGCTAACTTTTTTTTTTCTAAAGATAAGAAAAATAAGTTTAATTATACTCATCCAGGGGCCGACCCGATCAGATGGGTGTCGCAGGTCCGGAGCCTCCCATCTTCTTGCGATGCCGCCCTCCTGCTTGCTGCATGGCTCCCTGGCATCGCGCTCTTGCACAGGCGTACTGAAGCACTGCAGTGCGCAGGCGCTGATCCTCTCTGACCTTTCCGGCGTCTGCACACTGCAGTACTTTCATCTGCCCTCAACGGGGCAGATCAGTACGCCTGTGCAAGAGCGTGATGCCAGGGAGCCATGCAGCAAGCAGGAAGGTGGCGTCGCAAGAAGATGGGAGGCGCCGGACTCGTGATACCCATCGGACCACCCCCCCGGGTGAGTATAATAAAACTTATTTTTCTTATCTGGCAGGTCGGCTCGGGGCTAATCTACAGCATTATAGAATACTCTAGATAAGCCCTGAAAGGCAGTGGCCGCATCTTATATCAGCCAAAACAGCTGACAGGTTCCCTTTAAATAACTTCCTTCATGTTGCTGCTACCACTCATCTCTGTATGCTAAAAAGTGAAGAGCAGGAATCACTGGGAGCGGTGGTGTGCATGGCAGAGATCACTGCGGCTAGTCTCCTGCCCCCAAGTAGAGTCCAAATTAGGGAGAGAGCCTACAAATGGGAAAACTGGGGAATATACGGGATACAAATCATATAATGGCCAGAAATAGTTATTCCTCATGTACACCATGGACCGCTTAGGGCCCGTTCCCACAGTGTTTTCTCCTACGTTCAGTGGCACAAGTGGGGTTTACTTTCGAACCCGAAACAAAAAAGCAATTTGGATGTATGCGCCAACAGAGCTATTGACTATAATGGTGCAGACGGGGACACCGCGCACTCTACGTGCATCATTTTCAGCAGTATGTACCTATTGGAGGTGGACAGCAGAGTCATCTTGCTGTCCGCCTCCAATCTATATATATATATAAAAATGAGTGTATGTGTGTGTGTGTCAGCCACGCCCACTACACATAGCACCACCCAATCACTAAGCATCTTTCTTTTCACCGCAGCGGTTTAAAAGAAGCTGAGCTGTGATTTGTTGCTATGAGCAACAGTTTTCCTTGTAGACCGTTGTGGTAACTGAGGCCTATTATTCTTATCATTTCTATGGTGTTATCGTCCTTCTGTAAAGCTGGAAATAACACCATTTATTACCGTGCTGACACAGACCACCCCTGACACAGACGCAGCCAGACCGTGGCCCAGATCACACAGATAGGAGGAAGTAACACAGTCGATCACACAGGATAGATTAGAACACGCTCAGCAGACTGTATCACACAGGATAGGATTAGATACACGGCTCATCAGACTGCATCACACAGGATAGGATTAGATACAAACTCAGGAGACAGTATCCCACAGGATAGGGTTGGATACATAGCTCAGCAGACGGTATCACACAGGATAGGATTAGATACACTTCTCAGCAGACAGTAACACACAGGATAGTAGATACATAGCTCAGGAGACAGTATCACACAGGATAGGATTAGATACACAGCTCAGCAGACGGTATCACACAGGATAGGATTAGATACACGGCTCAGCAGACAGTATCACACAGGATAGGATTAGATACACAGCTCAGCAACAGGATGTGCCAAAGGAGAGGACATTTTCATTTCAAGAATTCCACTCATTCCATCTGATTTGCCTTTTGATTTTAAACGCCTCCAGTTTCCACTTCGACCGGCATTTGCAATGTCCATTAACAAGGCTCAGGGACAGTCCTTGAAAGTAGCAGGGATCGATTTGCAGTCTTCATGCTTTTCTCATGGTCAACTTTACGTGACCTGATCAAGAGTTGGAACGGCCAAAAATCTGTTCATCTTTGCAACGAAAGGAAAAACCAAAAATGTTGTTTATCAAAAGGCTCTTGAATGAGTTGAAAATAAAATACTATCAATACTTGGTTAATCATTTAGTTAATTTGTGTTGCAAATCTGTAGTGTTGAATATATGATGTGAAATGTTTTTATGTGCAATATAATCATTATAATTTGCTATAACTAACCACAGTTAGTTACTATACCCGGGCAATCCCGGGGCTCTTCAGCTAGTAGGCATATACAGCACAAACTGATGCACGACAGAGCACGCGGTGACCCCGTCTGCACCATTATAGTCAATGGCCCCGTTGGCGCATACACCAGAATCCAGTTTTTCCCGATTTGGACGTAAGCCCAAATTGGGCTTCTCAACGCAAGAGAAAATGCTTTGTGAAAAGCCTTATTCTGAAGAGTTACTTGAAAGTACGGTTACCCTTTAGACTATGTGCACACGTTCGGAATTGCAGCGGAATTTTCTGCGGCAATCCCGCCACTCCCTGCCGCTGGAAATATGCATTCCGAATTGGTATGCGTATTCCCGCCAAACACTAGCGTTTTGCAAGTGTAATTAGCTTGCAGAATGCTAGCGTTTTCCAAGCGATCTGTAGCATCGCTTGGAAAACTGATTGACAGGTTGGTCACACTAGCAAAACATAGTGCTGACAAGTGTGACCAACTTTTTACTATTGATGCCGCCTGTGCAGCATCAGTTGTAAAAGATATAATGTAATAATCAAAAAAATAAAAAATCGTGATATTCTCACCTTCCGGCAGCCTCCGCAGCCTTCCCGGTCCTTAGCGATGCTCCCGGCAACTCCCGTTCCCAGGCGTGCTTAGTGACAATGACCCCAGATGACGTACGGTCACGCGAGACCGCTACATCATCTGGGGTGATTGTCGCTAAGCACGCCTGGGAACGGGAGTTGCCGGGAGCATTGTTGAGGAACGGGAAGGCTGCGGGGGCCACCGGAAGGTGAGAATATCACGATTTTTTTATTTTAATTATTGTTTTAATATGGATATGGTACCCAGGGTCTGGAGGAGAGTCTCATCCGCACATGAACCGCTCACTTTGCGCATGGTGGACATAGCCACATGCGGAAAGTAAGCGGTTCAATGCATTCCTATGTGTGCGGAATCGCCGCGATTACGCAAAATGAGCATGCTGCGTTTTTTTTCCGCGATGCGATTACACCGCGGAAAAAAACGTAGCATTACCATAGCATTGCGGAATGCCATTGGATATAATGGGTTGCATTGTGTAAGCGTTTTTGCAGCGTTTTCGCCGCGAAAAAACGCGGCAAGAATGCTAACAAAACGCAACATGTGCACAGCCTAGTGTATTAGGACCGCTAACTGCCCAAACACAATCCGATTTTGCATTATACGGTACGAGGTAAGGTCAGTTTGTCTTTACACCTCATAATGGATGTAAATCTGCTGTATTATTATTCTAGTAAATGGAGTCACAAACCATGAAGAATTAGACATGGGTAAGATAATGCTGCATCTCTGCAATACAAAAGTATTACTACAACTGAACGCACCTCGTGGTATTTCACTTAGTTTTAGCATTGTTAAGACTGATTGTAGCCAGTTACAGGAAATTCGGGAGGAGACTTATGTATTTTTATCACACAATAACACGGCCCCTGGAGATTAAATGCCGCACAGTCCAGTTCTCCCATCACCTGCCAGTGCAATCATCATTTGGGAAGCTTCGTCGCATAGCGGCACTAAAATGCTATAGAAGCTCACACATTCCCAAATCCTTATTACTTCATATAAAGTCATTTAGATTTCTTTTTTTTCCCTGGAAGATGTAAAGATGAGGAACGTCAAGTGAAATCCCAAAAACTAAGACAGGGTTACCGTATACAGGCAAAGAACGTGATTACAGGTACTTGGTAATTGGTATAAGGCCACAAAACACTTAAATCTGATGCTAAAGTGGAATTTTATTCAAGATTTAATGGGGTGAAGAAAGGTCTCGCGGCAGCATTTACCATAGAGTGCGTCTGAGGTTAAACGGTGTGCAGAGTGCAACCAATTTAGTCAGAAATCAAAGAAGTTTAATGGGATTTCCTGGCATTATATTTATATTGTATTTATAGAGATGCTCAATATCCATGTTCAGAGTAGCCATCTTGAATAATGCAAAGTTTATATTCCAATTTTGAAGTCAGGTATTAGTCCACCTTGGTTTGTAATTGGACCAAAAATAATGACTATGGCAGAGTCAGAGCACTAGCATCAGGATGGTTCCCGGATATACTGTATTAGACTGACGTGCTCCAAAATTATTGGGGGAGGATGTTGCTATGCAATCTGAGAGCAGCATGATTTAGGGACAGAGACCCAATTCCAGTGATATGTCACTCACTGGCTGTGTTTTTGTTTCAATAGAATCCGTGTTTTACCAGCAGGAAATTATGACTACAGGACAAGCTGCTTCGTGCCTCCCAGTCCAACCGCACCCCCAGCACTGATTGGCAGCTTTCTGTATACATTGACAACTGCTAATCAGAGTTGTGGGCAGGGATAAACAGAGCTCAGCATTCAGAGCTCTGCTAGACCTGAAGCAGAGAAAACTGATTTTATCACAACTCCTGGACCCAGTAAACCAAGTGATGCATCGCTAGAATCAGGGTCTCTGTCACATCATACTGCTGTCAGATTAAGTAGCAAAAACCTGCTTTGATTCCCTTTAAAGGCTTTTTTTCCTATTTTAACATTCAGTTTTGCTCAACACGTCTTTTGTATTTTAATGCGACTAACTACAAAGATTTGGAGACCACTGCGTTACAGGGTACATGTGTGTGACTATGCGATAAATGACAACCGAGCAACTCACATAGTTTAAAGCCCCCAAAATACAACAGCGCGCTGTCAGGCCAACAATTGTTCAGCCACGGCCATCTCTCCTGACTCCTCCATACACAGTAGTGCTAGGCCAATAGCTCCTGTTCCCTCCTAGGAAAGGCAGGGAAGGCATAGTTTATATTTGCTGCTAACACCCTGCATGGCACTGTGGCAGCCTTTTGGAAAGCCAGAAGAATGGGAAGACCTTTTGAACAAAGGAGCCAAATGGAGGGAGTCCAGTAAGGCCACTATATATGACAAATGTACAGTCACTTTTCAGGCCCATTGGTAGAGGGTTGCGTTAAACAAGAATTAAAGGGAATCTGTAAGTGGGTTTTTACTACCTCATCTGAAAGCAGCCTGATGTAGGCAAAGAGAAGCAGAATCCAATGATGTGTCACTTAGATTACTGGGTGCAGCCGTTCTCACACATTCAGAGCTTTTAGATTTAGCAATGCAGCAGAGCTGAGAAAGCTAGCCCCGCCCACACTAGGCTTTTTGTGTACATTGTCTATAGACAGTGAGCTGCTTATCACAGGAAGGGGCGTGTCAGACTAGCAAGCACGCCTACTGGGTCACAGCAAGGACAAGCTCCTGGTGTTAAAACAATCATTGCAGGCAAACAAAACCACAGAGCTTGATAAGAGAGGAACTGCTGAAATCTGTGTTTTAACCCCTACATCATGCGGTCTTCAGATTACATAAAAAAAACCTGCTGACAGACTCCCTTTAATAATCTTTTACATAAAGAATGTCGAAGGAGTATTCTAGTTACTGTGATTAATGCTGGCAATGCCAAACTCAGTACTGCAGCCAAATGGGCAACTGGCCTAAATACAGAAGCTGAGAGACACCAAACTAATAAACTAGATAAAGATCTTAATAAACAAGATTGCATTGTTATAAGGCATGTAGGTAAACGTTCTCTTCGTGCGAATAATGAATTCCGTTAACAGGCTGCTGAGACACCAAAAGGGTTTGGACCCTCACTGAGTAAAAATCAGACAAACACAAGGGTGTACCTGCGGATACTTCCACAAATCAGCTACTGGGGTTGTGAGGAGCTGGCCCCTTAAAAAAGACTATTGGACCAATACACATAGAGTGGAGTCCACGGCTCTACGGGATGCAGACTTTTCCAGCACGGAGCACCGGTGTATGGATGTTGTGTTTTATTAGATATCTGCTTGCTCATCAGTTCATCCTCAGGAATCAATGTTTCCATTCAGTGACAGCAAGCAGAGGAAGGCGTGCAGGCTGCACCTTATGTATATCTAAGGCCAGACAGGAGATTGCCAAGTTAAATGTAATTTAATCTCATCTGTATCTAAGGTCTCCAGCCATTGTACTCCCAACCCTATATGCCCATTGTGTGGATAGGGACTGTAGACCCAGGGGAGCCGTCACTACAGGGGTCTCACATGCAGTCCCAGGTGGTGGGCTTATGGAATATGCTTCATTCATTGAGCTAGAGGAAAATGTTTGAGAGGGAGGGAGAAAAAGACGCCAAATGTTTAGTCAGGCGGTTGTTGGAGTGACTTCGAAGGGAGAGGATCCCGGCTGAGGTGGATGGAGGGCCTATGGAGCTTTGGAGATTGGTTGCGGCTGGGCTGGATCCTCCTTGTACGGTTGAGGGATCTGTCGTCTGGATTACACAAATCTTCTTAAGGATTGTTTCTCCTAGATACATGGCCGTCGGCTGTGTTATTTGTCATCTAGAGGAACCTGGACTGTGACTACAGACTATACTGGCAGGAGATACAAAATCTGTGGACCAACCAAAAGTTGGGAGACCGCGAGTATCGTCTGGTACGGGGGCAGTGGGACTATGAGTCCCGGGGAGGGGATCTTGTGGATGGAGGACATTGTATTTTTGCCATCTACCTGGATTTGTTGCAAAACCATGGACATATGGAATAAAAAAAAACGTTGCATCGTTAACCTGCCAGGTGAATATTACAACCCACAACCTCAGATCTTCACATATAAATGTCACAAATCAATCTACTTACGAAAGTTGCAATCAAACTTTAAAAAATACACTAAGAGCATGAAGGGCTTCTCACATGGGACAATGACCTGCGGAAGGATTCATCCTAATGACCGATCCAGTGTATACAGGCCAAGCGATCAGACAGCAAATAAACGCTCAAGTATCGCTGACCGCATGTTTTACTGTGGATATAAAATAGTCCAACAGCAATAATGCAAAATATATAAGAATAAGGGGGGGGGACGCATGAATGACGAAAATTCATCTTGATCATTGCTACATGAAAAGAAAATTGTGATTGTCGCTTGTTACAGGCTCTTCACTTTTCCATGTAGAAGGACCATTATAAATGGCTATACCTGGACCAACACTCACTCACCCAATCCCAACAGAGTTGGCAAATTTACTTCAAGAAGCTATAGCTGGCTATAAATATAAAGACTGGCACCGTTTCTCCGTACGCATACATGCATGCTTGGCTCAGCTTGCAAGTTTATTTCAATACAGAAGGAGAATACATTCTGGCGATGGTTTATCTCCTGCAAGAACAAAGGAACAGGCAAGATGAAATCCAACGTGTCTTGTCCCCTCTATCCCGACATGTACGGTGGTTAATCAAAGATACCTGAAGGAGAAGGTTCTGGTCCGAACTGCGTTTGTTTTTTTATAAAATAAATGCACTGTTTTTGTGACGAGCAGTATACTGAGAATCGGCAGAGCCCCTATATATTGCCTTTAGATGAAAAATTAAGGTTCGGACAGTTACGTCCACCATACACCAAAGATGGTTGTCAGCTGAAA
>JARQOD010000002.1:65754001-65784206 GCA_033576555.1 Oophaga sylvatica | reverse complement strand
TATAAACTTGTGTGAAGCACTTGGGGGTTCAAAGTGCTCACCAAAGATCTAGATAAGTTCCTTAGGGGGTCTAGTTTCCAAAATGGGGTCACTTGTGGGGGTTTCCACTGTTTAGGCTCATCTGGGGCACTGCAAACGGAACATGACCCCCATAACGTCTGCATTCCAAAACGTTACTACTTCCTTTCCAAGCCCTGCCGTGCACCCAAACAGTCTCCCCCCCCCACATATGGGGTATCAGCGTACTCAGGACAAATTGGACAACAACTTTTAGGGTCCAATTTCCTTGGGAAAATTCAAAAATTTGGGACTAAAAAATCATTTTTGTGGAAAATTGTTTTTTTTTTTTTTTCACACCCAGGCATTATAAGCTTTTGTGAAACACTTGGGGGTTCAAAGTGCTCACAACAGATCTAGATAAGTACTTTAGGGGCTCTAGTTTCCAAAATGGTGTCACTTGTGGGGGTTTTCACTGTTTAGGCGCATCAGGGGCTCTCCAAACACGACATGGCGTCCAATCTCAATTCCAGCCAATTTTAGTTTGAAAAAGTCAAACGGCGCTCCTTCCCTTACGAGCTCTGCAGTGTGCCCAAACAGTGGTTTTCCCCCACATATTGAGTATTGGCGTACTCAGGAGAAATTACAATAACAACCTTATCTGTCCATTTTCTCCTTTTACCCTTGTGAAAATAAAAAAAAAGTTTGTAAAAGATCATTTTTGTGGCTAAAAAGTTAAATATTCATTTTTTCCTTCCACGTTGCTTTAGTTCCTGTGAAGCACCTGAAGGGTTAATAACTTCTTGAATGTGGTTTTGAGTACCTTGAGGGGTGCAGTTTTTAGAATGGTGTCACTTTTGGGTATTTTCTGCCATATAGACCCTCAAAGTGACTTCAAATGAAAGGTGGTCCCTAAAAAAAATGGCTTTGTAAATTTTGTTGTAAAAATGAGAAATCGCTGGTCAACTTTTAACCCTTATAACTTCCTAACAAAAAAAAATTTTGTTTCCAAAATTGTGCTGATGTAAAGTAGACATGTGGGAAATGTTATTTCTTAACTATTTTGTGTGATATATTTCTCTGTTTTAAGGGAATAAAAATTCAAAGTTTGAAAATTGCAAAATTTAAAAAATTTTCGCCATATTTGCGTTTTTTCAAAAATAAACGCAAGTTATATCGAAGAAATTTTACTTCTAACGTGAAGTACAATATGTCACGAGAAAACAGTCTCAGAATCGCGAAGATCCGTTGAAGCGTTCCAGAGTTATAACCTCATAAAGAGACAGTGGTCAGAATTGTAAAAATTGGCCCGGTCATTAACGTGCAAACCACCCTTGGGGGTGAAGGGGTTAAGCCACACCCATTTTCACGCACCTTTTCCTCAAAGATATACAAACCCCTAGGAGCACACACAGACCCCACAAGTGTGCATAACCCCCCAGGAGCACACACAGACCCCACAAGTGTGCATAACCCCCAGGAGCACACATAGACCCCACAAGTGTGCATAACCCCCTAGGAGAACACACAGACCCCCACAAGTGTGCAGAACCCCCAGGAGCACACACAGATCCCCCAAGTGTGCAGAGGCCTCCAGGAGCACATACAGACCCCCACAAGTGTGCAGAACCCCCAGGAGCACACAGACCCCCACAAGTGTGCATAACCCCCAGGATTACACACAGACCCCCACAAGTGTGCAGAACCCCCTAGGAGCACACACAGACCCCCCAAGTGTGCAGAACCCCCTAGGAGCACACACAGACCCCCACAAGTGTGCAGAACCCCCTAGGAGCACACACAGACCCCCCAAGTGTGCAGACCCGGGACACACACAACTCACAAGTGTCAGAACCTCAGGACACACACAGACCCCCACAAGTGTGCATAACCCCCAGGATTACACACAGACCCCCACAAGTGTGCAGAACCCCCTAGGAGCACACACAGACCCCCCAAGTGTGCAGAACCCCCAGGAGCACACACAGACTCCACAAGTGTGCAGAACCCTCCACGAGCACACACAGACCCCACAAGTGTGCAGAACCCCAGGAGCACACACAGACCCCCCAAGTGTGCAGAACCCCCTAGGAGCACACATAGACCCCCACAAGTGTGCAATCATCCCTGAAACCCCACTATACAGCCCCAAGTATCAGCCCCCAACCCGTTAATAAATCCTCCTCGGTGTCACTGAGGACTCTGACCTGTGATTTCCCTCCTGCAGCTACAGACGCCGGCATCAGACTGCAGAGACCAATGGCCGCTTCTCTTCCTGGCTTTAGCAGAACACGCCCCTTCCTGGTATGACGCGCCTCCAGAAACGACGTCACACCTGGAAGGAGCGCAGACAGTCTAGCATTTAGCCAGGAAGAAGAAGCTGTGCACAGCCATCAAGGTGACGGCTGTGCACAGCTCCCAGCCCCATACAGTGTGACGCGGGCGGCTGTGTCTGCTGCTGGCCGCGTCACACTACAGCAGGCACGGCCGCACACAATTTGCTGTGCGGCCGGCCCTGTACATGTGCTGGGGCAGTGGGGCCAGTACCGGATTGAGGCCCTGAATCTCCCCGGTTCGGGGAACCGGCTACTTTTTTAACAAGCGGTTCCATCGAACCGGGGAGAACCGGCTGAATCCCACCCCTGCTTATAACTTCCTAACAAAAAAAACTTTAGTACCAAAATTGTGCTGATGTAAAGTAGACATGTGGGAAATGTTACTTGTTAAATATTTTGTGTGACATATCTCTGTGATTTAAGGGCATGAAAATTCAAAGTTGTAAATTTGCGAAATTTTCAAAATTTCGCCAAATTTCTGTTTTTTTCACAAATACACGCAAAGTCATGTCAAATAAATTTTACCACTATCATGAAGTACAATATGTCACGAGAAAACAATGTCAGAATCACCGGGATCCATGGAAGCGTTCCAGAGTTATTACCTCATAAAGGGACAGTGGTCTGAATCGTAAAAATTGGCCCTGTCATTAACATGCAAACCACCCTTGGGGGTTAAGGGGATAAATGCATGTATTTTCGACTATAAAATAATTTTAGCAATATGGTTTCATTAAAAATTGTGCATCGTTTGCTATATTTAGTCTCTGTGTTACACTGCTCATTGCTGGCTGCAAAATTGATTTATCTAAGAGTTTATAACTATTTTATCTCTCTTTTTCTGAGCTCCTTTAATCTGATTTATGACAACATCAAAATTGAGTTGATCTTTATAGTCTTAAATCGTCAGGAGGTTTGAAAAAGACAGATAAGAGATAATTGCAAAAATGTCTTGTAGCCCAAAATACATATTTAAATAAAAAAAGGTCCAAAATTGTCTATATCCTTTAATATCAATTTGTTACTTCCTTAAACTTTCAATACTATTTTTTTTTTATCTTTTAGTGGAAATCGGTGCTCATTACTGTTCCAGACATGCGCCCATCCATCTGGTCCATCAAGAGTCACTCTCATCTTATCAGTAGGGTTGAGCATTCCGATACTGCAAATATCGGGTATCGGCCGATATTGGCTGTATCGGAATTCCGATTCCGAGTTCCGATATTTTCGTCATATCGGATACCGGAATCGGGATTGTCACTGTCACTGTCAGTGTCCGTCGGTCGGGTCTGTCAGGAGTCAGCGGCACTTACCTGGCAGAAGATCTCCGGCGGTCACGTCCTGGACTGCTTCATGGCCGCAATCTTCTTTCCCCGGCGGTCACATGCAGTTTCTCGCGATAACTGCAGTGACTGCTGGGTAATCCCGGCCGTAAAGCAGTCAGTCCGATGACGTCACCGCCAGGGAAGCAGGTAATCAGCTGTGCTGCGTTGCGATGACAGGCTCTGCCTGTCATTGCGATGTAGCAGAGTTGGATCGTCGTGGGACTGTCGTTACTATGGACTGCGTCGGACAGGTGGTATACTGTTGATTTGTTTTTTTTCTTTTTTTACAGGAGATCGATGGCGTCGCAGGAATGAGAGTATAATAAAATTAATGAAAACTGTGTTGTCTCTTTTATTTCATTAAAATACTTTTTTCTTGCTGTGTTTTTTTTTTACACATTTAATAACTTTGGGATTAATAATGGATCGGTGTCTTATTGACACCTCTCCATTATTAACCGGGCTTATTGTCACCGTGCAATCAACGGTGACATTAACCCCTTATTACCCCGCTTGCCACCGCTACAGGGCAAGTGGGAAGAGCCGGGTAAAGTGCCACAATTGGCACATCTTTTGATGCGCCAAATGTGGGGCTGCTGTAGCCTGGTATTATCAGGCTGTTGAGGGCCAAAATCCATGGGCCTTGACAGTCTTTTAATACCAGGCCGCAGCAGTCTGCATTTTACTTGGCTGGTTAACAAAAATAGGGGGACCCCTACGCCGTTTTTTTTTCGAGGGGATCCCCTATTTTTGTTAACCAGCCAAGCTAAGCAGACTGCTGTGGCCTGGTATTATCAGGCTTGCAAGGTCCATGGATATTGGATCCTTACCAGCCTGAAAAACCAGGCCTCAGCGGTCTGCTTCATCTGGCTGGTTAACAAAAATAGGGGGGACCCCACGCCAATTTTTTTCGAGGGGATCCCCTATTTTTGTTAATCAGCCAAGATATGCAGACTGCTGTGGCCTGGTATTATCAGGCTGGCAAGGTCCATGGATCTTGGCTCCTTAACAGCCTGAAAATCCAGGCCTCAGCGGTCTGCTTCATCTGGCTGGTTAACAAAAATAGGGGGGACCCCACGCCAATTTTTTTCGAGGGGATCCCCTATTTTTGTTAATCAGCCAAGATATGCAGACTGCTGTGGCCTAGTATTATCAGGCTGGCAAGGTCCATGGATCTTGGCTCCTTAACAGCCTGAAAATCCAGGCCTCAGCGGTCTGCTTCATCTGGCTGGTTAACAAAAATAGGGGGGACCCCACGCCATTTTTTTTTCGAAGGGAACCCCTATTTTTGTTAATCAGTTCCCTCTGACGTCACTGATTGTGTCCCTGGCTGACCTGAAGTGAAAGTGGAAAGCAATCAATTAAGCTTTCCACTTAAGGGCCCGTCTCACATAGCGATATCGCTACCGAGATCGCTGCTGAGTCACTAGTTTTGTGACGCAGCAGCGAGCTCACCAGCGATATCGCTGTGTGTGACATTCAGCGACGATCAGCCCCCCTGCCGGGTATCGCTGATCGTCGCTGAAATGTCAGGACCTTTTCTTGATCGCTGGTTTCCCGCTGACAGGCACACATCGCTGCGTGTGACAGGCGGGAGACCAGCGATCCGCTGGTAACCAAGGTACACAGCGGGTTTCCAGGCGCGGGGCTGTGCCTAGAAACCCGCTGTGTACCTTGGATACCAGCGCCCTGATGCAGGGAGCTGGTATCCAAGGTACACAGCGGGTTTCCAAGCGCTGCGCGGTGCCTGGAAACCCGCTGTGTACCTTGGTTACCAGCGGATCGCTGGTCTCCCGCCTGTCACACGCAGCGATGTGTGCCTGTCAGCGGGAGACCAGCGATCAAAAAAAGGTCCTGACATTTCTGTGACGATCAGCGATACCCGGCAGGGGGGCTGATCGTCGCTGAATGTCACACACAGCGATATCGCTGGTGAGCTCGCTGCTGCGTCACAAACTAGTGACTCAGCAGCGATCTCGGTAGCGATATCGCTATGTGAGACGGGCCCTTAAGCGATGTTACCCGCAGTGTCGCTGTCCCAGATCGCTGCCTGAGCTGCCTGTTTGGCAGCTCAGCAGCGATCATGTAGCGATACACCAGCGATCCTGACAAGTGCATATCGTTGTCGGGATCGCTGGTGTATCGTTATGTGACACCCAGCCTTTACTCTCCTGTCAGGCAGGAGAGGAACTCATTCATTTGGGGTTTACTGTGAGGCTGCAGCATTAGCTGCGGTCCCTGCAGTAAACATTAACCCTTTCTGAAGGATTACACCGTGGGACCTGACTGTGCATGGGATAGGTAAGAATAATTTTGCTTTTTTATTTTATTTTTATTACAGGAAATGGTTTTTGCAGTAAAATAAAAGATGGTCAAAAACATGTGTCTTTATTTCATTAAAATGATTTTTAATTAAAGTGTGTGTGTTTTATTTTTATTTCATGCAATAGGATTAATAATTGATAGTTGTCTAATTGACAGCTCTCAATTATTAACCTGGCTTAAGGTCACCTTTCAATAGCAAGGTGGCTTTAACCCCATATTAACCCATTCGCCACCGCTACAGGGCAATGGGAATAGACGGGCAAAGTGCCAGAAAGGGCGAATCTAATTATAGATTTGTCTTTCCTGGGGTGTCTGGGGGCAGATGTTAGTAGCCGGGGGGGGGCAAAAATAATGGTCCCTCTCTGGGCTATTATTATCTGCCCCCACTCACTGGCTTTGTCTGTCTGGTTGCGAAAATAGGGCGGGAGCCCACGCATTTTTTTTCAGCAATTTTACACCTCATATATATATATACATGTCATTGAATTTGTGACACATATATATATATATATATATTTATATTTGTAGTTCATACACTTCTACATAGTATAATAGCCGCTAATTCAATTGCCGGCTTTTGTGAAAATGCAGAACCCGACATGAAATGACACTTGGTGTACATAGGGTTAACCATGTCTTTTCATGTCCTTTGCTATCTAATTTGCACAAACAATTAAATCAGTCTATGTGTGCAAAATTTCACACCTGTAGGGGTTAATTAAAGGTGTAAATTCGTAGCAAAAAAGTCCGTTTTTTTACAACGAATTTACACCTTTAATTAACCCCTACAGGTGTGAAATTTTGCACACATAGACTGATTTAATTGTTTGTGCAAATCAGATAGCAAACGACATGAAAAGACATGGTTAACCCTATGTACACCAAGTGTCATTTCATGTCGGGTGCTTCTGTCTTTTCACTGAAGCCGGCTTTACCCGGCAATTGAATCAGAGGATATTTTACTATGTAGAAGTGTATAAACTATACATATATGTATATATATATGTCACAATGACATGTATATATATATATATGTATGTATTCTATGTGTGTATATTTAGTGTTTACAAGGAAAGAATGGGGTTTTTTTAGTTGCGATATTTTGTTCCCATAGACTTACATGGGACTTCCGGTATCGGTATCGGGTATCGCCGATATTTTAGTGATATCGGCGATACCATTCCGATTCCGATACTTTAGGATATCGGAAAGTATCGCTCAACTCTACTTATCAGTCTATGAGACCTTTGGAAAATCTGTCTTCAGATATTTCTTAGCCCAATCTTGACATTTCCATTGACATTTCTGTGTTGACGGTGGTTGGGTTTCAGCCTCCTTACCTCAGCCATGTCTCTGAGCACTGAACACCTTGTACTTCTGTGTCTTGCTCAGTGGTGGTCGGGTTTCAACCTCCTTACCTCGGCCATGTCTCTGAGCACTGAACATCTTGTACTTCTGTGTCTTGCTCAGTGGTGGTCGGTTTCAGCCTTCCTTACCTCAGCCATGTTTCTGAGCACTTAGCACCTTGTACTTCTGTGTCTTGTTCAGTGGTGGTCGGGTTTCAGCCTCCTTACCTCGGCCATGTCTCTGGCACTGAACATCTTGTACTTCTGTGTCTTGCTCAGTGGTGGTCGGTTTCAGCCTCCTTACCTCGGTCATGTCTCTGAGCACTGAACACCTTGTACTTCCGTGTCTTGTTCCGTGGGGGTCGGGTTTCAGCCTCCTTACCTCGGCCATGTCTGAACACCTTGTATTTCTGGGCCTCCATGGAAGTTGTAGCTCTAGAATATGTCACCATTGGAGGATAATGGGTTTCCAGTTGCTTCACGTTTGATTCTTCTCAAATCTTTGGCCATTAATCTTTTTTTTTTCAATACATTTTTGTGACTCTGTTGACTATCTGCAACAACACTTTTGATGGTTGTGTGATCATGTAGGAAGCTAGCAGGTGCATAGGATGCGGTGACACACAGGAGACAGAGCAAGGGTTAGCAGGTTCTTTTATCAACAACAGAGGAAAAAGTGAGGGGGGTAATATATGAATGCACTGATGTAGGGAAATGAAAGTACGGAAAAAAACAAAGGTTTTTAACTTATCAGTCTCTGTGCCTTGGAGGAAGGTGGCTGGAAGATCCCTCGGTGGCGCCACAGGGGCGCGAGATGTCTCCGATCCGGTCACGCAGAAAGATGATGGAAGATCCCTCGGTCTCTGTGCGGTGGCGAATCCTCCGGGTCCTTCGGCACCTGGTAGCCTGGTCTGGGCACGAGAAGCTGTGCAGGTACAGGTCCACGGCTCAGCGGACGAAGGAAACAGTTCAGTAGTCGAGGCCACAGAAGAAGTACACAGTTCAGCGGTCACAGCCGCAGGCGCAGTCCAGCTTTCAGCGGGCACCGCAAGGATGTTGCTGAGCGGTGCCTCCGTGATAGTCAGGGGAACAATATCGTGCACTCTGTACTGGTCACTGTACGGTGCGGGGGTTTCCCTGGACTGTGTGACGTCCGTCTGGACGGGTTTGCTACCCTGCTAAAGCAGCACGGATAGCTGGCGTAGGTCAGTCGAGAGGGAGTCTACCATCTCTGTGCTCACACGCTGGTTCCCCGCCAAAAGTCCCGTCTTCCCGTGCTTAGAGCTATATAAGTCGGACCCTCCCCATCCAGTCAAGTGTCCTGAACTGCTCCGGTCAGAAATCTCTTCCCCCCCAGAATAATGGTGACAGTCCCGACAGTTCCAGCCCAGACACGCAAGAGAGACCGTTAGACTGGTCCACCTCCTTACACTCACACCCCGATATTTTAGCAATTTCAAGAGTGCTGTGATCGTGCCCAAATATCTTAGCAATTTCAACGGTGTTGCATCCTTCTGTAAGATTTGACTCTAAAACTTTTAAGAATGTTTTACTTTTTAGAGTCAGCTAAATCTCCTTTTTGTCCCATTTTGCCTGAGGAAAACAAGCTGCCTAATAATTGTGCACACCTTACTAAAGGGTGTTGTATCCTTAGGTCACACCCCTAATCTTTACACAAATACACATCACCTGATCTGCTTCATCCAATAATTATTCAAGGTTACACAGCTTGCAGTTTGAAAATCTGCATAAAAATGATGATGTGTTCAGAATACTCACTGCCTAATAATTGTGCACAAATGTACAGGAGTACCTGTCTTTGTGACTACCATCAATATTGAATGTAGAAGCTCAACCGTTGCTCCATTCAACCAGATTTTTGTGATCAGTGGGGGTCCCAGTGGCTGGATCCCCATAGCTTACACACATCACCTGTCATGTGCTTCTTTATACATTTTGTTGCCTGGAAAATGTTTTTAATGGGACAATGTCTCATTTCTCTTTCCCCCATGACGGCACCACGGAGAGAGGGGATCTGCCCCACAAGGACAGGAAGCCTACAGATAAAAAGGGGGTACCTCTCTTCCGCATCAGTTGGTTTCCTGTCCCTGATGGGGCACCTACAGACGAGATGACTCACCTGGGATTTTCATGGGATGCCGGGGCCGACCAGTCCGATCAAGGCAGTGGGGGTTCCCTGCCTCGTCTGGGGTGGTTACCCGAAGCTCCACCACTGGGGTCATCGGACCTTGAGGGTGTGCGGGGCGAGATGGCAGAAGAAGTTGAGAAGTCCACCTCTCCCAGAGCGTGTTCCGGTATTTTCACAGGCCCCTCGGGGTGTAGGGAGCAGTAGCCGGCAGCATGGACGAGGCGGGCTGCAGCGGACAGGCAGTGTCCGAAAAAGTACAACTTCTAATGAAGAGTTTGCACAGAATTAGAAAACAAAGCTGCTTTTATCCTAAACATTATGCTTCTCCTGCTCATAAGTTGTGTGTGGTATTGTGTAGCTCAGCCAAAGTCAATTCAAAGGAGCTGAGCTGCAAAACCAGACCCAATACATGAACAGAAAGCAGCCATGTGCTATTTATTCTGTAGAACCCTTAGGGCCAAATAGTAAGAACCTATGAATATATTCTATAGTTTAATATTCCAAGTATACAATTATCATCTTAAGGACCTTGGAATTTTCCATTTTTGCGTTTTAATTTTTTCCTCCTTTTCTTGCAAAAAAAAGTGCAATTCCACAATTGTTTTGGTTTTTTTTTTTACCATGTTTACTAAATACCAAAAATTACCTGCCATTATGATTCTCCAGGGCATGACGAGTTTGCAGATACCAAGCATGGGTAGGTTATTTTTTATTTAAGTGTTAAAAAAAATTCCAATGTATGGGGAAGAAAGTAGAATGTTTGTGGCCTTTTCCCCAGGAATCATCATCGTATTGCTTGTAGTCTTACTTTATAACTAATTTTCTGTTGTCTCTGAGCTAGTGGGTAAAGATTAGCTGTTCTGATATCATTCATAAATAGCACACAGAGACATGAGTGAGTCATGTTCTCTTGTCTCTCTGTAGCACATGCTCAGAAGTAGCAGAATGGTGGACGTTATACAGCGGTGCCGCACTGAATATACATGACTTAAGCAGTGAGGTGAGATAAACATCTACTAGAAAGCAGCAGCATCTTCTGTGTGTGTTTCTGCCTCTCTCATTCTGTCCCCACTACATTGGCTTCAATAGGCAACTGTAATCTGATCCAAACATAAGCTGACCAAGAGACTGGGATGTGGAGTGGTCCGTATTGTAAGGGGCAAAAGAAGTGTATTTATTTTTTATATTTGCATGTAATATTGATTTATGTGATGTTTGTTGAAGCAATGGAGATCTTTAATTTCCCATGTAGTGGCGTTGAAGTGAAATTGAACATTTGCTGATGAATATCCCCAAAAATCACAAGTAATCACTGAGTGCAAACAGTGGCTTCAGTGTAATCAGGTTATTGTTAGGGACCTTTCTAACAATAAGCACGAGTGAAGAATGGACAATCCTTTTAATTTCCCTGAATTGTAAACAAGATAAGTTCTTCGGTTCTAGATATAGCAAGCCTAATCATAGAAAACATTAATATGTGACTCAGTATTTGAATATCATTTACATATTTCTGAAGGTGGACCACATGGGTCAAGATGTAAATCTAGGTCAGGAGATGATGGACAATAACTCTCCTACCCTTATGATAAAGTTGGGGAGTTTGCCATTAATGCAATTAATTTTTAATAAGAATTAGCCAACTGACAACTGGAGTCCTATTGGTTGCGGTGATGTACCATTCTCTCCATTAGCTTCATAAAATATGAAATTATTATTATGTTAGGCTAATTTATAGACTTGTGCCTCTATGAATGTTTTAGAGATGATCAAGCAGCTGCCCAGGCTACACCTAAAATCCTGTATAACCTGTTTAATTAGAAAGTAACACATACTACATTAATATTTGCTGAATACATAGACTCACACAAATGTTACACTAAGAGACAGCCTTAAGGCAATGTTGTGTTACTTGTGTTCTTCCAATACATACAAGTAAAAAAGATGCTCTGCCATTAATATGTCTAACCAAGGGTGCTACATCAGCATTGAAATATCTATACTATTTGATTGCTCCCAAAGACTTTCTTGCTAATTGTGGTATGTACGTTTGTTTTTGCTGTTATTTATCAAATATTGATACACCTTGATATATGATATATGAATTTCCTTGTTTATATGCATCATGCCAGTGATGGAGTATATTTATTCTTGGTTTTAAATGGATTTGATTTAATCGTGTAGTTTGTTGTTTTTTTAAATAAATATACAGTGTCATGTAAAAATGTGGGCACCTCCGGTCAAAATCACTGTTACTGTGAAGAGTTAAGCAAGTTGCAGATGAAATGATCTCTAAAAAGCCTAAAGTTAAAGATGACACATTTACTTTTGTATTTTAAGCAATATATATATATATATATATATATATATATATATATTATATATATATATATATATATATATATATATATATATAGAGTGATTTTTTTTTTCATTTTGAAGATTGCAAAAATGAAAACGGGCTGACGCAAAAGTTTGGGCACTCTGCATGCTTAGTACCCCCTTTTTGAAAGTATCACAGCTTGTAGAACCTTTTTGTAGTCAGACAAGAGTCTTGCAATTCTTGTTTGTGGGATTTTCATTCATTGTTTGAAAAATTCTTCTGTGAGATTCCTGGGTCGTCTTGCATAAACTGTTATTTTGAGGTCTAGCCACAGATTTTCAATGATGTTCTGATCAGGGGACTGTGAGGGCCATTGTAAAAACTTCAGCTTGCACCTTTTCAGTTAGTCTATTGTGGATTTTGACATGTGTTTAGGATCATTATCCATTTGTAGAAGATGTCCTCTTTTCAACTTCAGCCTTTTTACAGATGGTGTAACGTTTGTGTAACACCACTGCCTCCATCCCTGCATGGCTTCCCATCCCAACCATACAGGGACTCATCACCCCAGGATGTGCAGAGAGCTCCATGTCCTCTGCTTGCTGTGTGCAGTGAGTTTTTGGTCCTCGCTTGCTGTGCATGATTCCTGGCTGCACGCATAAGGTGCCAGCACATGCACTTCATGATTCTTAAAGAAACAGTGCATGCATTTCCTAATGTGTCCCAGCCTATTGCCAGGAAGTACTTTTGACTTAAGGCACCTCCACCTGTTGGGAGGTGCCTGAGCAACATTCTCTTTCAATGTGAGTGCAACTACTGAGTTGCCAGGTCCTGTCCTGTTTCTTATCTTGCCTGAACCTGTTTCCTTGGGTCTGTATGCCCAGGCCTATTTCCTTTCAATCTATACCAGTATCTGATCTTAATAAAAAGAAATTAGAGCAAAAAACCATAAACTTGCGAGATAATTCAATAAATATAGATTTATTACACAACAAGTGGTACCATACAATATATATGAACAAATTATATACTGAAATGACAGAAAGATGTGCAAAACTCAGCGATTACGGTACTGCAAGATGGTGACAGAGCTACCCTGATACACAGGATGGGAAGCAATAGAACACGCGCGTTCCTACTCTGGTATACTAGCATGGGTAAGCCCCTCCTGTTTGCTTGACTGTAGCGTTACTGCTCCATAATTGTGTGCTCATATGTCCGGATAATTAGCATATACACTGCACTGGCACTTTATTTGTCTCTTGAAGGAGCAGTATTTTGACTATGTATTATGCAGGAATGAACATTACATTGATATGTTACTTTAACATTTACTATGAGATAATGGTGTTCTATTGCTTCCCATCCTGTGTATCAGGGTAGCTCTGTCACCATCTTGCAGTACCGTAATCGCTGAGTTTTGCACATCTTTCTGTCATTTCAGTATATAATTTGTTCATATATATTGTATGGTACCACTTGTTGTGTAATAAATCTATATTTATTGAATTATCTCGCAAGTTTATGGTTTTTTGCTCTAATTTCTTTTTGTTAAATATGTATTCTTAGAGCTCCATAAGGGCACTTGTCCGTGACTAGTTTTGGTGGTAACAGTCACAAGTTGGTATTTATACTTTTATGTATTTGTTCTGATCTGAGATTATGTTGTTCAGTATCTGATCTTGCCTGTTTCTGTGTGCCCAGTCTTGTACCCCAAACCTGTACCTGTTTCCATTCTTGCCCTTATTAGCACCTATCCCTGAACCTGTTTGTATCTAAGTCTGCATCTCTCTGTAAACCTTCTGTGTCTGACTATGCACCTGCTTTTAGAACCTGTACTGTTGTGAACACTTTTGATCTGGCTTCTGAGTTTGGGCTCCCTCTGGTGGTTGCTGCTGGTAATGGAGCTGGTCTGGCTGACAGAAGTCAATCGCCTGAAGAGGATGATTGGAGGTCAGGTGTTACAGACTGGAGAGATTTAAGTGAGCAGCCTTCCCTTAGTTGTTGCTGGTGATTTGGTTTTCTTCCTGAGCCTTCTGGAAGTCTGCTTTCTCCCTGCTTTGTCCTGCATCTTTCAGATAAGTTATTTGTCTGCTTTACTCTGTGGCATTTTTTCCCTTTTTGCTTTTCTCTGTTCTCTGCCTTGCTGGTGTGAGTTCAGCTGGGTCCCCTGCTGGGAACTGTGCTGGACTTTGTTTTCCTTTGCCACAGCTTATGTCAGTCTGTTCTGTTTTTCTAGTCCCCTGTTATTTCAGTATCTGTTGTTTTGCGTCCAGTTCACATCAGAGTTATGATTTAGTGGGGAGAGGTTGTGTGCCTCAGTAATTTTGCATATCAGACGTGTTGGAATTTTTTTAGGGTTTTTGCAGGATTGCAGACAGTATCCTTTCCTGTCCTGTTCTATCCAGTCAGTTCAGGCCCCAGCATTTGCTTACTCTATTTTCTGTCTGTGTTTTGTACTTCATCTGTCTCACAGGCAATATATGTTTTGGGGCTATCTATTCCTTTGGGGCTCTAGTTTAGCATTCCCCTTTCTCTCTTTAGGCTTAGTTAATTCTTTGGCTGTGTCGAGGCGTCTAGGGCATCGTAGGTACGTCCCACGGCTAATTCTAGTTGTGTTGTCAGTTTAGGGGTCTGCAATCCGCTAAGTTACCAACCTCTCTGGGTGTCTAGTTGCCTAGCCTATTTCTCTACTATCCTCCTCGGTTACCGAATCATAACATTGTACGTTTCCTAAGCCAGCTGATTCTGAATCAATCTCTATCTTTAATCTGTTGTCACTATGCAACATTAGTGATTAGTGCATATATTTGCTACTTCATTGTAAATACCCTGTGTAATCTTGGCCCTGTCTGTCCTCTGTCCTGTGTGTACGTGCTATTGTACTGGTCTTGTATGAACTTGGTCCTGTCTGTGTTCTCACTTGTCCGCCTCTGCGGTTCCCTGCTTGTCCGCATTCGTGGTTCCCTGCTTGTGCGAGGTTTCCTCCTTGTCCACAACATCAGTTCTCTTGCTTGTCTTCATCTGCAGTTCCCTGCTTGTACACATCTGTGGTTCTCTGCTTGCCCGCATCTGCGATTCCCTGCTTGCCCGCATCTGCGGTTTTCTGCTTGTCCACACCTGCGGGTCCCTTCCTGTCCGCACCTGCGGTTCCTTGTCTTGTCCAGTCTGAACTGGGTCTTACCTGTTCCTGTATTCCAGTCCCCTACCAGAGACCCAGTTCTTCCTGAAGCTGTTCCTGTCTGTCCAGTCTGAACTGGGTCCTACCTGTTCTTGAATTCCAGTCGTACCTACCAGTGACCCAGTTCGTACTGAAGCTGTTCCCGTCCGTCCTGTCTTCACTGGGTCCTACCTTTCCTGTATTCCAGCCATACCTGCCAGTGACCCAGTTCTTCATGAAGCTGTTTCCGTCCGTCAAGTCTGAACTGGGGTCTACCTATTCCTGTATATCAGCTGTACCTGCCAGCACCTACTTGCCTTTGTGTCAGCCAAGCCGCTGGCACCTGCCTGTCTGTGTGCCAGCTGAGCCCACCAGCAACTGCCTACCTGTATGTTGGCCATGCCTGCCAGCACATGCCTGTCTGCATACCAGCCATGTCTACCAGTACCTGCCTGTGAATCGGCCATGCCAGTCAGCATACCTGCTGCACATGCCTGCACTTGCCCCCCAGTATCACTTTTGTTCCTGCCAGCACTGTCCTTACAGCGTCCTGTCCCTTTAGGGATCAGCTGCTACTGCTGGACACTGGCCTGGTGTAGTACCTGGCAGCTACTGCACAAGTCTGACCTCACCTCTACAGGCTCCTATAAACACAAAGGTAACTGCATAGTCAAGCCCCTTCAGAATAAGTCTGTACGGTGGCACAGTGGGTCCACGATCCACGCTCGCACTAAACAATCCAAGCGTAACAGTTTGCATCAAGAATTTGTTGAAATTTTAATTGCCTGCAACTCAACCCCAAAACATGATTGATCCAACTCCATGCTTAATAGTTGCCGAGTTCTTTTCCTGAAATTCTGTGCCCTTTTTTCTCCACACATGCCTTTAATCATTGTGCCCAAATAGTTCTATTTTAACCTCATCGGTCCACAGGCCTGGTTTCCAAAATGCATCAGGCTTGTTTCAATGTTCTTTTGCATACTTCTGATGGTAAATTATATGGTAAGGACGCAGGATAGGTTTTCTTCTTATAACTCTTCCTTGAAGGCCATATTTGTGCAGGTGTCTCTGAAAAGTAAATAATGTATCACAATTCCAGAGTTTGCTATAAATCTTTGTGAAGGTCTTTTGCAGTCAAGTAGGGGGTCTGATTTGCCTCACTAGCAATACTAGTAGCGCTCACTGAAATTTTGATTGGTCTTACAGACCTTATCTTGGCCTCCACTGTTACTGTGAAATGCAATTTCTTAATTACATTTCTAACTGAAGAAAGGGCATCATGAAAATGCTTTGCTAACTTTTTGCAGCCTTCTCCTGCTTTGTGGGCCTCCACCATTTTCATTTTCAGAGTGCTAGGCAGCTTGCTGCTGTTTTTTGGCACAAAGTTAGAGGAAGCTGGGATTTTATAAAGCTGGGAAATTTGCATCACATGGCCTTTCCTAAAGATGATAGTGAACAAGCCACAACCCTAACAGGCTAATTAAGGTCTGTAACCTTGGTCAAAATTATCTGAGCATACAAACCTCCAAGGGTGCCCAAACTTTTGTATTGGCCCATTTTTTCCCTTTTGTAATTTTTAAAATGTAAAAAATTACAATATTTTTTTTTGCCTAAAATAAAAAGTAAATGTGTCATCAACACCGTTAGCCCTTTTAAAGATTATTTCATCATCAGCTTGCTTAATTTTAATCAGGGATGGCCAAACTTTTATATGCCATTGTAAATACATATCTATAGGTGTGCACATTGTTATTTGTATAACTACTTGATAAAACTCATAATGAATTTGGGGGTGGGAGAAGACATTATCAGGTACTTAAGATCCTCCGCCATCTCCCAATTCAGTACAAGTCCCTGACAGCGTCTTCTCCCACCTTTCAATTTATCACAAAGTGTCTTACCACCTCACCCCCTCCTCTCCCACTCCCCAATAAATGTTAAGCCTCTGATACCATCACAATGAATTGTGAAATGGGGGAGAACGCTATCAGGGACTTAGCATCCTTCTCCACCACCAAATTCATTTTACATCTATATCAAATGTTCTCCTCCCCTGTTCATAAATCCATTATAAGTCCCCCTTACTCCCATCCCAATAACACACCCCCTCATTGTCATCTCAAAAAAACCCTCATTGTCATCTCCTTCACTCCCATTATTGTTCTCGCCTCCACATCCCTCATTGTTCTTTCTGCCACATATCTCATTGTCCTCCCCCCACATCCATAATTGTCCTCTCCCCATCTCCATTGCCCCGTCCCCAACATCCCTCATTGTCATCTCCCCCACCCACCTCATTGTGCTCCCCCCACCTCCATCATTGTCCTCTCCCCACTCTCATCATTGGCCTCTTCCCATATCCCTCATTGCCATCTCTCCCACCCCCACAGTTGTCCTCTCCCCACCTCACTCATTGTCCTTTCCCCACTTCCATCATCGTCCTCTCCTCACTCCCATCATTGCCCTCTCCCCATTAAAAACATAATTGTCCTCTCCCCACTCCCATCATTGTTCTCCCCAACAACTCTCATTGTCCTCTCCCTAGTGTATTGGAAAATAACAAACTCCCCTCTCCATCCACTCCGTCGCAGCATATCTTCTTTCGTCATCGCCGGCAACTTTCTAAATGACACAGGTGTGCTCTGCATTCTAACATCATCAAGCCGCGCGCGCCTGGGTCACTAATTAAGCGCCAGACAGTAAGTTGAGGATGGGTTCCTGCAGGTCCACTGCCATTTTCTCTTGTAGGCACCCAAGCTGTTGGATCGCTCCCTGCCCGGGACACCGCACATTATGAGAGCAATTTGGTCATGAGTCACACGGAGCCTTGGTCTCCGGTATGATTTCCCTGATTACTAGCCACCTTGTAAGGGCCCCCCTCAACCTCCGGGCCCTGATGCAGCTGCACTGCTATATGTCCTCCTCTGAACAGGAACAATAAAGGGGTGGGCCAAAACTAAAGTTGATTTTAATCCTAAATGTTTATAGTTTTAATTTAATAATCTCATAGCTTTTCAAAAATTCTTAAATGAAAAAGTCCCTACCATTCCCTTTCTGTGCTTTATTTTTTTTTATTTTAGTTTTGATGACGTTCTTTCTGGGACACTCAAATGAGATGTCATTAGGTGGCCAGGGATACAGTCATTGCCGCAGTTGTATATGTGAGAGAGTGTGTGTATGCATTATTGTGTGTGTATGCATTATAGTGAGTGTGTATGCATTATAGAGTGTGTGTGTGTGCATTATAGTGTGTTTGAGAGTGTGTGTGTGTGCATTATAATGTGTTTGAGAGTGTGTGTGTATGCATTATAGTGTGTGTGAGTGTGTATGCATTATAGTGTGTGTGAGTGTGTGTATGCATTATAGTGAGTGCTATGTATTATAGTGTGTGTGAGTGTGTGCACATTATAGTGAGTGTGATTGTGTATGCATCATATTGTGTGTGAGTATGCATTATAGTATGTGAGTGTGTGTATGCATTATAGTGTGTGTGTGAGTGTCTGTTTGTGTGAGAGAGTTTGTATGCATTATAGTTTGTGTGTGTCTGCTGCACAATACTGTGTGTGGGGGACTGCGCTATACTGTGCGTGGGGGGGCTGCATTAGACTGTGTGTGTGGGGGCTGCACTACACTGTGTATGTGGGGGACTGTATTATACTGTGTGTCGGGGCTGCACTGTAATGTGTGTGGGGGATGCACTATACTGTGTGGGGGGCTGCATTATACTGTGTGTGGGAGGTTGCATTATACTGTGTGTGATGGGCTGCATTATACTATGTGTGGGGAGGCTGCATTATACTATGTGTGGGGAGGCTGCACTATACTGTGTGTGCGTATTTGTGGGGAGGCTGCATTATACTGTGTGTGGCTGCATTATACTGTGTGAGGGCTGCATTAAACTGTTAGGGGGCTGCATTATACTCTGAGGGTGCTGCATTATACTCTGAGGGAACTGCATTAGGGAAATTAGAGGAGAGATACGGAGCGTAAGGGCAGAAACACACTGCCGTATTTCACGTGCGAGAATTACATCGTAAAACTTGTACTGGCTGTCGGCTCTCCTGACCTGAGCTTGACCTCTGCAAAGTAATCCATCACGCTGTCTTGCTCGGGTCTGTAGAGGTGTCAAGCCAGTCTGTGCAGCGCGACGCGATTATCGCACAAGTTTTACGGCCATGTGACTCCAGCCAAAGAGAAACTCCAGCAGCAGCCCTAGAATCTAATCCTATATCCTGGGATAAAGAGCGATTACAGAGGGGGTATGCCTCTCCTGGAGGACGGCGATCTAGACCAAAACACCCACCAGAGAGGCAGAAGTGAGTGTTTGACTTGTGGAAAAATGGGACACATGTCAAGGAGTTGCCCTGCATGAGACAGCCGAAGGTGAAGATTCGCTCACCTCTCCAAAGGTCATGCTCACTGAAGAGAACCCTGCACCTGGAAGAAATGGTACAGTGAGCGGACGGGAGCCTCACCCAGAGCAAGTCAGAGTCATGGCGTTGGATGCCGAGAAGTGAAGGAGAAGGCGTCGTCTGCCTGCAGCGAGATGTCTGCGATTCTGCGATTCTCAGGAGCACAGAGGTGAATCGGGTGAAGCCGGTGTGTGCCAAGGAAGTTGGAGATGACGGCAGCCCCAGTGACGAGGCGGAGGCAGGGCTGACACCTAGTGCGCAGTCGGATGACTTAGTGGAGGAAGACATTGGATGCCATGGAGAAGAGCCTGATGTTGAAATTCTGCATTAGGTACTCTTAGTACTCCTGACGAGAAAATTCAAGAGGTGCCTCAAAGTACACAGTGTGACCACGCTAGTGTTCCGCCCCTGAGGTATGCGCAGCACAATTTTCTTTGGCTAAATGTAGTGCAAGAGAAGCAGAAATGGGTGCAAAAACTGTGGGCATCTGGCCCACCTCCGAAGAACAGCTCTCTCGCCCATGAAATGGTGAGCTAAAAGAGAGGGGGAGTGTAAGGAGGAAGACCGGGCTGCAGGTGCCTGCATTATGCTGGGTGCGGAACTGCTGAGGCTGCATCCCATGTTTCCCAGGGGAAGGAATAGGTGAGAGGACAGGCCCCATGACCCCAGAAGAGGGGGCGTGTCTAAGTCAGGCAGTGAGGAGAAAGTGAGTTTCCCGGCGGCAGCGAGTGCAGAGGTAGGCGTGCGGTGGGCTCCACAGTATGAGAGACAGCGTGGGGTGGAACTGCAGCAGAGCTTTTGCGTACGGGCCCCTGAAATAGTGAGAGCACCGAGCGCCCGGCTAAACAGAGTGCAGCGCTCACACGGAGAAGCGAGGGCCTGGTGCAGATCCCTGAGGTGCGTCCTCCATTGCTGATAGACGCACAGCGGCACCCATGTGGAACAGAGACTACTGCAGCAATCCTCACTTCGGCTGGCATTTAGAGAAGCGCACGCCGAGCAGAGCCATGCAGAGCAGCCATTCAGATGACGGCAGCTGCTCAGAGACACACGTGCCACGAGGAACTGTGTGGCCCAGCTGCGCAAGGCACACATGTCTCCTGGAAAATGCACAAGAAAGGTATTGTGAAGCCTGATATTAATTCACAACACACACTTCTCAACACTGCCACTAGAGGCATTTCAGACTATTTAAGTAGTGTGACGTAGCAGTGGTTAGTTCAGTCAGAGAAGTTCAGTTGTGTGGAGGAGGAGAGGAGACAGTACATTCTAGTCAGAGCTCAGCCTGAGCTAGACGGAGATTTCCTGTCAGAGACAGAGGAAGAGAGATTGAAGCTGTTACTCAGAACAAGCTGCCTGTGTTCCTAAGAAAGTGGAAAGTGACTCTCAGAGCGTGCATTGAAATCAGTTTGACAGAAGCTCCTGATAGCCACTCTGGACAGAGTCTTGAAGGAAAGAAGGAAGGGAACCATTGCAGTTATAACAACGAGGCAACTGAGAACAGGTCAGTGAGCACTGGAAGGAAAGCTGACATCTACTACCACTGCTACCTGTGCTTATGTTAAGGGCCAGAGCAGGGCGAAAGGCGAGTGGAGAAGAAAGGACAAGTGACCTAGGTGACAGAGCAACTTCACTTAGTAAACCGGACACCGGGGTCCGAAGCGTTGCTAGTGCTTCACGCCTAGTAATAAGAAACACCGGAGGCCTTGCTGGACTTCAGGTCACAGGAGGCAGCCCAATGTGTCGATACGTAACTGGAGTCAGGAGAACAGGAGTCTAGCGGGACGCTGCAGAAATAGACTTAGTTCTACCACAGAAAAGGCTCTACCACTATGTCGGCCGGGCGTAGTTGCTATTGAAGGAGTTAACTTGACTTCATGCAAGTTTGTACTCACATACACATTAAGGAGAAAGGAGGCCTTAAACCTGCTCAGCAATATCCCGAATGTGCATTCTCCAACCTGACCAGCTTCCCGGGACATACCTGCAACATCTACAAGTAAAGGTATGGAAAGAGACTGCATTGTGTGTGACTGACTTCTTATCTGCACCCTGCATCACCACCATAGACTTTGAGGGATCAGTCCCACCTGTGGGGGACTTAACATCTAGCTGCCTGCAACATCCCCTGAGAGATCTACCCTGCAGCGCTGGTCTTATTGATCAGAAACCACAGGTGGCGTCACAAACTATAACTACAATCCCCTGTAAATATTCCCCCATTGTATGAGCGCCCAGGGCCACGGACCGAGCTCTGCTGCCAGTTACATCCCCCATAGACTTCCATGGGCTCGGTGCCGAGTACCCCATAGCCCTGGTACCACCCCACTTGGTGTGTGCGACTCAGAACCTTGCAGAGAGCTTTACTCTTTTGCTCCTCTGTTAAACGGACTAGGGGCTCAGCGGAAGGTACCTGACACCGACCACTGCCACCAGAAGAAGGACCATCGTTTAAAGGACCCAATCTGTGGACATCTTCCTGGCAGTTGCCAGTGCTACAATCTCTGCGGGATCATCTGCGGAGGAGGAACATAAAGGACACAATAAGTTGATAATTGGACTGCTACCATTCTGCATTTGCTTCTTTTTTGCACTAACCCTTTAGGGCCCCGTCTCACATAGCGAGATTGCTAGCGAGATCGCTGCTAAACAGCGATCTCAGCAGCGATCTCACTATGTCTGATACGTACCAGCGATCAGGCCCCTGCTGTGAATCGCTGGTCGTGTCAGAAATGCCAGAACTTTTGTTTGATCGCTGGTCTCCCGCTGGCCAACACGCATCGCTGCGTGTGACAGGCAGGAGACCAGCGATCTACTGGTAACCAAGGTGCACATCGGGTTTCCAGGCGCGGGGCTGTGCCTGGAAACCCGACGTGTACGTTGGATACCAGCGCGCTGCTGCAGGGGAGCTGGTAACCAAGGTACACGTCGGGTTTCCAGGCACCGCGCAGCGCCTGGAAACCTGACGTGTACCTTGGTTACCAGCTCCCTGTATCAGTGCTGGTATCCATCGTACACTGCGGGTAACTAGGCGACGTTACCCGTAGTGTCGCTGTCCTGATCGCTGCCTGTTTGGCAGCTCAGCAGCGATCATGTAGCGACACACCAGCGATCCTGATCGTTGTCGGGATCGCTGGTGTGTCGCTATGTGAGACAGGGCCCTTAATCATCTTTCTCCCTGCAAGAGTTGACCCCCTGTTAATTAAACTGTTAAATTTGTTAACTCTTGCTCTGCCTCCTGTCTGTCACTGCATCCCGCAACCTGCTTACATAGTGATGCTTTGCTGCCTCGGTCATTACTGAAAATACCATGAGCCATGACACTCCTGAATTGGGGGATACAATAAGATCATGATCCAAAGCACAAAACATATCCCAACTTTCTACTGCTCAGTCCCTTCCAGTGGACTACTTTGACTCACATACTGCATGCTGCAAGGCATACCTGCACAGACAGAAAGGTGCAGGACAATCTGCATTTAGTAGCTGGAATCCTAGCGAAATATTGGGTAAGAATGCAGAGCAATGTACTATAGTTCATACTCTTAGGCAGCTGAATATTTCATCTGCCATCATGTGCCTGGTATAAATCTCCCTGCAAAGTTTATTCAAACTCTTTTTAAAAGGGAACCTGCCACCAGTTTTTTCGATTATAAACTACCGTATTTCCATCACCTTTAAGATCATGAGCATGGGGTTCCTGCAAGCCCTTTATATCCTCAGACATGCCCTTGCATACCTCAAAGAAAGTGTTTTATACTTGTCCCGCCCTGCATGTAAATTGTACTGTCCGGTCCGATGGGTAAATCCAGATTGCAATCAGTGCCGTCCCGGTCCCTTCAAATGCCGCCTCTTCCACATCCACAGTGCCGAAGTGTTGCACCTGCGCAGTGAAATCACTGGCAGTTCAATATGGCATAGTGAGGTGTGCCTGCGCAGGTCTCCGACTCCACTGTGCAGGTGCGAAACTTCAGCACTGTGTGGATGACATAGAGATGACATCCTCTTACTTGCAGTTAGAAGAGGCGGCATTTGAAGCAACCGGGGCGGTGCTGAATGTGATCTGCAGTCACCCGTCAGCCCGGACCACACAATTTACATGCAGCATGGGACAAGTATAGTAAAACACTTTTTTCCTGAGGTCTGCAGTGGCACGTCTGAGGATATAAAGTGGATGCAGGAACCCAATTCACATGATCTTAAGTGTAGCAGTACCATTCTATTAAAATAGATATTATCCAATCCCCTTACAGCAGGACGAAATTTGGTATGTTTGTCATATGGAGATCTATCAGCAGAAGCCACAGGAGACAACACAAAGATTGTTTGGTTGTGGTAACCCTGGATTCTTTTGAGGAACTCACCCGAATTCTTTTCCTTATTTTCCTGACGAGAAAAGACTACACAATACTGGGAAATAAGTGAGTTGATCACTCCTCATAGACACTTGTTTGATCCCCAATATTTATCCTTCCGAATAGCGCAAATATGGACTAAAAATTTTCACCACCCCCCTTACTCCTCTCCACCCTGTCCTCCCTTTGTCTTATCCCTTGTATGAACTTCTCCTTCTTCCTACTTTTATATCTAATAGAATTTATATATTCTTCTTAGGTAGCAATATTCACCAATGTTGTGGCATGTTTTCCATTTGTTTGTCCTTTTTTCTTTTTTTTCTACTTGATATATCTTTTACATAATACAGAGAAAAGAGTATAGCGTATAAATGATCTTAAATGCATATGTGATCAACTTGGATATACAAGAGCGTTATTATAATTCTCTGGTTATTGTATGCAATGAGGCCCTGCGTGGCCCAAATGAAAATTTAGCTTTTATGTTATGGTTTGTTATGTATAACCAATAAACTCTGATTAAACTAAAAGATTGGGGGGTCTGACACTCATCACCCCACTAACAAATGTTATCAGCCACTGCCAAATGCTGCATTTCAACTCAAATTGAAGAGCTCTGAAATTGCTTGTTTTGGGTGCCCAGTGTCAGACCCCCACCAATCTGATACTGACATATCCCAAAGATAGGTCCTAAATGTCATATAACTGGACAACCCTTTTGAAGAGTTCTTTCATAAATAGTGAGTTATCCACTATTCATTGGACAGTGGGCTACTTACTGATCGCTGGGACCTTCAATGATCCCAAGAACACGGCTTTGCATCCTGGAAACTCCGTCCTGCAGAGCCCAGCGGTGGTGTGTAAGCTCGGCCTCCACTCATTCATGGACTATGGGACTGCTCTCATGTATCCAGCTGTTCCATAAACCATGAAAAATGCTCAAACCAGAGACTTGACAACTAATGTGCCCCAAGTTACAGTGCCCATGAATAGTGTTCCCAAAGACAGTTCCTTCATCAAAGTTTTCCCCCTTATACACTGCCACAGTCATAGCAGCCCTATCAGTAGTATCCGAGCGTTATCTAATTCTATCATGTGTGGGGCGCTCTAGAGGATCACATCAGACTGTCTCCAGGAGCAGCGAGACTGCAGAAGACACATAATCTACATTAGAGACAATGGCACCTCTATCAAGCAAACAATGTCGCCATGTGGCACTAACACTGCACATGGTGTCCATTGTGTTACATAGGACTGCAGGTGACATCTACTACATTATCTGTACTCAGAGAGTTATCACTGTGTTATCTGTGATTTTACATAGGACTGCAGGTGACATCTACTACATTATCTGGACTCAGAGTTACCACTGTTTTATCTGTGGCGTTACATAGGTCTGCGGGTGATATCTACTACATTATTTGTAATTGGAGCGTTATCACTGTTATCTGTGGTGTTACATAGGACTGCAGGTGACATCTAGTACATTTTCTGCACTCAAGGACTTATAACTGTTTTCTGTGGTGTTACATAGGACTGCAGGTTACAGCTACTACATTGTCTGTACTCAGTTATCACAGTGTTATTTCCAGTGTTAACGTTTTTTTTAGGAGGGTGTTGGTGGCAACTTTTTGTCGTAGGGATTGGGCCCCTGATCTTTTCTGACTCTAACAACACCCCTGCGTACTGCGAATAGTTGCAGACCACTTGGCTGATATGAGGCCCCTGAATATGGGGACCATGGTACCAGCACTGGCTCCAGGCCCCTCCGCCAATTGTATCCGCATCCACCTCATGTAATGTAACCTAAATGTTTCTGTGTGATGGTGCAATATGATAGCATTTGGGGCCCTACTTTAAACTTTTGCCCAGGGCCCCACTTTGTCTAAAACCGGCCCTGATGGAACCTCATGTTTTCCTCTTACTCATAGAGCAGTAGGTGATATGGACTAAAATAAAGGTTCATTTAAATAGGTGTCACAAATTATAACATGAGGTTATTTGCAGTCTGTGATTTTTTTTTGTTAATTTATTTTATTAAAGTTGTTTACTTAATACATAAAACAGCAGTGTCAGTTATGATGACATCACAAGGCGCATGACATCACAGTACTTGACATCATAGACCTCACATGACATCACAATTGCTATAGAATTTGCAAAGTTCTATTCCTGAGCCATCCTGTGCCTATCTCTTCACTGAACGCTGAGGATCGGGTCACATCGGAGAGGGAGGAGGACTCGCTGCACAGCATTATGCACAGCACAGCCAGCACAGCATGGCCAGGAAGAGATCTGCAGTGTATGGACGGTGTCCTCATCATCACCATGATTTCTCCAGATGATTATTGGCTGCATTTATTTCTCCTTCCTGACCTTCCCCTCCTGACCTACCCAGGCTGTTCTGAGATTGGTGGAGTAACTATCATAGGACCTGTAAGTATCAAGTGAGAAGAATTTTTGGGGTCCAGTATAGAAGGTAAGTGGGTGTGCGTGTGTGTGTGTGTGTGTGTGTGTGTGTGTGTGTGTGTGTGTGTGTGTGTGTGTACACATACCTTGAAATGCAGCATTAAAGAGCTGTGTGTTTGACTCCAGCACTGAACACTGAAGGGGTGTGTGTTTGTACCCAGCACTTAAAGGTTGTGTGTCTGTGACCCCAGCAATAAAGGGATGGCTGTGTGACAGTTTGTGTGTCCCTAAACTAATTGGGAGTGTATTTGTGTCTCCAACACTGCAGCATTGAAGGGGGTGTGTGTACTTGTGTTTATGTGTGTGTGTGTTAAGGCGAGTATATATGTATATGTTTGTATGTGTGTGTTGAGGAGTACATGTCCCCTGAATTGCAGCAGTAAATGGCTGTGTGTGTGGCCCCTACCCTGAAGGGGTGTGTGTTTTGCATGACCCCAGCACTAAAGGGATGTGTGTGTGTGTGTGTGTCCCCAGAATTAAAGGGGTGGCTGTGTGATGGTTTGTGTGTCCCTGCTCTAATGGGGTGTGTGTTTGTGTGCCCAGCACTGCTGCACTGAAGGAGTGTGTGCACTTGTGTTTATGTCTTGAGGTGGAGTGTGTGTGTATGTTGTGTGTGTATGTATGTTGTGTACGCCTGTGTGTATGTTTTGTGTGTGTGTTGAGGTGAGTGTATGTATGTTGTGTGTGTTTGTATGTATGTTGTGTGTGTATGTATGTTGTGTACGTCTGTGTGTATGTTTTGTGTTGTGTGTTGAGGTGAGTGTGTGTATGTATGTTGTGTGTGTTTGTATGTATGTTGCGTGTGTATGTATGTTGTGTACATCTGTGTGTATGTTTTGTGTTGTGTGTTGAGGTGAGTGTGTGTATGTATGTTGTGTTTGTTTGTATCTGTGTTGTGTGTGTATGTATGTTGTGTACGTCTGTGTGTATGTTTTTTGTTGTGTGTTGAGGCGAGTGTGTGCATGTATGTTGTGTGTTGAGGTAAGTGTGTGTATATGTGTTTGAGTTTTCATTTATGTATTAAAGGTAACTATCACTTTCGTTCAGGTCCCTAATCTCCCACCACCTTGGTGGTGACTTCATTCCCAGCTCTCTTAAAGGGTTTATTTAGGACCTGGATTGATGACCTATCTGTAAGATAGATCATCAGTATGAGATTGGTGGGGTCCGACACCTGGCACTCCCACGATCAGCTGAAATCTGCTGTGCCAGTTGCCAGATACATGATAAGCATACATGATCAGCCACTGCCTCTGACGCACACAATATTTAGCAAGATTTTTGTTGTTAAAGAGTGCGTCATATAGTCTAGAAAATACAGTTAGTGACAGTCACGCTTTAACAACTTGTGATGGGCTATGTCAGTCATAAGTCAGCTCCCCACATTTCACATGGGCTAGCACGCAGAAACCCATCTTTATCGGCAGATGATGGCTGTGTTATTCAGCCATCATATGCCCCTAACAGTAGTGTGTAGCCCTGGTACACAATACCAGGAGGATGAGTGGAGAGGTAACAGTTAAGGTCTCTTCATGACATCATGTGCACTTCTGACACACCCAGCAGGGGTGTGGAAGGGAGTGATTTAGTCAGTCAGTGTCTGGACTTCAGAGTGAGAAGTCAGTTTCCTGTCCTTGGACAGAGTAGACGTGTCCAGTTTAAGTCTATCATCAGTTCAGAAAGTGGAGTCTGGTGTAGGTGTCTGTATACACCTTAGTCTAGTCAGAGCTGTGCCCCACTGGAAGAAAGACTGAACTATCTATTAAGAGACAAGCAAGGCGAAGGGCAAAGTGGAAGGAAGATAATTGAAAAAGTGCTTTTGACTTGGAAAAGTCCTGCACGTTGCAACCGGTTACTGGGGACCGAAGGATCACTATTGTACAGCATAGTGAAGAGAAAACCAGGAATCTACCGGACCCTAGGTCGCGGCAGACAAGCCCCTTATAGTCAGAACGTAGCTGGAGTCAGAGGGTGTGAAGACTTTGAGTTAGTGCACGACAATAAAAGGATTCAGCTCCCTCGCAGGAAGGCTTCTAACACAAATCTGACTGGGCAAGTACAGCTAAAGAAAAGCTGGAGATTTGAGAGGATTACGCTTCAGGCTGGTCGTACTCAGCTTCATTGGACAGTAAAGGAGGCCCCTAACTTGCTTAGCTGTTGCCTCAAAGCTCATCCTCCATCAACCCCATCAGCCTCCCTGGGACCTGCCTTATCATCCTGCAAGTAAAGGTATGGAAAGACGTTGACTGTGTGAGACTGAGTTATTATTGCATGCCTGCACAATCCCTACCTAACTACCGACCTGAGGGAAGAGTCCCACCTGTAGGGGACCCGACATCTAGCTGCCTCACCATCCCCTCAGAGATCTACAGCAGCGCTGGTACATATTACCAGAATACTACAGGTGGCGTCACGAACTGTACATAAATCAATCCCCTGTAAATAATCCCCAACATACGCCAGACCGCCCGGGCCACAGACCGAGCCACAGCTACCTGTGACAAAATCCCCATAGACTTCTACGGGCTCGGCTCTGAGTACCCCATTGCCCTGGTAATCCACAATTGTGGTGGCGGGTCGACACAACTTTTGGCGTCACGAACAGGATCCGAAACTTGCAGCATTGCGAGCCCTGTGTGCCTGTGGAGTGTTTTTGTGAAAAAGGACTGTTTGCATTTTTGGCGCTAAAATCCGCCATTTTGCCGCCATATTCGCGCCTCAGGCGCTGGGAAGAGGAGGGCGTACCTGAAAGAGCGCGCAAAGTCTTGGAAAAACGCCCCCGCTCGACTCATCGGCAGGTCCTGCAACAGAAGTGAACGCTCTGACATCAGACGCCTGCGACGAAGGTCCTGTTCCCACTGCGGTCCCTGGAAGTAGCAGCATTTGAAACCGGTAGGCTCCTTTTAACCAAGGGGGCGCTAAGATGTCACAACAACCGGGCTGACATGCGGCCCCGGCCGGAGGCCCCAATCCCGCACCGTCTGGTATTATAGCGCCAGATGGGGGCCAGACCCGCACCCAGTCCGGTAGTCCCGATCATGCCACTAACGCTCCCATATATGCCTGGGCGAAATGCTTCCCCAATACAGCGGTGGGCCAGCACATTAGCGGGCTTCAAACGGAAGTTATGCCATCTTAGAAATGTACTCCATGCCTGAGAGACAAAAGCTGCTGTGCTAATAGGGCAGCAAACTGGCGCTGCTGAGAGGGAAGTGGGGGACTTGGGATACCGTTGATCAGGAGTCGGGGCCCGCGATCTCCTGAAGCTTCATGCCATATTTTAAGACCGCACAGAAACGGATCTCCGGATGGCCTTCTATCACTGTTCACAACAGCCAGGTGACAGCATCCGGGGCTATGCTTGCCGACTACAGGGGCCCTGAGAGCCCTCCCCCAAATTAACCATTTAAATGCTATCGACGAGAATAGAATGCTGAAAGACAATTTATACAGGGATTGAGATCCCCAGAGACGCAGAACTGTAAATTGGTGGGCCTTAAATCATCCGATGCTACCTTTGATGCCCTAAAGGACATGGCAATAAAAGGGCTGCGGCCCCCTGGGCAAACCCAGGTGGCCACCCAACATCATCAGGGTGAATCACTCTGGAACCGGGAGTAACCCCCTGTTCCCCGCTAGTGGCAGAAACCAAAACGCAGTGACACCTTTCCCAGTGAATTGGGCTGTCTGCGCTCAGAGGTGCGCCAGCTGACTAAAAATCTGGCCCCCTGTGATGATTTCCCTACAGCTGCGGAAAGAAAGGAAGAGAAGATCTTGCAGCTGACTGCCAAGGACGTTCCGTGGATGCACCGGAGAGAAAGAAGACGTCGCCCCCCCGGAGGAGGACAACGCCACCCCCAGGAGCAACCTCTGAATCAACACCCTTCTCGTCGAGAGATCATCTGTTTTCGCTGCAAACCGGAAAAAGGCATCTGTCTACACGTGCCTTTTTAAAGGGGAAACCTGGGTCCAAGGCCAACACCCAGGGGAAAAACCCGTCAGGCCCCCCCA
>JARQOD010000002.1:65727250-65753901 GCA_033576555.1 Oophaga sylvatica | reverse complement strand
TTGTGCTTTTGGCACTACCAGCAGATTCACCACCACCACCACCATCAGTCCCAGCTGGCCCCCCCGCCCACGTCCGTGGCCTCTTCCACCATACTTCGTCATGTTTGGGAAAATGTACCAAAAATACCAGCAGATATATGGTACTGTATGAGGAGCGTACAGCTGTATACGGTGTAGGGAAAAATTTAAATCTCCGTATATATTTCTGGAGTCACACACAGACGCTCTCTCGGTATGGATTTCACCGTAATACAATGAGCAGATATACGATACTGTATCAGAAGTGGACAGCTGTATACGGTGTAGGGGAAAATTTAAATCTCAGTATATATTTCCGGAGTCACACACAGACGCTCTCTCAGTATGGATTTGACCGTAATATAAAGAGCAGATATACGGTACTCTATCAGAAGCGGACAGCTGTATACGGTGTAGGGGAAAATTTCAATCTCCGTATATATTTCCGGAGTCACACACAGACGCTCACTCAGTATGGATTTGACCGTAATACAAAGAGCAGATATACGGTTGTTATGTTTCGGTAGCTGAGGAGAAATTGAAAAAAAAGCCAAAGTAGTAATACACCAGATAGACTGTAAACTATTGGATTGCAGTACCCTAAACTAACCGCCACACTAGAAGTAGCCGTGGAGCGTACCTACAGTTATCCTAGACGCCTCGTCACAGCCGGAGAGATAACTACACCTGAAGGCAGAAAGATGAAAGCTATCCGCCCCGGAGCAGAACCCCCAAAGAAATAGGAAGCCCCCAAATGTAATGGCGGTTAGACAAGAAGAAAATACGGACACAGACAGAAAATAGAATGGGCCCCAGCGTTTGCTCAATCTGTCTAGATAGAATAGTATAGGAAAGAATTCTGACTGCAACCCAAAAAAACCCTGACAATAATACCAACACTTCTGATTAACAAAAAACCTGAGATCACACGATCTCTACCACCTAAATCAGATCTCTGGTGTAACACACAGCAATTCAGAAAACAAAAAGTGACAAAGGAACAGAGCAAAAGTGCAAACACAAAATCAGCACAACTGCAGCGCCAGACCGCAAAAGGGGACCAGGCTGAAGTCCACTGCAAGCAGCAAACCAGCAAAGAAAATCCAACCAGAGGAAAAAAACAGCAAATCACTTATCTGAAAGAGAGCAGGAATGCAAGCTGAGCTCCAAGCAAGAACAGGAAGAACAATTGATTACCGGCAAGGCTGAAGGGAGTTCAGGTCACTTATATCAGACCATTCAGAGCCAGGTGAAAGCCATTCAGCAATTAGTTCATTACCCTCAGCAACCACCGGAGGGAGCTCCAGCTCAAAAGTCGCCTCCAAAGTATTCACAACAGTACCCACCTCTTGAGGAGGGGTCACCGAACCCTCACCTGTGCAACCAGGCCGATCAGGATGAGCTCGATGATAGGCACGGATAAGTCTCCCAGCATGAATGTCCGAAGCAAACACCCAAGAATTGTCCTCTTGACCATAACCTCTCCACTTAACCAAATACTTTAAACAAATATTTTCTCAACCACATACTCCAAATTGCCCTCAACCAAAACAGGGTCGGGAGGCGCAGCCATAGGAACCACTGGCACGACAAACCTCTTCAATAAGGAGTTGTGGAACACGTTATGGATCTTAAATGTCCCTGGAAGAAGCAAACGGAAGGAAACCGGATTAATAATTTCCATGATCTTATAAGGTCCAATGAACCTTGGCTTAAATTTTGGAGATGCAACTTTCATAGGGATATTTATTGAGGACAACCAAACCAAGTCCCCCACTTTAAAACGAGGACCATCAGTCCTATGCCGGTTGGCAAACCGCTGGGCCTTCTCCTGTGAGAGAGACAACCTCTCCACTACCTGGTCCCAAATCTGCTGCATACGCTCCACAATAGAGTCAACCCCCGGACAGACAGAAGCCTCCGCCTGCCCTGAAGAAAATCGAGGGTGAAACCCAGAATTGCAGAAAAATGGAGACATCAAGGTGGCAGAGCTAGCCCTATTATTGAGAGCAAACTCAGCCAAAGGCAAAAAAGAGACCCAGTCTTCTTGATCAGCAGACACAAAACATCTCAAATAAGTCTCCAAGGTCTGGTTTGTTCTCTCGGTTTGTCCATTGGTCTGAGGGTGAAATGCAGAGGAAAAAGACAACTGAACACCAAGTTTAGAACAAAATGTCCTCCAAAATCTGGAAACAAACTGGACTCCTCTGTCAGACACAATGTTCTCCGGAATGCCATGTAACCGAACCACGTGCTGAAAGAACAAAGGCACCAATTCGGAGGAGGAAGGCAACTTAGGTAATGGCACAAGATGTATCATCTTGGAAAACCTATCACAGATTACTCAGACAACGGTCATTCTCTGAGAGACAGGGAAAATGTAAATCTCAGTATATATTTCCGGAGTCACACACAGACGCTCTCTCAGTATGGATTTGACAGTAATATAAAGAGCAGATATACGGTACTCTATCAGAAGCGTACAGCTGTATACGGTGAAGGGGAAAATTTAAATCTCCGGATATATTTCCGGAGTCACACACAGACGCTCTCTCAGTATGGATTTGACCGTAATACAAAAAGCAGAAAAACAGTACTGTATCAGATGCATACAGCTGTATACAGTGTAGGGGAAAATGTAAATGTTCATATTTATTTCCGGAGTCACACACAGATAGTCAGCATGTACAGTATTTGTCCGTGATACCAGCTGGTACATGGTAGTGTGTGAGGAGCGTACAGCTCTATACGGTGTGGGAAAAAATGAACGCTCGGTAACTGTGCAGAAAAAAAGAATAAAAGTATTAGTGCTGTGTAAAAAGCAGTCTGCACAGCAGTGTACACACAGCAAAACAGCTATCAGGCAGCCTAATAACCAGCACTGCTGCACACAAGAAAATCCTCCCCTGTCACTGCACACTAACTGTACAGCACAATTGCTATCAGCACAAACACATAAGAACTTCTCTTTCCAGCCCTAACTCTCTCCCTACTGATAAACAGCAACCTCTCCCTACTGTTAAGATCGGCAGAAGTAAAATGGTGGTCGGCGGTCAGGGCTTTTATAGACACTATGACGCCCCCCAAAGCAAGCCAATCACTGCAATGCCCTTCTCTAAGATGGTGGTGAACGCTGCACATGTCATCTCGTTGCCCACAGTGTACGTCCTTGCTTATTTGCTGAAAAAAGGCACCTGAAAGCATTCTGGGAGAACCGATTTTGGCGCTCGTTTTGCCGACTGCACGCTATTGTCGGGTTTCGGCCAAAGAAACCCGACTTTTGCGAAAGTCGGCGACTTATGAATCTGACCGACCTGTTTCGCTCAACTCTAAGTGTGGGCAATATAAAAATCACATCTGAAGAGAAAGGTTGAACTTGATGGACCTAGGTCTTTTTTCAACCTATGCAACTATGTAAACAGATAAAAAGGGGACTAGATGATTAAATCTTTGCATTGTTTGTCTGTGAAATGCCACACTGAGCATGGAGAACAGAAAGAGAACTGTCTGAGGACTTGAGTATCAAAATTATTGAAGCATATCAGCAATCTCAAGGTTACAAGGCCATCTCCAGATATCTTGATGTTCCTTTGTCCTCTGTGTGCAACATAATCGGGATGTTTAAAACCTATGTCACTGGGTTGTTTTGATGTCTCTGGCACTGGATGCCTTGTTGGGTACAAGGCATCATGAAATCTGAAGATTACCAAAGGATTTTGGGTTGCAATCTAGTGCCCAGTGTCAGAAAGCTGGATTTGCATCCTAGGTCATGGACAATGACCCCAAACATACATCAACAATCACCAGAAACGGATGGAAACAAACTGCTGCAGAGTTCTGAGGTGTCCAGCAATAAGTCTGGATCTAAGCCTCATTGAACACCTGTGGAGAGATCTTAAAATTGCTGTTGGGAGAAGGCACTCTTCAAATATGAGAGACCTGGAGCAGTTTGCAAAAGAAGAGTAGTTCAAAGTTCTAGTAGTGAGGTATAAGAAGCTTGTTGATGGTTATAGTGTCATGATCCAGTCCGGGGTTTGTTTCTGCTGTCTTCTCTCTGGACTGGTCATGTGGGGTTAATTCTCTCTGCCTTGTCTTGGTGCTGGATGGGCTGTTTCATTCCTCTGCAGCCTGTGGCCAGCCTCAGCTATAGTTCATGATTCCAGGCTAGAGCATTTGACCCGTATACCCTTGTGATCCTTCTGCCTCAGACTTCCCCTACAGTGTATGACTCAGCCTGATCTCTGAACCCCGTCTCTTGTTTTCCATTCCTGATACCGCATTCCCGACTGGTTTTGACTCTTTGGCTTGTACCCCGACTGCGTCTTACGTCTCACGTTTTGGATACGACGTTCCCGGTAGGCTCTGACATCTAGCTTGTCTATGACTTCTTGCTTTGCTGTGACCTTTGGTACTTCTGCTACTGACAGTGTATGACTTGGCTTGTTTGACCACTCTTTCGTACCTTAAAACGTGTGGCAAAGTGTATCGCTACGGTATTTGTGCAAAACTCATTATCAACTATAGCCCTGGTAAGAGGTTGGCACTGCACAGCAAAACACTATAGGCAGCAAATTTAATGCAGTGATAGCACCAGAAAATCTCTCAGAATACCACACTAATTGTACAGCACATTGCTCCACATATTATGACTTCTCTTACCAGCCCTACTTCTCACAACAGAATATAAAATGCAAACTCTCCCTAACTAAAGATCGCATGAAGTAGAAAGTGGTTAGCCAGGGCTATTATAGCCATGTGACGCCCCCCTAAACAAGCACCTCTGCAATGCCCTTCTCAATGGTGTAATCACTATGTGCCAACTCGTGCACAGTAGCAGTCCTTGCTTATTGCAAAAAGCATAGCTTCTGGAGACGTTTTGTCAGAATTTTTGGATGCACTATTTCGGTTTGGCCAGAACCCGACTTTTGCGAAAGTCGCGCACTTATAGTTCTACGGACTGTTACGTCTTAAGTGTTGGGCACATAAACCCAAAATCTCTATGGAGGTTTTGTTACCTTGAGGCCTAGTTTTTTACCTTGCTTATGGCATGTACAGCATCAAATGGGACAGCATGTTTGAATCTTGCTTGTTGTTGTGGAATGAGCATTGGCAGAAGAGAACTGTCTGGGACTTGGTATTCAATTGATGAGCATTTAGCAATCAGGTTAGAAGGCCGTTCCCAGTAGATGTCCTCCCATTGTGTTTAGATCTTAACATTGCATAACAAACGGGTAGTACACCTTGTCCGGTTGAATTTGGTCTCTGTCCTGATGTCCAACAACAAGAAATTCTGAAGATAAAAGAATTTGCTCGCAATCTAGCGTCCACGTGCAGTAAGCGTTTGCAATCTAGTCTGCCCAATGACTTACATAGAGAAGTCTCCTAAAGGGTGCTGCTCGCAGCAGTTGCCAGCTGTCACAATAAGTCGTCTAGCCCTTACATGTGGAGAGACTCAAAACTGCCTGTTGGCGATCCCTTCAAAGCTCGAACTGGAGTAGCCCTTCAAGACGAAAATCAGTTTAAGTAGAGGTATAGGCCTTGTTGTGTTTTAGGTGCCCTGAGTCCGGGTTTGTTTTCGCATTCCTCTGACTGGCATGTGGGTATTCTTGTGCGTTGTCTTGTGTGACTAGGTGCCTTTTCATTCCCTGCACCTTCCGCTCAGCTATAGTTCATTGATTCCATGCATGAGCATTGCCCGTATACTTTAGGATACCTTGCTCAGACTCCAACAATGTGCAAGACCAGCCTCTTTAACCCGTCCTTGTTTTCCATTCTGTACTCGCATTCAGACTGTTTGATCTATGGCTTGTCCCACTCACATCCCTACCTCAGTTTTGGAACGACTTCCGAAGGTTGCAGCTGGCTTGTTATGATGCTAGGTCTTGCATGACGTTTGGTATTCTGCTGATGAAAGTGTATTTTACTGGCATATTTGAACTTTAGTAACTGTTTAACCTGACGCTCTTATGCATTCTAGGGTATGATGCAACCATTAAATACAGCAGTGGAGGTTTGTATTGAGCACATTACATATAAAATTGATTGCAGCATTATTCCAAAGGGTGTGCAACCAAATATAAGTTGAGGGTGCCAACAATTTTGTCCTTCCATTTAATCGTTTTCTGTGAAATTATGTCCAATTTGCCTTTTTTTTCTGTTTTGTGTTGTTCCAATACACACAAAGAAAATAAACATGTGTATAACAAAACGTGTAATTGCAATAATTTTCTGAGAGAAATACTTCATTTAGAGGAACAATTTCAAGGGTGCTAACACTTTTGGCCATGACTGTATACTACTGGATGTGACCTTTCAAGTAATCATCTATTTGAACCTGATCCAGTAAGCAAAAAACGGATCCTTTCTAAATAGGAGAAAAACGGATGACCTTTTAACAGATTGTTTTTCCATAGACGTCAATGTTAAAAAAAAAACGGATACAGCAGAGATCAGTTATTTGAAAATGGACTAAAAAGTTGTATCTGCACAACTTTTTTGTTAGTGGATTGCTGCTGGATACATTCTCACTGATGAATACTGGACATGTGAACTTAGCCTTAACCCCTTAACGTCCAATGAAGGACATAGCCCGTCATGGCCAGGAGTCAGTTCCCACACAAGGACGGGCTATGTCCGTCACGCAGTGACAGTTCACTGCTGACAGCTGTCACTGACAGCTGAGCAGCATGGGAAGAGGTGTGGGGACCCATGCTGTCGGTCTGTAAGGAGGTGGCGGGCAACCTCAAGTGCCTCCTCTCTCCATCACGTTGTTCGCACATTTACCTGCACCTCACTGTTTACTAATGTACATATACTGTGATGTCAATGTATTGTAATGTGAATGTACTATTTATAGGTTTAGGGCTAGAATAGGACATAGTGTAGTATAGAATAGAGGGGGGCACATTAGTGATAGGGAATAGCATAGAATAGAGTAGGAGATAGGTAGCACAGGGGTTAAGTGAATGGAAGGGGCAGCGCAGAGCAGGGAAGTATGATTAGGATACTTCCTGATTTTAGTAAGAAGCCCGGACAGCCTGCCCAAGGGCAGGTCGTGTGAGCAGTAGTGAAGTAGAGTGTTGCAAGCCATGGGGATAAGTCTGCGGATGACAGTAAGGGGCCCCAGGCTGGAGAATAGTGCCAACGGGCACCAGCGGGACAGGAACATCCCCAGGCAGGATCCGGGGTCTAAGCTGGTAACACGAAAGGCACAGATGGGACACGGATTGTCCAATGATATTAATGGGACACAGGCTGCCCAAGGAAACAGGTGGGACATGGATTGTCCAAGCATACAGATGGGATGCGGACTGTCCAGGGATATAGTTGAGCTTGCCGGGAAAGGACAGCTGATAGACAAGATAGAGCCTGTCAGGATGGCAGAGACAGATATGAAGATGACTCTGTGCTTGCCGTGTGCTGTCTATGTGATGAAAGCACTGTTGTCCAGTAAAGTTGTGTTGTTTGAAAAGACTTGTGACTCTGAGACGTTTTGTGAAGCCGGAGTGACAGAGACTGAGGGGACTCCAGCAACTGAAGTGAGTACTCTGCTGCACATATCACATGCACAATAGAAGGGACTGTGTATTTCCTCTGTGAGGCCCCAGGGTGCGGGAACATTACAGGTCGTTGCCATGACTACCACCCTGGCCGCCTTACAGAATTGGCGTAGTCGTCAGGATGCCAATACCTTATGTGCAGAGAGCGGAGGTGCCCCGAAAATAGCAGTTGCGAGAGAGTTAAAAATAGCGGTTGTTAAACACTTAAAGATGGCGCCGAACACTGACAAGAAGAAGGCGGTCAGTGGCGCAAAAACTGGAAGCGGTGCTGCCTATTGTGGGCATCTTAAGGAGTTTGTATGTTCTCCCCATGTTTGCGTGGGTTTCCTCCGGGTACTCCGGTTTCCTCCCACATTCCAAAAACATACAGATAGGGAATCTAGATTGTGAGCCCCTTCAGGGACAGCGACAATAATGTGTGCAAACTGTAAAGCGCTGCGGAATATGTTAGCGCTATATAAAAATAAAGATTATTATTATTATCTTAAGAAGGAAAGGGCGCGAAGAAGGAAGAAACAGTGGCCTGAGAAGAGGCCACGTCCCATTGTGACTGATGCCTGCCCAAGAAGGGTGAGGCAGGAGAAGAAAGCCATCGAGGATGAAGACACCACGGGTGCCGAAGATTCGGAGACTGTAATTTTGCACCATCTTGGGTATTGTGCTGGGATTTGCCTGTTTTGTGGTGCAATAAAGTATTGCCACGCTGTGTTACCCTCACCCTGCGTTGTCTGAGTAGCATTACGCCCACGGTGAAAGGAGAGCGGACCATAGCACCCACTGACCTCCACGTCTTCACACCGTTTCTTCAATAAAGCTTACTACCTGCAATGACTACACTGCAACCTCTCCTTCTCCTGTCTCCTTCCCCATCATCCTTTAGAATGTAAACCCTCAAAGGCAGGGTCCTCTTCCCTCTGTAAAAGTCTATCATTATTAATATGTTTAGTGTAAGTTATATCTGTATTTTGTATGTAACCCATTCTCATGTACACTACCATGGAATCAATGGTGCTATATAAGTAAATAAAACTACCTTTTCACCCCCAATGGGGGTGATCTTTTTTGTCCTTTCTCATGCTCGGATCCTCTACCAGAGGTCTGGGAGTTGAGGGTTAGGCGCAGGATCTTAGTTTTTCCCAGCATTGCGCTTTTCTGGACAGAGAGCTCAGATTTTGCTCCTGGGATCTGTTGTAGCCATTTTCCCAACTTAGAGGTCATTGCTCCAAGTGCTCCTATCACCACTGGAATTACTGTTGCCTTCACCTTCCACATCTTCTCCAGTTCTCCTTTGAGGCCCTGATATTTCTCCAGCTTCTCATATTCCTTCTTTCTGATATTGCGGTCACTTAGCACTGCCACATCTATCATTGCTGTCTTCTGATCCTTGTCTACTATCACAATGTCTGGTTGGTTAGCCAACACCGCTTATCCATCTGGATCTTGACATCCCACAGGATTTTAGCCCTTTCATTCTCCACCACTTTCTCTGAGGTCTCCCACCTGGACTTATGGGGACTCAACCCATATGCTGTGCAGATGTTCCTGTATACAATTCCTGCTACTTGGTTGTGGCGTTGGGTATACGCTGTTCCTGCTTGCATTTTGCATCCTGCCACTATGTGTTGAACTGTTTCTGAGGTTTCTTTGCATAGTCTACACCTTGGGTCTTGTCTTGTGTGGTAGATTACTGATTCTATGGATCTGGTACTTAGTGCTTGCTCTTGTGCCACTATGATTATTGCCTCTGTGTTGGCTCAGAGTCCAACTTTCTACAGCCATTGGTAAGATTTCTCCATGTCAGCTACCTCCATTATCTGTCGATGGTACATCCCATGCAGTGGCTTGTCTTGCCATGACGCTTCATGTTCGTGTTCTTCCTTCCAGATCTGTTGTTGTTGCTGCCTTAGGGTTTCTCTCAGCATGTCATATCTTTTGGTGCCATTCTTCTGATCTATTCCTGGATACTCCTTGTTTCATCCATGATGGTAGCTTGGATGCTTATCAAGCCTCGACCACCCTTCTGTCTGTTGGTAATACAATCTTTGGGTGTTAGACTTAGGATGGAGACCTCCATGCTTTGTAAGGAGCTTTCGTGTCTTCACATCTGCAGCTTCCATCTCTTCTTTTCTCCAGCACAGTATGCCAGCAGGGTATCTGATAACTGGCAGGGCATATGTATTGATGACGCAGATTTTATTCTTCCCATTGAGCTGGCTCTTAAGGACCTGTCTTACCCTTTGATGGTATTTGGATGTTGCTGCTTTCCTTGCCTCCACATCATAGTTACCGTATTCCTGTGGGATGCCAAGGTACTTGTAGCATGTCTTTACATCTGCAATGTGCACTGCTGTTTATTCCACAGCCTCAATCTTGACTACCTTGCCTCTATTTATTACCAATCGGCTGCACTTCTCCAGTCCGAAGGAAATCCCGATGTTTTCACTGTAGATTCTTGTCAGGTGGATCAGTGAATTGATGTCTCATTCATTTTTCGCATACAGCTTGATGTCATCCATGTAGAGGAGGTGGCTGATGGTGCTACCATTCTTGAACTTGCATCCATAGCCAGACTCTGTAATTATCTGACTAAGGGGGTTCAAGTCTATGCAGAACAGCAATGGGAACAGTGCATCACTTTGGTATATGCCTCATTTGATGGTCACTTGTGCTATTTGTCTTGAGTTGACTTCCAATGTTCTCTATAGCCCCATTGAGTTTCTGAGGAAGGTTCTTAATTTCCTGTTGACATTGTACAGAGCCAAGCATTCACAGATCCATGTGTGTGGCATTGAGTCATAGGCTTTCCTGTAGTCAATCCAGACTGTGCTGAGATTGGGCTGTCTGGATCTTGAGTCTTGAGCGACTGCTCTATCTTCTAGGAGCTGGTGCTTAGAGCCTCTGGTGTTAGTCCCAATGCCTTTCTGAGCTGAATTCATGTGCTGGTTCATATGGTTCTGTATCTTGGTAGCTATGATGCCTGACAGGAGTTTCCATGTTGTTGTAAGGCAGGTTATTGGGCGGTAGTTGGATGGACCTGTTCCTTTGTGCGAATACTTCATGATCAGTACTCTTCTTCCTTGTGTTAGCCAAGCTGGGTGGTGGCCTGCTTCTAGCAGTTGGTTCATCTGCTTTGTGATGCGTTCATGTACCGCTGTTGTCTTTAGCCAGTAGGTGTGGCTCATGTCTGGGCCAGGTGCTGTCCAGCTCTTCATATTCTTGACCCGCTGTTGGATGTCTGCTTCTGTAATGGTGACTGGTTCTTGCTCTAAGTGGTTGCTGTGTTTCATTCTCACATCTTGCAGTCACATTGCACTGGTGTTGTGCGTTTTTCCTTCTCTCATATGTTCCTCCAGTATTGTTCAGTCTCTGCTATTGGTGGAGTTGCTGCCTTTTTTTCTGTTACTCCGTATCTGGGAGTACATCTTGGATAGTTCTTTGGAGATCAGGTCATTTATCCTCTTGGCCTCAGCTTCTCTAGTGCAGTGTTCCCCAACACCAGTCCTCAAGGCCCACCAACAGGTCATGTATTCAGGATTTCCTTAGTATTGTTCAGGTCATAATTGCATCACCTATGCAATACAAAGGAAATCCTGAACATGATCTGTTGGTGGGCCTTGAGGACTGAAGTTGGGGAACCCTGCTCTAGCGCTGCTCCCTAGTCTTGCAGCGAGTGCTGTGAGCCTTTGTTTAGCAGTCTCTGGGATTTCAGTTGGGTTCAGGTCTTTGTACTTGTCCAGCTTGGTCTTTACACCCTTTTATACTTGCTCTTTACACCCTTCTGTTAGATAGCTGACTTCCCTTCGTGTCACCTTGATTTTTGTCTCCAGTCTTCTTTTCCAAGGGGGGCACATACTTCTGTTGTTCCTGCTGGTTGTATAGTGAAGCATTTCCATGATTGCAGAGGCAGTAGCATTGATCAGTTTATTAGTTTATTAGTTTGGTCTGCTGTTATAGTAGCCTATCATCAGATCCAGGTTCTCTTGCCTTGTCCATGCACAGTTTGTTCCGGTAGACCATTTATCATCAGATTGTCCTGGTTCCTCAACAACTGACTCGGACCTATATAAGTAAATAATATATATAGGTACTGTATATATATTCATTTTGCAGTAAGGAGTATATTCAAAGTAAAAAGGAGAACATAGTGTGATCCAGTCGGCAAATGTATTAAAAAATCTCTGAAAGTATTGATATATACACCACTCTGTCTGTGGTCTCGGCTGTGACAAGCACATAACTACTGTTCATTTCAGATAAAGCAAATTTCAGTGCTTCACTATCTATTATTTATATCCCCTTAATGGTTTTGCATCTTCCCACAAATTAATTTAATTACAGAAGCACAGCCATAGTCACTAAATACTGCACAGAAGAATAACTAGGAAGAAAGAAAAGCTGTAAATAAATGTCTGGATATATTAACTGTTTGCCGGCAATGTAGAAATATATCAATGATGTGCAGACTTTATGGGCTAGCATTCAAAACTGAAAAATCTGTTGTAGATTCAGGATGACTTTCATTACATGGGCTATTTTTGTGCCTTATGTTTTTATTGCCACTAGACAAGTTTTCATCTTTGACCATAAGAACTAATATCTGTAAACTTTTTTTCAGATTATTAAGGTAAAGTTGCTTTTATATTATGCAAACAACTTTTGCCGCTCAGTACATAGATGTATGAGGGTTGTATTTTGAGGGATGAGTTGTAGTTTTGAAAAAATGCTATTTTGTCATTGTATGGTAAAAATGACCTGGAAACCTTATTCTCCAAGTCAGTACACTTATGGCTATACAAAACTTGCATTTTTTATTTTTTGTTAAAGGAGTATTTTCAACTTGTCTCCTGAGCAGCAATTGCAATGTAGTCTCCTTACAGCAGTGTTCCCCAACTCCAGTCTTCAAGAGTCACCAACATATCATGTTTTCAGGATTTCGTTAGTATTGCACAGATGATGGAATTATGACCTAGGCAATATTATGGAAATTCTGAAACATGATCTGTTGGTGGCTCTTGAGGACAAGACTTGGGAAACACTGCCTTAAAGTCTCCTTACTTTATAGTTGCTTAGGGGAGAAGGTGGTGTTCTTTGAGCAACCCCCACATGACCTTTACGTCCAAGGTTCTCTGTCTCCCTTTGATGCAGGATCCGGCGCTGAACCCACATCTTCCCCTGCACATGACAGCTGATTTGATCAGCTGACATTTGCCTCTAACAGCAGAGGGTGGATCCACGATCCACCTGCGGCATTTAACATGTTAAATGCCTCTATCAATCTCTGACAGCGGCATTTAACTCACGCGAACTGGCAACGTGTGATAAGACACGCCCACTAGCACCCCTGTCATGTGATCGCGGGGCTCTGAAGGGTTGTCATGTCAGTCAGGGCTTTTCAGAAGACCGTGTGCCTGTTATTGTAAATCTCCTATGAGCATCTGCCAGTTGCCGTCATTCATAGGAGATCATGATTTATGCTACACATAGTAAGACCGGGGTCACACTTGCGAGAAACTCGCGCGAGTCTCGGACCTCAAAATTTAATTTTTATGCCCAGAAATTAGAGTCATCTTACATAAAATAGTTAATAAATAACATTTCCCACATGTCTACTTTGCATCAGCACAATTTTGGAAACATTATTTTTTTTGTCAGGAAGTTATGTGTTAAAATTTGACGAGCGATTTCTCATTTTAACAACAAAATTTGCAAAACCAAATGTGAGATGGTCCATAAAAAAAATGAAGTGACTTTAAGTGGCCTATATGACAGAAAATACCCCCAAAAATGACACCATTCTTAAAACTGCACACCTCAAGGTACTCAAAACCACAAACAAGAAGTTTATTAACCCTTCAGGTGCTTCACAGGAATTTTTGGAATGAGGAAGAAAAAAAAAAACATTTACCATACTTTTCTTTCACAAAAATGTTCATTTAAACCTAATTTTTTTTACTTTCACAAAGGTAACAGAAGGAAATGGACCATTCACTTTGTTGTGCAATTTCTCCTGAGCATGCCGATACCCCATATGTGGGGGAAATCTACTGTTTGGGTGCACGGCAGGGTATGGGAAGGAAGGAGCGCAATTTGACTTTTTGAATGCAAAATTTGCTGCCATAATTAGCGTACGCCATGTGGTGTTTGGAGAGCCCTGATGTGCCTAAACAGTGGAAACATCCAACAAGTGACACCATTTTGGAAACTAGACTCCTTTGGGACCTTATCTAGATGTGCATTGAGCACCTTGAACCCCTAGGTGCTTCATAGAAGTTTATAACATTAAGCCGTGAAAATAAAAAAATCACATTTTTCACACAAAAAACTTTTTTAGCTACAAATTTTGTATTTTCACAAAGGCAAAAGGAGAAAATGGAACCCAAAGTTTGTTGTGCAATTTCTCCTAAGTTCACTGATACCCCATATGTGGTCGAAAACTACTTTTGAGGCACAGTGCAAAGCCCAGAAGGGAAGTAGCACCATATTACAGTGCAGATTTTGCTGCACTTGTTTTAGGGTGCAATGTTACATTGGCAGAGTCCATGAGGTGGCAGAACAGCAGAAGCTTCTATAAGTGACCCCATTTTACCAATTAAACCTCTCAATGAATTAATCAGTGATTAAATTGACACCACAGGTGTGTCACAGACTTTTATACCATTGGCTATAAGTCAAGAAAAATTAAGTTAAATTTTTACCACCAAGATTGTGTGTTAGCCCCATGTTTTACATTTTCACATTGGGAAATGGGTAATAATGGCACCAGAATTTGTCCCACAATTTCTGCTGAATTTAGAAATACTGTACCCCATATGTGGCTGTACAGTACAACTTTGCCATACAGAGTGACATGGGAGGGGCAGAGCGCTATTTGCCTCCTGGAGCGCAGATTTTACTAGACTAGTTTGAGGATTCCATTTAAAGAGCCCCTAAGTGCTAGAAAAGCAGAATCCCCCTCAAGTGACCACATATTGGAAATTATAAACCTTTGGGAATTTATCTACAGATGTAGTGACGATTTTTACTCCATGGGTGTTTTCCAGAAACAAGGAGCAGTGGATGTTGCTGAGTGAAAATTGCAAACTGCCGTTGTAGTGACCAGTACACTGCAGTCACCAGTACATTATGTCCAGCTCATGCTTCTGGAGACATGCACCTGCAAATTAGGCAGGCTCTCATCACTACAGAAATGCAAAACATGTGGATGCTAAATGTGGTTTAGGCACATTGGGGCTCAGAAGGGGGGCATTTGGATTTGGGAGTGGAGAATTTGCTGAATATATTTTGGGGGGTGAGGAGCCATTTCACTTTTCCAGATACTTTTTACTACCAGTAATGTGGAAGCTCCCTATATTTCCGTTAACAGGTGACAGATCTGAGTGGGGACTTGCTTTTTTTGTGGGTTGAGTTGAAGCTTTTATTAGAAACATTTTACATAACGTTTGGGCTCACATTTTTCCTGCGCTCTACGCTGAGCACTTACCTTGAGGTTTCAATCTAAATCTCCGAGTGACGTGACAGATAAAACCCCCGAGGGATCCGTTCACTATAATGAGGCAGCAGATTTACTCTGAACTCCATCTGGTCTCTCAGCGGTGTCCTTTTCAAAAGTGCATAAAACTGTGGCCAACGGCACTTTTATGCAATCCATCTGCCTCATTATAGGGAATCTTCTGCCAGAGGTCCTGTCTGAATCACGTATTTCAGAGTTACACGGAAACCCCAGTGTAAGCGCTCAGCGCAGAGCGCAGGATAAATGTGCGCAGAGCCTTACTGTGATCTTTGAGAGGCAAAATGAAAAAATCAACAGCATGTAAAGAATTGGCTTTATTTATTTTTTACGCCGCTCCTCATGTGGTATAAGTGATTAGGCGACTTTATTCTCGGGTCGGTGCGATTAAAGCGATACCAGATTTATATCGGGTTTTTATGTTTGGCTGCTGTCACACGCTAAAAGATGCTTTCTATTGCGAAAACTAGTTTTTGCATCACCATATTTTCAGAGCTATAATTTTTCCATATTTTGGCCACAGAGTCATGTGAGGGCATGTTTTTTGCGGGAAGAGCTGACATTATTGATACCTTTTTTGGGCACATGACATTTTTTTGATTGCTTTCTATTCTGATTTTTGTGTGACAGAATGAACAAAAATAGCAATTCAGGAATTGCTTTTTGTTTGTTTTTTTATACCGTTCCATGTGTGGTAAAATTGGTAAGACCGCTTTATTCATCAGGTCAGTACGATTACAGAGATACCTCACTTATATCTTTTTATGTTTTAGCGCTTTTACGCAAAAACTATTGTATGAAGAAAAAAATTATTATTTTTGCATCACTTTATTATGAGAGCTATAACTTTTTTGTTTTTCTGCTGATGGAGCTGTATGATGGCTTGTATTTTGAATGACAAGATGACGTTTTCAGATGTACCATATTATTTACATCCGTCTTTTAGATTGCGTATTATTGCACTTTTTGTTCGGTGGTATGATAAAGCATTGTTTTTCGCCTCGTTTTTTATTTATTTTTTACGGTGTTCATTAACGGAGTTAACTAGTGAGCCAGTTTTATAGAGCGGGCCGTTACGGACTCAGAGATACCAAATTTGTGTAGTTTTTTTTTATTTACATAAATAAATGTATTTATTGGAAAATATTTATTTCTTTTTTTTGTTTATTTAGGGATTTTTAACCCCTCTCTGACATTAGACGTACTATCCCGTCCATAAAACCCATGCCATTCTGCCCATGGACGGGATAGTACGTCATAGGCGATCAGCTGCGCTCCTGAGGGGAGCGCAGCTAATCGCCGCCGGGTGTCAGCTGATTATCACAGATGACACCCGTGACTGTGTGTCAGGAGCGGTCACGGACCGCTCCCGGCACATTAACCCCTAGCACACCGCGATCAAACATGATCGCGGTGTACTGGGGGCACAGGGGAGGATCGCGCAGGGTGGGGGCTCCCTGCGCGCCCCCCTGAGACCCTCAGACCAGCGCGATGTGATCGCGCTGTTCTGAGGGCTTCCTCCCTCCCAGGACCCGGATCCAAGATGGCGCCGGGGTCCTGGAGGGAGGCGGCTACCTCAGTGCCTGCCGAGAGCAGGCACTGAGAAGCCTGCTGCACTGCCTGAGCGATCGCTGGTGTGACAGTGTGCTGTGCACACTGTCACACCAGCGATCTGATAAAACACAGTGATGTCCCACCCTGGGACAAAGTAAAAAAGTTAAAAAAGTAAAAATAAACATGTTATAAAAAAAAATCCAAAATAAATTTAAAAAAAAAAAATATTCCCCAATAAATTCATTTCTTCCTGTAAATAAAAAAAACAAAACAATAAAAGTACACATATTTGGTATCGCCGCGTCCGTAACGACCCCCCCTATAAAACTGTCCCACTAGTTAACCCCTTTAGTGAACCCCTTAAAAAAAAAAAAAAACGAAGCAAAAAATCAATGCTTTATCATCATACCGCCGAACAAAAAGTGGAATAACGCGCGATCAAAAAGACCGAGATAAATAAACATGGTACTGCTGAAAACGTCATCTTGTCCCGCAAAAAACGAGCTGCCATACAGCATCATCAGCGAAAAAATAAAAAAGTTATAGCTCGCAGAATAAAGCGATGCAAAAATAATTATTTTTTATATAAAATTGTTTTATTCTATAAAAGCGCCAAAACATAAAAAAATGATATAATTGAGGTATCGCCATAATCGTACTGACCCGAAGAATAAAACTGCTTTATCAATTTTACCACACGCGGAACAATAAAAACGCCTCCCCCAAAAGAAATTCATGAATTGCTGATTTTTGTTCATTCTAACCTCCCAAAAATCGAAATAAAAAGCGATCAAAAAATGTCACCTGCTCAAAAATGGTACAAATAAAAACGTCAACTCGTACCGCAAAAAATAAGACCTCACATGACTCTGTGGGCCAAAATATGCAAAAATTATAGCTCTCAAAATGTGGCGATGCAAAAAACTATTTTTGCAATAAAAAGCGTCTTTTAGCGTGACAGCTGCCAATCATAAAAACCCGCTATAAATAGTAAATCAAACCCCCCTTTATCACCCCCTTAGTTAGGGAAAAAATAATAAATTAAAAAAATGTATTTATTTCCATTTTCCCATTAGGGTTAGGGTTAGGGTTGCGGCTAAAGTTAGGGTTAGGGTTGGCGCTAAAGTTAGGATTAGGGTTAGGGTTGGGATTAGGGGTGTGTTAGAGTTAGGTTTGTGGTTAGGGTTGGGACTAGGGTTAGGGGTGTGTTGGGGTTAGGGTTGGAGTTAGAATTGGGGGGTTTCCGCTGTTTAGGCACATCAGGGGCTCTCCAAATGTGACATGGCGTCTGATCTCAATTCCAGCCAATTCTGCGTTGAAAAAGTCAAACGGTGCTCCTTCACTTCTGAGCTCTGCCATGCATCCAAACAGTAGTTTATCCCCACATATGGGGTATCAGCGTACTCTGGACCCCAAGAGTTATTGTGCAATTTGTCCTATTTCTTCTGTTACCCTTGGGAAAATAAAAAACTGGGGGCGAAAATATCATTTTTGTACAAAAAAAATTATTTTTTTGTTTTTACGGCTGTACATTATAAACTTCTGTGAAGCACTTGGGGCTTCATAGCGCTCACCACACACCTAGATAAGTTCCTTGTGGGGTCTATTTTCCAAAATGGGGTCACTTGTTGGGATTTCCACTGTTTAGGCGCATCAGGGGCTCTCCAAATGCGACATGACGCCCCCAGACCATTCCATCAAAGTCTGCAATCCAAAACGTCACTACTTCCCTTCCGAGCCCCAACGTGTACCCATACAGTGGTTTTCTCCCACATATTGGGTATCAGCGTACTCAGGACAAATTGGGCAACAACTTTTGGGGTCCAATTTCTCCTGTTACCCTTGTGAAAATAAAATATTGGGGCGAAAAAATCATTTTTGTAAAAAAAAAAGGATTTTTTATTTTTACGGCTGTGCGTTATAAACTTCTGTGAAGCACTTTGGGGTTCAAAGTGCTCACCACACATCTAGATAAGTTCCTTGTGGGGTCTATTTTCCAAAATGGGGTCACTTGTGGGGGGTTTCCACTGTTTAGGCGCATCAGGGGCTCTCCAAATGCGACATGACGCACCCAGACCATTCCATCAAAGTCTGCAATCCAAAACGTCACTACTTCCCTTCCGAGCCCTGACGTGCGCCCATACAGTAGTTTTCTCCCACATATTGGGTATCAGCGTACTCAGGACAAATTGGACAACAACTTTTGGGGTCCAATTTCTCCTGTTACCCTTGTGAAAATAAAATATTGGGGCGAAAAAATCATTTTTGTAAAAAAAAAAAGATTTTTTATTTTTACGGCTGTGCGTTATAAACTTCTGTGAAGCACTTTGGGGTTCAAAGTGCTCACCACACATCTAGATAAGTTCCTTGTGGGGTCTATTTGCCAAAATGGGGTCACTTGTGGGGGGTTTCCCACTGTTTAGGTGCATCAGGGGCTCTCCAAATGTGACATGACGCCCCCAGACCATTCCATCAAAGTCTGCAATCCAAAATGGTGTCATTTATGGGGGTTTCCACTGTTTAGGCAGATCAGGAGCTCTCCAAACACGACATGGCATCCAGCCAATTCTGCGTTGAAAAAGTCAGACGGCGCTCCTTCCCTTCCAAACTCTGCCATGCACCCAAACAGTGGTTTACCCCCACATATGGGGTATCAGCGCACTCAGGACAAATTGCACAATAACTTTTGGAGTCTTGTTACCCTTGGAAAAATAAAAATTGGGGTGAAAAGATCATTTTGTGGAAAAAATATGATTTTTAAATTTTACGGCTCTACGTTATAAACTTGTGTAAAGCACTTGGGGTTCAAATTGCTCATCAAAAATCTAGATAAGTTCCTTAGGGGGTCTAGTTTCCCAAATGGGGTCATTTGTGGGGGGTTTCCAGTGTTTAGGCACATCAGGGGCTCTCCAAATGCAACATGGCATCCAAACTCAATTCCAGCCAATTTTGGTTGGAAAAAGTCAAATGGTGCTCCTTCCATTCCGAGCTCTGCCGTGCGCCCAAACAGTGGTTCCCCCCCACATATGGGGTATCAGCATACTCAGGACAAATTGTACAACAACTTATGTGGTCCAATTTCTCCTGTTACCCTTGGGAAAATAAAAAATTAGTGACTAAAAGATAATTTTTGTGGGAAAAAAATAGGATTTTTTATTTTCATGCCCGGGCATTATAAACTTGTGTGAAGCACTTCGGGGTCCAAAGATCTAGATAAGTTCCTTAGGATGTCTAGTTTCCAAAATGGGGTCACTTGTGGGGGTTTCCACTGTTTAGGCTCATCTGGGGCACTGCAAACGGAACATGACCCCATTAACGTCTGCATTCCAAAACGTTACTACTTCCTTTCCAAGCCCTGCCGTGCGCCCAAACAGTTTCCCCCCCCCACATATGGGGTATCAGCGTACTCAGGACAAATTGGACAACAACTTTTGGGTCCGATTTCCTTGGGAAAATTCAAAAATTTGGGACTAAAAAATCATTTTTGTGGAAAATTGATTTTTTTTTTTTCACACCCAGGCTTTATAAACTTTTGTGAAACACTTGAGGTTTCAAAGTGCTCACTACAGATCTAGATAAGTACCTTAGGGGGTCTAGTTTCCAAAATGGTGTCACTTGTGGGGGGTTTCCACTGTTTAGGCGCATCAGGGGCTCTCCAAACGCGACATGGCATCCAATCTAAATTCCAGCCAATTTTAGTTTGAAAAAGTCAAACGTCGCTCCTTCCCTTACGAGCTCTGCCGTGTACCCAAACAGTGGTTTTCCCCCACATATGGGGTATTGGCGTACTCAGGAGAAATTGCATAACAACCTTATCTGTCCATTTTCTCCTTTTACCCTTGTGAAAATAAAAAAAAAGTTTGTAAAAGATAATTTTTGTGGCTAAAAAGTAAAATATTCATTTTTTCCTTCCACGTTGCTTTAGTTACTGTGAAGCACCTGAAGGGTTAATAAACTTCTTGAATGTGGTTTTGAGTACCTTGAGGGGTGCAGTTTTTAGAATGGTGTCACTTTTGGGTATTTTCTGCATATAGACCCCTCAAAGTGACTTCAAATGTGAGGTGGTCCCTAAAAAAAATGGCTTTGTAAATTTTGCTGTAAAAATGAGAAATCGCTGGTCAACTTTTAACCCTTATAACTTCCTAACAAAAAAAAATTTTGGTTCCAAAATTGTGCTGATGTAAAGTAGACATGTGGGAAATGTTATTTATTAACTATTTTGTGTGATATATTTCTCTGTTTTAAGGGAATAAAAATTCAAAGTTTGAAAATTGCAAAATTTTAAAAATTTTCGCCATATTTGCATTTTTTTCAAAAATAAACGCAAGTTATATCGAAGAAATTTTACCACTAACATGAAGTACAATATGTCACGAGAAAACATCTCAGAATCGCGAAGATCCGTTGAAGCGTTCCAGAGTTATAACCTCATAAAGAGACAGTGGTCAGAATTGTAAAAATTGGCCCGGTCATTAACGTGCAAACCACCCTTGGGGTGAAGGGGTTAAAAAAAATATATTTAGACTTTGTAATATTTATTTTTTTCCTTTTTTACATTGTCCCAGGATGGGACATTACTATGTTACATCAGATCGCTGATCTGACACTGCACTGCAGAGTATCAGATCAGGAATTAAAAGGCAGAGAAGGAGGCATGCCAGCGACTGCTCTCAGCAGGTGCTCACAAGCCACCTTTCCTGTAGGACCTGGAAGGACCCCGTGACCATCTTGGTGCCTGGGGTCTCCATGGAGACCATCAGAACTACGTAATTTCATCTTGTTGTCCTGATAGAAGCATGCAGGGAGCCACCTCCTCGTGCGGTGCTTCTCTATGCAGCTGTCACTTCTGACAGCTGCATCAGAGTGGTTAAATGCCCACGATTGGTGCTAGCACCAATCGTGGGCATTGCTGCAGGGTGTCAACTGTCACATACAGCTGACATCCGGACCCAATTGCCGCAGCGCTCAGCATGAGGCCGCGTGATCACAGCGCCGTACATAACTTCTCATGTCAGGAAGGGGTTAAGGGTAGGTTTAATTTTTAACACTGAGAGATAGAATATCAAAAATAAAATCCAGAAAATCACATTGTATAAGTTATATAAATTTATTTGCATTTTGCAGTGAGAAATAAGTATTTGATCCCCTACCAACCATTAAGAGTTCTGGCTCCTACAGACCAGTTAGACGCTCCTAATCAACTCGTTACCTGCCTTAAAGACAGCTGGATTACATAGTCACCTTTATAAAAGACTCCACAGACTCAATTAATCAGTCAGACTCTAACCTCTACAACATGGGCAAGACCAAAAAGCTTTCTAAGGATGTCAGGGACAATCATAGACCTGCACAAAGCTGGAATGGGCTACAAAACCATAAGTAAGACGCTGGGTGAGAAGGAGACAACTGTTGGTGCAATAGTAAAAAATGGAAGAAATACAAAATTACTGACAATCGACATCGATCTGAGGCACCATGCAAAATCTCACCACGTGGGGTATCCTTGATCATGAGAAAGATGAGAGATCAGTCTAAAACTACATGGGGGAACTTGTTAATGATCTCAAGGCGACTGGACCACAGTCACCAAGAAAACCATTGGTAACACATTATGCCTTAAATGTTTACAATTCTGTAGTGCCCGCAAGGTGCCCCTGCTCAACATGTGCAGGCCCGTCGGAAGTTTGCCGTTGAATACCTGGATGATTCTGTGAGTGATTTGGAAAAGGGTGCTGTAAGGAGGTGGCGGAGACCTTCAGTGCTCCCCTCTCCTAATGTTGGGCATAAGTGCCCCGTGCGGTATTCTGACGGTTTACCTATGTATTAATGTGTAATGTTCCTGTATTCCATCTCTTTGTATTGTGTACACTGTGTTGTAATGAACATGTTGACAATAGGGATAGCAAGAGGTTAACTAAGGGGGCTGGATCAGCAGCCCAAAGGAGCAGGGAGTTCCTCTCTCCCAGTCAGAGCCTGGGCGTGACTGCCTGAGGCAGGCCATGCATCTCCATCTGGGACAGAGGAGACCCCCATCTGAGAAATACACGTGTCCCCGTCCAGAACAGAAAGGACCCCCGGCTGGGGGATACAGCTGCCAGGACTGTTGGGCAGTAGGATCGGGTACTAGCACTGAGGAGGTGCCCTCCAAGAGACTGTTAGTTCTCAGGAGCCGAATGGGAGCTGATGTTTCTGCTGCTGCTGCCGAAAGAGCAGCATCTTTGAATAGGACAGCTCAGGAATTACTATTTTCTTTACTTCTTCATTAAAAAGTTTTCCTTGCTGGATTAGAAGTGAGCCTGTGTGTTCTCCTGGATCCTCATCACCAGTGACGGCAGTGAAGTGAAAGAGAAGGTAACTGACTGTGCTGTAGGTCTGGACTGTTCCTGTCTTTTTATGTGCAAGGGGGCGGGGTGCTTATGGACTGTTGCTTTAAATGGAATCTGTCATGACTACCACCCTGTGCCACCTTGTTGCAGTGCTGCGGTGAGATGAGACACTATCAAGCATGGAGGTAGAAGCATTATGTTTTAGGGGTGTTTCTCTGTTAGGGCACGGGACTTGTTCACCGCATCAATAGGAGAATGGATGGAGCCATGTACCATAAAATCCTGAGTGACAACCTCCTTCCCTCCGCCAGGACATTAAAAAATGGGTCGTGGCTGCGTCTTCCAGCAAGACAATGACCCAAAACATATAACCAAGGCAACAAAGGACTGGCTCAAAAAGAAGCACATTAAGGTCATGGAGTGGCCTAGCCAGTCTCCAGACCTTAATCCCATAGAAAAGTTATGGAGGAGTTGAAGCTCTGAGTTGCCAAGCGACAACCTCAAAATCTTAATGATTTAGAGATGATCTGCAAAGAGGAGTGGACCAAAATTCCTCCTGACATGTGCGCAAACCTAATCATCAACTACAAAAAATGTCTGGCTAATATGCTTGCCAACAAGGGTTTTGCCACCAAGTATTAAGTATTAAATACTTATTTCTCACTGCAAAATGCAAATAAATTTATATAATTTATACAATGTGATTTTCTGGATTTTATTTTGATATTCTATCTCTCAATGTTAAAATTAACCTACCCTTAAAATTATAGACTGTTCATGTCTTTGTCAGTGGGCAAACTTCAAAATCAGCAAGAGATCAAATAATTATTTCCCCCACTGTATATATTTTCACACAATGGATATAGAGAAGTATAACATAAGTAAATAGTGTAAGAAAAATTCAATGCAAATATCAAATGTAAACATACCATAAGTGAAAATGAGAAGCTCACCAAACAATCAAGACCGCAGGACTCCAAAGTCCGTTTCGCATTGTCTTTCTTAGTTTGACCTATTAAAGTGAGTATTGATAGAAAAAAAAAATTCCAACATCAGGCCTATCCAGCCCATCAGAGAAATCACTGGGTGGTCTCTTCTGGTTAAGTAACAAACTTGCCAACTCACACCAGGTTCACCACTTTCTTTTTCCTTTACTTCTTGTGACTAATGTACTGCCATTCAAGTGTGTAGTGGAACTTTGCACAGCCCCTTATGGGTGACATTTATTGATTATGCTTATGTAAGGATGCTTATGTAAGGGGTGTACCGGGACCGTGTGATACTTCACTCCCTCCCTTAATATATATTAATATATATATATGTAATTTGTCGATAGATGTATAATGTTGCTTGAATGTATATATTTTTACCTGCTGATATATGTATACATACATGTATTGTTGTGTCGGCTGTGTGTATAGTGTTAAGATAGGGAAAGCATAGTAGCCTTAGTAGGCCACTAGATGGGGGCACGTTAGTTAGATTGAGACAGTACTGTAAATAGTTAACTTAGGAGAGGCTGACCGTGGATAAGTATAGAAGTCTTCTTGTTTGTATTGAGTTAGGGCCTATTGCCCGTGTGGGGCAGTCAGCTCGGTAATGTTTAAGCAAGTTACACAGCCATTCAGAGTCCGGATGGACAGAGATGCAGCAGAAGCACATTACTACTGCAGATGAGAAGAGAAGCTTGAGAAGAGGTCCTAGAACAGTACAAGTGACTCAGGTCGATCACCATGTGACAGGTCATTGCAGGGCTGATACCCTCGTATCCGGGGCGAAACGGGTGAGGGAACTCCCAAACGCAGTGAGTCTGGACTGGGAGGATGCTGAGTTACCGCAAGTAATGTACTAGAGAACGAGAGAGCAGTGCAGAAGAAGTGATTGATGTGAACTGTTCAGTGTCAGTGTTTGAAGTTTGCAAAGGACTCTGTCTCTTTATGCGCCACAAACACCAGCAACGGAGCTTCAGCAAGCCCGATGGGACCCTGAAAGTGCAGAGGGTGATATGAAAGTATGCTGCAGAAGGGACAGTATTTTCCTGTGATTGGGAACCAGGGCACGCCAATGCCACTAGCCTCAGCCACGACTACGGCCCTGGCTCTGCCTCTCACACTAACATTATCTAGCCACTAATTCCACAGCGCTTTACAGTCATTATCAACACTGTCCCCATTGGGGCTGACAATCTATAATTCCCTATCAGTAAGTCTTTGGAGTGTGGGACGAAACTACAGAACCCGAAGGAAACACACTTAAATATGGAGAGAACATACAAACTCCTTGAGAATTTTGTTCTTGGTGGGATTTAAAACCCAGGACCCCAATGCTGCAAGACTGCAGTGCTAACTACTGAGCCACCATGGTGCAATTTAATGATGATGGTTAAAACAAGGGTTCTGGGCCTGAGACAGCCCCCATATGCAGAGGTGACATTGTGTCCTGATTTCCATCAAACCTTCTGAATTCAGGACTATGTCCCCACTCATGGCCTAATAATCCAATGATTCAAGTGAGGTAGGAAAGTGCAGTAGCTGTGGAACACCAGCCAGGCAGTGGGGATACTCAGTACGGGCCGCTTCTTAAAGGGCAGTGTCACGGCAGCAGTGACCCGGTCCATGGCCCTGGGCATCCAATAAAAGGGGAATTTGATGAAAAGGGAAATTAAAGAGTTTATAATAAAGTGTTCGTGACGCCACCCATGGTATTCGGTCAGGGGACCGACGCTGCAATGCAGATTCTCTGGGATGATGCTAGGGCAGCAAAGATGGTTAAGCCCTCCATGAGTAGGGCTAAGTCCCAGGGCAGCTAGGATGTTAGAGGAGAAGTTGGTAGAAAGTGTGGTGCAGGTGACGCAGGAAAGATCCAGAAGACACAACAGAGTGCAGTTTCCTTTACCTTTTACTGACTGTGCAAGTACAGTCCGGGGCTCAGGTTACAGATGGTTCTGGAGTCGATCAGCCTGAAAGCAATTGGGAATCTTCTTATTCAGGTGGGTTGTGAGGCCCCTTTCTAGCGCTATTCTCTGAGTACTTGCTACTGTAAACTCTATTCAAGTTCCTCTCTCTCTGTCTGCTACTTAGGTAGAACTCCACTCGCATGACAGGCAGCTGTAGCCTTCTTCAGGGATCGCTCCTCTCTGGCGCCTCCGCTCACACGTACTGCTGTGTCGTCGAGTATCATTTGGGACAGAGGATCTGTGGTCTTTTGCTCTTCGGATTCTGCTGCTGGGGCTTTAGCACCTCGGACTCCGGGGCCCAGTCTCTGGCTCTCAAGTCTGGGGGTGACCTCAGCTTTAGCTCCTGTCTCCCAGCTTGTCCCACACGTTCTCTCTCCAACCCTGCTCAGGCACAAACTAACTAACTTCCTACTTCTGACCAGAGAGTAGAGTCGGTTAGAGCTCCCCCTGCTGGCCTGGAGCAGGACTGTGCTGTATGCTGAAACTACCTGTCAAGGGGATCCCTTCTTTGCTTCCAGGCATGACATCACTCCCCCCTGGAGGGAGGCAAGGCCATTGTGGCAACTAAACTCCTGGGTGCCGCAGCTGCATAGTCAACGTGACTGTGAACTCACTGATCTGTGACTTCTGCAGTAACAGCATTTTATTTCAATCTTTATAATATCATACCAGGAGGGCAATTTAAAGCCCTGTGACCTAATTCTGGTAGTAAGCAGAATCCAAAAACCCAA
>JARQOD010000002.1:65628470-65727150 GCA_033576555.1 Oophaga sylvatica | reverse complement strand
ATCAGAAAGTAGGGGAAAAAAATAGAAAAGCAGTTAGACAGTTCAGTTACGGATAGGAGGTAACTTACTTATGGAGTAACTTACTTATCCCTGGGTTCCAACCGCAGAAAACAGTAGCAATTCTTAAAATGGGGCTTTGGAACCTGGGTATCATGCTCTGCAGAGCCCCATATTCAATGGAGCGGAAGGGTGCATGCTCGACCTCCACGCCATTCATTGTCTGTTGGATTTCCGGAAATAGTGGGGCACTGTACTCACCTCAGTCTGGTTTTAGAGGCTTGTACTCCAGACCACTTGGGATCCCAGCAGTTGGACCTTCAGAACATATTTATGTTATCCCCTAATAATGTCTTAATTATCTCTTTAAAGCACCACCTCAGAGTTTTCCTTTTATTTACCATTGGAATGGCGCCACTAATCTAAGTTCCCTGCTCCTGGTATTATGCTCATCATGCTCATCAACTTCTGTCTTCATCTATTATTGGTGCCACTATGGTTGTCTTCTGCTGGTTGTGACCTATTCCAGTATTTACTGGGTAATTCGCAAGTCACTCTTCAATGTAAGTCTATGAGGGCCAGACTCCAGCACTGAAATAATAAAAAATGCTAGAGTGGTGCTTTAAGGTTAAAAACCCATAATAAATTGCAATTCCCTGCATTTGGCTGTCAGAGCATGATGGGAATTCTAGTTCCACACGGCTGAAGTGATGATGACTGTTGATTATTTCAGTACGGCGATGACTATGTTGTATAGTACTATGTACTATGTTGTGATATGTCCATATTTTTTCAAGTGTCTTTAAGAAAGCTTTCCTTTAATTCACCACTGACGAAAAATGGGCTTATACATAACACTGCTGTGTTTTACAGTCACCACTATTCCATGATAAATAGCTCGCTTGGATCACAGTAAATCTAATTGTTTACTGTTAATGTCATTAATCATTTATTCATGCACCACTGAATTGTGCTGCTTTTATCACCACATGCCAATGAACGAACCCAGCTGTGCAGGAGGCAAGAGGAAAATATTTTACGAACAGATTACAGACTCCCTAAATATACTGATGTTTTGTGATGGTACTATCTCATGACAAACCATTGTCAAAACACATTTAAAGGGAGTATGTCAGCAGGTTTTTCCTATGTAATCTGACTACCTCTTGAAGCTCATCAAGAGAATGCCAAGAGTGTGCAAAGCAGTCATCAAAGCAAAAGGTGGCTACTTTGAAGAACCTAGAATATAAGACATATTTTCAGTTGTTTCACACTTTTTTGTTAAGTATATAATTCCACATGTGTTAATTCATAGTTTTGATGCCTTCAGTGCGAATGTACAATTTTCATAGTCAAGAAAATACAGAAAAATCTTTAAATAAGAAGGTGTGTCCAAACTTTTGGTCTGTACTGTATACTCTATGGGAATAAACATGCTAGAAATAAGAGGAAACCAAAATGGCTAAATAGAGCTGTAAGGGGCGCAATAAGTGACAAAAAGTAAGCGTTTAGGGAATTAAAGCAAGTAGGTAGTGAGGCATTAAATAAATACAGAAGATTAAATAAATTCTGTAAAAAGCAAATCAAGGCAGCAAAGATTGAGACTGAGAGACTCATTGCCAGAGAAAGTAAAAATAATCCCAAAATATTCTTTAACTACATAAATAGTAAGAAACTAAAAAATGATAGTGTTGGTCCCCTTAAAAATAGTCTGGGTGAAATGGTGGATGAGGATGAGGAAAAAGCCAATATGCTAAATTACTGTTTTTCAAGAGTATTTACACAAGAAAATCCCATGACAGATAAAACATGATCAGTGATAAAAAAAATTCTCCATTAAATGTCACCTGCTTAACTCAACAGGAAGTACGGCTGCGTCTAAAAATCACTAAAATTGACAAATCCCCGGGCCCGGATGGGATACACCCCCGAGTACTGCAGGAATTGTACTGCAGGAGACGGGCTTCCAGGGTTGCTGAGCGGAGATGGAAAAAATCCCACTCTGCCGAGCACCTAACCGCATACAAGCAGTCCCTCACCAGCTTAAAGTCCACGCTCACCGCTGCAAAACAAACTTACTTCTCATCTCTCATATCCTCCCTGTCTCACAACCCTAAACAGCTCTTCAACACATTCAATTCTCTGCTCCTTCCCCCAGCACCTCCTCCTTCTCCTCTCATTTCTGCTGAAGACTTTGCCTCTTTCTTTAAGCAGAAGATCGATACGATCAGAGAAAACTTTGACCCACAGCCCCCATTACCCCTCTTAGCTGCTCAGCCCTCTTCCTCCAAAACCAACTTCTCCACCATAACAGAAGATCAGCTTTCCACCCTCCTATCAAGATCACACCTCACCACTTGCATGCTTGACCTGCTCCCATCCCACCTCATCCCTAGCCTCGCCACCGTCTTCACCCTACTCTAACACACCTCTTCAACCTCTCACTTACAAATGGTGTCTTCCCTCATCCTTCAAACATGCCTCAATCACACCCATTCTCAAAAAGACCTCCCTTGACCCATCCTCTGTGTCTAGCTATCGCCCGATATCTCTTCTCCCTTATGCCTCAAAACTACTGGAACAGCATGTCCATCTTGAACTGTCCTCCCACCTCTCCTCCTGCTCCCTCTTTGACCGCTTACAATCAGGCTTCCGACTGCATCACTCAACTGAAACTGCCCTAACTAAAGTCACCAACGACCTACTAACCGCTAAGAGCAAGCGACACTACTCTGTCCTCCTTCTCCTGCACTTGTCTTCTGCCTTCGACACTGTGGACCATTCCCTCCTGCTACACATTCTCTCATCTCTTGGCATCACAGGCTTGGCCCTATCTTGGATCTCATCATATCTAACAAACCGAACATTCAGTGTCTCCCTCTCCCACACTACCTCCTCACCTCGCCCCTGTCTGTCGGTGTTCCTCAAGGCTCAGTTCTAGGACCCCTACTCTTCTCCATCTACACCCTCGGCCTGGGACAGCTCATAGAATCCCATGGTTTGCAGTATCATCTCTACGCCGACGACACGCAGATCTACCTATCTGGACCTGACCTCACCTCCTTACTGACCAAAATCCCAAAATGTCTGTCTGCTATTTCTGCTTTTTTCTCTGCTCGCTTTCTAAAACTGAACATGGACTAAACAGAACTCATCATCTTTCCCCCACCTCATTCTACCCCCCCACCAGACCTGTCCATCAACATCAATGGTTGCTCACTTTCCCCAGTCCCGCATGCTTGGTGCCTCGGGGTAATCCTCGACTCTGCCCTCTCTTTCAAGCCACATGTCCAAACCCTTGCCTCCTCCTGCTGTCTCAAACTCAAAAATATTTCCCGGATCCGTGCATTCCTCTACCATGAAACTACAAAAACACTAGTGCATGCCCTCATCATCTCCCGCCTCGACTACTGCAACCTCCTACTCTCTGGCCATCCCTCTAGCACTCTGGCACCACTCCAATCCATCCTGCACTCTGCTGCCCGACTAATACACCTGTCTCCCCGTTATTCCCCAGCCTCTCCTCTCTGCCAAGCCCTTCATTGACTTCCTATCGTCCAGAGGCTCCAGTTCAAAACCCTAACCATGACCTACAAAGCCATCCACAATCTGTCTCCTCCATACATCTGTGACATGGTCTCCCAGTACATACCCACACGCAACCTTCGATCCTCTCAAGATCTCCTCCTCTACTCCCCTCTGATTTCATCTTCCCACAACCGCATACAAAACTTCTCCCGTGCCTCTCCCATACTATGGAACTCTCTACCCCAACACATCAGACTCGCGCCTACCATGGAAACCTTCAAAAAGAACCTGAAGACCCACCTCTTCCGACAAGCCTACAACCTGCAGTGATCATCAGTCCATTGAACCACCGCACGACCAGCTCTATCCTCTCCTAGTGTATCCTCACCCATCCCTGTAGACTGTGAGCCCTTGCGGGCAGGGTCCTCTCTCCTTCTGAATCTGTGTGTGCCTTGTATTGCTCACGTTTACTGTACTTGCCAGTTGTGAATGTGTTGGAGATGAGTTCTGAGCAGAAGCTCCCTCTGGTGGTTGCTGACAATGCTGAACCATTTAGTGAAGATTGGCAATCAGGAGTTACAGACTGGTCCTATATAAGGGAGGTTCCCTCCCATCAGGGTTGCTGGTGATCAATTGTTCTTGTCTAACTGCTGTTGTTCCTGGTTCACTTGGAAGCCTGCTGAATCTTGCCTCTTCTCCTGCTCTCAGATAAGACATTTTCTGTTTTTATTTCTGTGCTTGCTTTTTGCATTGTTTCCTGCACTCTTGTGGAGGTCAGCCAGGTCCCCTCCGGGGGGCTTGTGCTCCTCTCAGTTTATCTGAGCCTCTGTTATTTGTTCATTTGTCTTTTCCAGTTTTTTCAGTGGCTGCGGCTTAGTTTTGTTACACCAGAGAACTAATTTAGGTGGTAGAGGTCGTGTGATCTCAGGTGTTTTTGTAATTAGTAGAGTTGGTACTTTTTAGGGTTTTTTGGGATTGCAGTAAGTGTCCTTCCTATCCTTTTCTGTCAAGGAAGATTGGGCCCCAGCATTTGCTCATACTATTTTCTGCCTGTGTTTGTATTTCCTCTTGTCTAACCGCCATTACATGTTTGGGGGCTTCCTATGTTCTTTGGGGATCTGCTCCGGGGCAGATAGTTTTCCTCTTTCTATCTTTAGGTGTAGTTAGCTTCTCAGGCTGTGATGAGGCGTCTAGGACCAACGTAGGTACGCTCCACGGCTGCCTTTAGTTGTGGTGGTTAGTCAGGGTACTGCAATCCAGTAGATTCCAACCTCTCTGGTGTATTGCCGTTTTTGCCTGCTCTCCTCAGCTACCAAAACATAACACTTGTCTATATTTGCCCCTATTTCACATGTAAAGCGCCATGGAATAAATGGCGCTATAAAAATTTATAATAATAATAATAATTAAGTACAGTCATAGATTCCATAATAACGGGGTGTGTACCACAGGACTGGCATATAGCAAATGTGGTGCCAATTTTCAAAAAGGGGACAAAAACCGAACCTGGAAATTATAGGTCAGTGAGCTTAACATCTACTGTGTGTAAAATCCTGGAGGGTTTTCTAAGAGATACTATATTGGAGTATCTGAAGAAAAATAACCTCATGACCCAATATCAACATAGATTTATGAGAGACCGTTCTTGTCAGATTAATCTGATAAGCTTTTATGAAGAGGTAAGTTCCGGACTGGACCAAGGGAACGCAGTGGACGTGGTATATATGGACTTTTCAAAAGCTTTTGATACGGTGCCACACAAAAGGTTGATACATAAAATGAGAATAATGGGGATAGGGGAAAATATGTGTAAGTGGGTTAAGAACTGGCTCATGGATAGAAAACAAAGGGTGGTTATTAATGGAGCACACTCGGACTGGGTCACGGTTAGCACTGGGGTACCACAGGGGTCAGTATTGGGGCCGCTTCTCTTTAACATATTTATTAATGACCTTGTAGGTGGCATACAGAGTAGTATTTCAATATTTGCAGATGACACTAAACTCTGTAGGGTAATCAATACAGAGGAGTACAATTTTATATTACAGGAGGATTTATGTAAACTAGAAGCTTGGGTTGATAAAGGGCAAATGATCTTTATTGGGGATAAATGTAAGGTCATGCACTTGGGTAGAATAAACAAGATGTATAATTATGTGCTTAATTGTAAAACACTGGGCAAAACTGTCACTGAAAAAGACCTGGGTTTATGGGTGGACGACAAACTCACATTTAGTGGCCAGTGTCAGGCAGCTGCTGCAAAGGCAAATAAAATAATGGGATGCATTAAAAGAGGCATAGATGCTCAAAAGGAGAACATAATTTTACCCCTATACATGTCACTAGTGCGACCACACTTATAATACTGTGTACAGTTCTGGTTTCCAGTGTATAAGAAGGACATATCTGAACTGGAGCGGGTGCAGAGAAGAGCGACCAAGGTTATTAGAGAACTGGGGGGTCTGCAATACCAAGGCAGGTTAATACACTTGGGGTTATATAGTTTGGAAAAATAAAGGCTTGGGGGTGATCTTATTACAGTGTATAAATATATGAGGGGACAGTACAAAGACCTTTCCAAAGATCTTTTTACTCTTAGACCTGTGACGGGGACAAGGGGGCATCCTCTGTGGCGCCCCTGAGGGTTCAGTCGCCACAGACGTATTGCATCCCAGCCAGGGATGTGGTATTTCAACTTTTAGGTAAGGTGGAGACATTACACCTGGCTCTGGCAACACTGCATCCATCACACACACACTAGTTGAGTTGCTATGCCTTAGCTAGCAAAGGGTGTAGATGGTGGGAGGAGTTTGTGGGTCAGAGCAGGAGTTAGAGGTAAGTTAGAAGGGAGTTCCCCCTTGGGGAGGAAGAGAGCAGACGTGTTTGAGACAGCTCTCCCAGAAGGGAGAGGGGGAGAGATAGAACTAAGTAGCAGGCTCCAGGCCTGAGGAGCTGCTAATAGAGAGAAGGGAAGAAAAGAGGTTCCCTGGAAGGGAAAAGAGATTCTCAGAGAGAGACATGGCTGAGCTGAAAGCTACAGGTGGGCTCATTCCAGGACTGGCGGACACTGGCTGGGAGAATCCAGGTCGCAGAAGGGAACTCGGCCCCTAGACTAGTGGAGAACTGTAGCGCTTCCCACGGCTGTGGGGCGCCGGGACATGGCATAGCTTGCCTAGCTAGCCAATGCTCCCACGCCGCCAGTCCACGACGACGTGAGGCATGGGTCCCAGATGATGAGAATGTGGACCCACTGGACCACGGAGGGAGACCCGGGCCTGCCCGGACTAGGGAAGGGCAGCGACCGGGATCCGTGGCAGCTGAGCATGTGGGCAAGGTGGCGACCTGCAGGACTAGACAACACCGCACAACTTCAGGTAAGAAGAAACATAAAGTTTACTTAAAGAAACAGTACATAAAACAGAACATAAGACCGGGCTCCCGATTCCGCACATCAGAGAAGGGTACACGACTCAGGATCACAGACGAGTGCTGGAGGACATCACGGGTAGATGCAGTCCAGGGTTATCTGGCACGGGCATACTTGGACGGCCTCTCTCTCAGGCCTTAGGCGTAGCACAGGCTCAGCAGGAGAACATCAGACACCGACCTCAGACAGACTTCAGACGATGGCGGGGTCATCACGGGTTGATGAAGTCCAGGATCATCTGGCACGGGCATACTAGTATGGCCTCTCTCTCAGGCCTCAGGCGTAGCACAGGCTCAGCAGGAGAACATCAGACACCGACCCAGGACAGACGTCATCACAGGGTAGACCAAGGAGGAACCGGCAGGACAGGCAGGTTGTCACGGCAAGTGACCAAGGCAGTCTCTGGGACAGGCAGGTTGTCACAGCAAGTGACCAGGCAGTCTCTGGGACAGGCAGGTTGTCACGGCTAGTGACCAGGGCAATCTCTGGGACAGGCAGGTTGTCACGGCAAGTGACCAGGGCAGGCAGGTTGTCACGGCAAGTGACCAGCCAGGCAGGTTGTCACGGCAAGTGACCAGGCAGGCAGGTTGTCACGGCAAGTGACCAGGCAGGCAGGTTGTCACGGCAAGTGACCAGGCAGGCAGGTTGTCACGGCAAGTGACCAGGCAGTCTCTGGGACAGGCAGGTTGTCACGGAAAGTGACCAGGGCAGTCTCTGGGACAGGCAGGTTGTCACAGCAAGTGACCAGGGCAGTCTCTAGACAGGCAGGTTGTCACAGTAAGTGACCAGGCAGTCTCTAGACAGGCAGGTATATACGACCTGATATGGTGGAGCCTCCAGGTAGGCTGCAGTCGGATGGCAGATGATCGCTCCCAGGTGAGCAGGCAAGAGCCGGGGATCTCTGCAGATGATGTCCGAACTTCCGGATGGAGCTGCAGTCGGATGGCAGATGATCGCTCCCAGGTGAGCAGGCAAGAGCCGGGGATCTCTGCAGATGATGTCCGAACTTCCGGATGGAGCTGCAGTCGGATGGCAGATGATCGCTCCTAGGTGAGCAGGCAAGAGCCGGGGATCTCTGCAGATGACGTCCGAACCTCTGGAAGGAACTGCAGACGGATGGCAGACAGGCAAGCCGACAGGTAACTGGAATCAGGAGCTGATGGCTGAAACAGAGTTAGACTGCACAGGAACAACAGGAACACGGATTGGATCTCAGAGAGTCAGGAACACCGACAGGAACACGGACTGGGTCTCAGGGAGTCAGGAACACGGACAGGAACATGGATTGAATCACAGGAACACGGACTGGAACACAGGCCTCGGACTCCGGACATCTGGCACCGATCAGCAGGCTCCGGACATCTGGCAATGATCGGCAGGATCCGGACATCAGGCAAGAAGGATAGGATCCGGACATCTGGAAGTGGTCGTCGGACATCGGACATCAGGCCATGGTCATCAGGCATAGGAACCGGACATCTGGCAGCGACCTGAAAAGGAACCCCAGCGGTCTGGTGCAAGCCCCGCCAGGCTCAACGGGAGCTGGCCGGGGATTGCACAGAGGCTGAGCACAGAGTAACAGAAACTCAGCACACACCGGACTCCTCCTTCCAAGATGAACTCAGGTTATATAGCAAGGATTCACAGTCACTGGCACAGGGTTCAGGACACAGCAGGATTTCAGGAACATAACACAGAGGACACAGTTCAGAAAGTCAGGTACAGGATGCGATCTAAGATCAGGGGTTCAGGTAATTAGACACAGCAGGAACAGGCCTGGATATACAGCCTCCAGGAACGGCGATCTGGGTAATCAGCCCCCAGCATAGGCGGAAACACAAGACACAATTCAGACATTCAGGTACCGGGTTTGATCCAGGATCAGGGAACAAGACACAGCAGGAACAGGGAATCAGCTCTCCAGAGCTGATCAACTTCAGAGCAGGAGCTGAACACACAACCACATACGGCTAGGTTCAGGGATTCAGTGTGGATTCAATGCGAAGCTCTGGCAACGCCCACTAGGGCTGGGGAACTTTATATATGAGCTGCTTCACAGCGATAGGCTGGAGCAGTAATTCTAGTAAACACCCAATCCACATAAAAGCAGGACAGGTGTGGGCCGCGCCCCCTATGCAGAGCCAGACAGCACAACACAGAGGAAACCCAACAATGGCTGCTGCCAACCACGCAGTAAGTCATGCACCACTGCAGAGGACTTTGCAAGCTACGGACGGCTTTCACAGCAAGTCAGGAACCGCACATGCGGGCGGTCATGCAAAGCAGCGGAGCCACTCACGCAAGTACGGGTACGCAGCAGAGCCGGGAACTGAGCAGCATCCATATAGGTAACAGACAACAGTATCCCAGCTGGTTAGGGGGAAAGGAGCAAAAGGGTTAATGCAAAAAACATGCAAAGTAACGCTGGAAAACAAAGTACAGACAATACCAGCGTTACAGTATCCCCCTCCTCAGGCCCCCTCTTCTGAAGACCCAAGTAAAAAAAATTCCCCAGAAAAATTCACTTGGGTTTGGCGGTAAGTCCCATAGTTCACAATATGGCAGCAGAGTTAATAGCTCGAAAAGTCCGAACCGCTGACCAAGCGGGGAATCGAGCCATCTAGTCCACTTACCCTGTGGGGACCAAGTAGTCTAGTTCACACATCAGGTGGAGCTTGGAGAAAGTCCTGCAGACCGCACATGCTCAGCGGAGTCCATGGCCAGAGCTTACTGTAGCGCTTCCCACGGCTGTGGGGCGCCGGGACATGGCATAGCTTGCCTAGCTAGCCAATGCTCCCACGCCGCCAGTCCACGACGACGTGAGGCATGGGTCCCAGATGATGAGAATGTGGACCCACTGGACCACGGAGGGAGACCCGGGCCTGCCCGGACTAGGGAAGGGCAGCGACCGGGATCCGTGGCAGCTGAGCATGTGGGCAAGGTGGCGACCTGCAGGACTAGACAACACCGCACAACTTCAGGTAAGAAGAAACATAAAGTTTACTTAAAGAAACAGTACATAAAACAGAACATAAGACCGGGCTCCCGATTCCGCACATCAGAGAAGGGTACACGACTCAGGATCACAGACGAGTGCTGGAGGACATCACGGGTAGATGCAGTCCAGGGTTATCTGGCACGGGCATACTTGGACGGCCTCTCTCTCAGGCCTTAGGCGTAGCACAGGCTCAGCAGGAGAACATCAGACACCGACCTCAGACAGACTTCAGACGATGGCGGGGTCATCACGGGTTGATGAAGTCCAGGATCATCTGGCACGGGCATACTAGTATGGCCTCTCTCTCAGGCCTCAGGCGTAGCACAGGCTCAGCAGGAGAACATCAGACACCGACCCAGGACAGACGTCATCACAGGGTAGACCAAGGAGGAACCGGCAGGACAGGCAGGTTGTCACGGCAAGTGACCAAGGCAGTCTCTGGGACAGGCAGGTTGTCACAGCAAGTGACCAGGCAGTCTCTGGGACAGGCAGGTTGTCACGGCTAGTGACCAGGGCAATCTCTGGGACAGGCAGGTTGTCACGGCAAGTGACCAGGGCAGGCAGGTTGTCACGGCAAGTGACCAGGCAGGCAGGTTGTCACGGCAAGTGACCAGCCAGGCAGGTTGTCACGGCAAGTGACCAGGCAGGCAGGTTGTCACGGCAAGTGACCAGGCAGGCAGGTTGTCACGGCAAGTGACCAGGCAGGCAGGTTGTCACGGCAAGTGACCAGGCAGTCTCTGGGACAGGCAGGTTGTCACGGAAAGTGACCAGGGCAGTCTCTGGGACAGGCAGGTTGTCACAGCAAGTGACCAGGGCAGTCTCTAGACAGGCAGGTTGTCACAGTAAGTGACCAGGCAGTCTCTAGACAGGCAGGTATATACGACCTGATATGGTGGAGCCTCCAGGTAGGCTGCAGTCGGATGGCAGATGATCGCTCCCAGGTGAGCAGGCAAGAGCCGGGGATTCTGCAGATGATGTCCGAACTTCCGGATGGAGCTGCAGTCGGATGGCAGATGATCGCTCCCAGGTGAGCAGGCAAGAGCCGGGGATCTCTGCAGATGATGTCCGAACTTCCGGATGGAGCTGCAGTCGGATGGCAGATGATCGCTCCTAGGTGAGCAGGCAAGAGCCGGGGATCTCTGCAGATGACGTCCGAACCTCTGGAAGGAACTGCAGACGGATGGCAGACAGGCAAGCCGACAGGTAACTGGAATCAGGAGCTGATGGCTGAAACAGAGTTAGACTGCACAGGAACAACAGGAACACGGATTGGATCTCAGAGAGTCAGGAACACCGACAGGAACACGGACTGGGTCTCAGGGAGTCAGGAACACGGACAGGAACATGGATTGAATCACAGGAACACGGACTGGAACACAGGCCTCGGACTCCGGACATCTGGCACCGATCAGCAGGCTCCGGACATCTGGCAATGATCGGCAGGATCCGGACATCAGGCAAGAAGGATAGGATCCGGACATCTGGAAGTGGTCGTCGGACATCGGACATCAGGCCATGGTCATCAGGCATAGGAACCGGACATCTGGCAGCGACCTGAAAAGGAACCCCAGCGGTCTGGTGCAAGCCCCGCCAGGCTCAACGGGAGCTGGCCGGGGATTGCACAGAGGCTGAGCACAGAGTAACAGAAACTCAGCACACACCGGACTCCTCCTTCCAAGATGAACTCAGGTTATATAGCAAGGATTCACAGTCACTGGCACAGGGTTCAGGACACAGCAGGATTTCAGGAACATAACACAGAGGACACAGTTCAGAAAGTCAGGTACAGGATGCGATCTAAGATCAGGGGTTCAGGTAATTAGACACAGCAGGAACAGGCCTGGATATACAGCCTCCAGGAACGGCGATCTGGGTAATCAGCCCCCAGCATAGGCGGAAACACAAGACACAATTCAGACATTCAGGTACCGGGTTTGATCCAGGATCAGGGAACAAGACACAGCAGGAACAGGGAATCAGCTCTCCAGAGCTGATCAACTTCAGAGCAGGAGCTGAACACACAACCACATACGGCTAGGTTCAGGGATTCAGTGTGGATTCAATGCGAAGCTCTGGCAACGCCCACTAGGGCTGGGGAACTTTATATATGAGCTGCTTCACAGCGATAGGCTGGAGCAGTAATTCTAGTAAACACCCAATCCACATAAAAGCAGGACAGGTGTGGGCCGCGCCCCCTATGCAGAGCCAGACAGCACAACACAGAGGGAACCCAACAATGGCTGCTGCCAACCACGCAGTAAGTCATGCACCACTGCAGAGGACTTTGCAAGCTACGGACGGCTTTCACAGCAAGTCAGGAACCGCACATGCGGGCGGTCATGCAAAGCAGCGGAGCCACTCACGCAAGTACGGGTACGCAGCAGAGCCGGGAACTGAGCAGCATCCATATAGGTAACAGACAACAGTATCCCAGCTGGTTAGGGGGAAAGGAGCAAAAGGGTTAATGCAAAAAACATGCAAAGTAACGCTGGAAAACAAAGTACAGACAATACCAGCGTTACAAGAACTTTATGACTCAGCTAGCAAGCCGACTGCTGTGGTAACTTTAGGGATCACAGGCAACAGCTACATTCATCTTCCCTGGAGAGGCAGCTATATAGAATCAAGGAAACGCAGAGATAAGACGTTGTCCGACAGGATTCGCAGCCGCTGATCTGGGACACTGTTTGTGAAGGTGCTGGAAGGAAGAGAGGAGAGGGAAATCAGCACAGGGAAACGGCCATAGAAGGCATATACTGACAGGGAACTTTGGACTTGTGTTCTCCATCCACCTGGGAGTTGGCTGGACTCCTCACCTGGAGGACGTGGCACCAAACGGGCACCTGTACTGCTAGCACTTGAACTGTGAGTAAAGCTTTGGAAACTGCAACTGACTGTCTCCTCAGTTTCTTCCTGCATTACATATTCCACCCTGCTGCATCCCCCAGCACCATTACCACCCATTTACTACATCTACCTGCCCTGGGATAACATAGCCTCGCCTGTGGGAGGCTGTACCAACTCTGCTGCATCTCACCATCTGTCCCAGAGGATCTGCACCGCAGCGCTGGTCACCTTTGACCAGATACCACAGGTGGCGTCACGAATACCTTACTACAAACTCTAACATTCCCTGTAAATATATCCCTTTTATTGGATGCCCAGGGCCACAGACCGAGTCACTGCCGCTGTGACACATCCTTTCAATACACCGGCCCGGTACCGAGTACCCCACTGCCATGGCGAGCGATCCACCTCTACGTCTGGAGGAAAGAAGGTTTAGTCATAATCACAGACACAGATTCTTTACTGTAAGAGCAGTGAGACTATGGAACTCTGTCGTATAATGTTGTAATGAGTGATTCCCTACTAAAATTTAAGAAGGGACTGGATGCCTTTCTTGAAAAGTATAATATTACAGGGTATATACACTAGTTTCCTAGCTATTGCGTTGATCCAGGGAGCTAGTCTGATTGCCGAATGTGAAGTCGGGAAGGAATTTTTTTCCCTAATGTGAAGCTTACTGTTGTCACATGTTTTTTTTTTACCTTCCTCTGGGTCAACATGTTAGGGCAGGTTAGGATAGGATATGGGTTGAACTAGATGGACTTAAAGTCTTCCTTCAACCTTAATAACTACGTTACTATGTATGTTACTATGTGAGTCAGAGGTTTGCCATATTCAGTGTCTTTTTCATAGTAATTGGCTGATTTAAAATTTCAGACACTGAATGAAATAATAATAATGTGATTTGTAATAAAGTTCAGTCCAATTAACATCCAATATAAGTGGTTTGTGCACTTCTTTTGACAATCTTGGGATGGTGGGATTTTGCTTGGGAATCAGGTCCAACACCTATGACCGAGCCATGAAGCCAGACATGGTGTCCATGAGTCGTTAACCCTGTGCTGGAAAACAGGACGGAGCACAGATTTCGATTAGCACAAGTTCACGCTCATTCTTCAACAGAGATAATGAGGGTAATTTATGAATAGTGCTGGAAGGTGTAATTTACTAATATTCAAAAAATTGTGAACTGCACCACATTTCTCCACATGTAACATGATAAACTTAGAGTAATTTGCTCATCATGTTAATACAGGAAAGATGTATATCTTTGTACCGTGTTAGGCAGTAGATAGAAAAATATTTAGAATTGAGAGTCCTCAGTGGTTGATACCTTTTAATGGCTAACTGAAAAGATGGTAACAAATTGCAAGCTTTCGAGACTACTCAGGTCTCTTCATCAGGCAAAGACTAATACAACATCTGAAGAATCACATATTGATACACAACAGGACACAGGAATAATGCAATAGATAAGACAAGTGACATAAAGCAGAACCATCAATATGGGAGAGGGATAAACAGTTGTGGCCATAAATATTGGACCAGCTCATAGATAAGGAGTGAATGTTTTATTGTCCTCTGATTGGGGTCTGGTAACGTTTTGTGATGCCCCACAAGGTCTTAGGAGCAAATTCCTTAATTGATGTAAAAAGACATAAATCCATGCGACACATTAATTCCTGCACTGAGAGTGTCAAAGGTCGTTATATGTTTATATTCCCAAACTTTTCTTTGTCTCTGAGATGTGAAGTTACCTTTCAATACAAGTAATTTCATGTCCATGGTGCTGTGACCAGGCATACAAAAATGTTTAGCCACAGGTAGATCCATTCTTTTTTCTCTTATTGTGTGGTGATGAGAATTCATCCTTGTTCTCAGTTTTTGCCTTGTTTCCCCCACATACAGACCCCTAGTTGGACATTTAGTGCAAATAATTAAGTACACCAAATGCAGCTGAAAGTACCTGGGATCTTGTAGTCCTGATGTGAGTTGGGGATCTTTATCTTGTCCATGATCATTATAAATGGACAGGTTTTACATTTTTTCTTGTTGCAAGGAAAGGTTCCTGCAGATGTTGGAGAGGACAGGGAACTTCTGACAATGATGCTTCTTAGATTTGGGGGCTGCCTAAAACACAGTAGTGGGGGGTCTGGAAATATGGATTGTAATCAGGCATCCTTTTGTAGTAGAGGTTGTAATTTCCATGCAGCTCCGCTTAGCACCTCCAGATTTGGATTGTAGGTGACCACTAGAGGCACCCGGTTATTTTCTTCTTTAGCTTTGTAATGTAGCAGGTGATTCCTTGATATTCTGGTGGCTCTTGTAATTTGGTTTCTGACGGCTTGGCTGTAGATAATAGAGTTTTTTATGTGTTTTGGATGGAAACTGTCCCATCTACAGCCAAGCCATCAGATACAACCGTATATGTTCCAACCCATGGATAGAGACGAACACCTTGGTCACCTCAGAAAGACCTTTTTAAATCAGGGCTACCATCCAAGAACAATTGAAATCCAAATTACAAGAGCCACCAGAATATCAAGGAATCACCTGCTACATTACAAAGCTAAAGAAGAAAATAACCGGGTGCCTCTAGTGGTCACCTACAATCCAAATCTGGAGGTGCTAAGGAGAGCTGCACAGAAATTACAACCTTCACTACAAAGGATGCTCGATTACAATCCATATTTCCAGACCCCCAACTACTGTGTTTTAGGCAGCCTCCAAACCTAAGAAGCATCATTGTCAGAAGCACCCTGTCCTCCACAACAATTGTAGGAACCTTTCCCTGCAACAAGAAAAAATGTAAAACCTGTCCATTTTTAATGCCATACCCCAATCCCGCCCCAACTGCATCCGTTTTGGCAGTCGTGGGAGAAACTGACGTGAAGACTCAAAATATAACTGCAGCACAGTGTTTCGATTAAATTTTGTAAAATTTCAAAGCTTTTACACTAGAATTCCGATGTGAAATCTTTAATGAATCGTGCCCTAAGTTCAGATGTATTAATATCAAATTTATTGGAATCAAATGAGATATAAAGTCCTTTATCAGGTAGGTGAGACATAATGACTGCAACATACATGGGACATAAATACTGGAGTCAGGAGAAGTTTCGGACTAGTGATGAGTGAGTATTCTCGTTGCTCGGGTTTTCCTGAGCATGCTTGGGTGTTCTCCGAGTATTTGGGCGTGTTCGGAGATTTAGTGTTTGTTGCCGCAGCTGCATGATTTGCAACTGCTAGACAGCCTGAATACATGTGGGGATTGCCTGCTTGTTAAACCCCTTTAAAGGGAATCTTTCAGCACATTTGACATATCTAAACTATTAATCTGGGCATACAGGTTATAGAATGGTGAGAACAGTCCTACTGTGTGTCTCATATCAGATGCCTTGTTGAGAAACCATCTTTTATCACTTTATGTAAATGAACTCTTCCAGGCTATGGGGAGGATGCTGCCTGGAAGATAACTCTGCCTCCAGAGCTTTTTTTTAAATAGATGAGGACGTTACCAGTGTGATGTATAATGGTTACCAGTGTGAAGTGTAATGGCCGCTCTCTGCTATCTTGATCTCACTGCAGAGCTGTGTGTGATTACCTGACACATCTGCAGGTTCTTCTCAGCTTCAGCTTCCATCTCACAGACTGACAGGGTTGGAGTATTGTTCAAAAACAGCAGAACTGAAAGAGAAGCAAAACATGTGTTTGCAAGAAGACAAAGTGAATTTCTCCTGTTCTGAGTTAGTTACTTGTCTCACACTGGTAACTCCCACTTTTATTTAAAATAGGCTCTGGAGGCAGAGTTATCTTCCAGGCAACATCCTCCCCTTATGGCCACCATAGCAAATAGTAAAGTAGTAAAGGTGCCTAGGATTGCGAAGGGTTAACAAAAATGAAGAAGTTAAAACAAAGCTGTTACTTGCATCCTGTGGATGTAAAGGAAGTTGGATTGGATAGATAAATAGATCATTTGAGTGAGGGTCAAAGAGGTTTAAACATAAGGAAGGAAGAAGGGTACCTTTTCATGTCACCTCATCATTGGAGAATTACCCACTACCCTTTCCATTTGGTTTTGTGGTAAATTGTTATGCGTGGTAGTTGTCACAGCTGGTGGTTTTGGCCCTGGGTTTACACATGCTCTCTGACTTAAGGTACTGTCACACTAAGCGAGATCGCTAACGAGATCGCTAAAGAGTCACCGATTTTATGATGCAGTAGCGATCTCGTTAGCGACTTAGCTGTGTGTGACATGTAGCAGCGATGTGGCCCCTGCTGCGATGTCGCTGATCGCTTATGAATGTTCTGAGCCGTTTTTTGGTCGTTGGTGTCCCGCTGGTGAGCCTGAATCACTGAGTGTGACACCCTTTATGAACGACTTTACCAGCGTCGCAGGTGGGACTAGGTTTTCCCAACGACCGCAGAGGTCGTTATACAGATCGCTGATCTCTGATGAGATCTTTGTGTTTGGAAGCTAACTAGCGACCACATAGCGATCGCACCAACGATCTCGCCAGGTTGTGTCGTTGTCGTGATCACTAGTGCGATCGCTAAGTGTGACAGTGCCTTTAAGCAGAGACTCGGCATGGGGTTATCTTTTGGAGCTATACAGGGACCAAAATAAAATCAATGTTTTGCATTGTTTATTTAGTAAATCAATAAAGCTGTGGCAATTTTGTTCACCCAGCACTGGTCTGATTTTATAGGGCTTTGTTATTCAGATAAGGTAAATGGAAGCAGTCATAGCCTGGAAGAAGTCATTTACATATAGGAAAAACATGGATTTCTCTGGAATAAGACTTCAGATCGCAGATATCAAGATATCATTTTATTCAACTTCCTATGACCTGCGTGCCCATATAGATGGATTAGGAGGGTTGATGCTACTGACAGATTCCCTTTAAGGAGAAACAGGAGAACATTATCAAATAACCTTATAAAAGTAAATAAATAAAATAATTAGAAAGTTATTTTAAAGGGTCATTCCCATCTCATATGTTTACAGCATACCCACAGGCTATGCCATAAAAGAATAAATACAGATATAAGGGTTTGCTAAACAGGCGCTTCCAAATCAAATATAAATCCAAAAAAGCAAAGAAGCATAGCATGCCATAAAGAGTTAAGTTTTATTATAGAAAAAATATATATCGGCAACAATGCAAAAAGATTAAAAGAGTAGGGACAATAGTACAAAAAAAGCCACTCACAAATCAGGATATAGTAATAATAATTAGATATTGCACATATAGCTCTGGAGATTAAGAAAAATCCTTTTGATATTTTCTCTTTTTCTCAAGTGGAGATATATAAATAAATATCTCTCAAAAAGTTATAAGCAAGTGCTTTGAATAAAGAAATAAACAAATATACCAGTAATAAGGTGCAAGTGCAGGAAATAATAATAAAACATAAACATATATTATTAAATAACAGTTCTCCAGAGTTAATATAAAGTGCTAATACATGAAAAAAGCTACTCTCAGGTATATACTTTTTTCATGTATTAGCACTTTATATTAACTCTGGAGAACTGTTATTTAATAATATATGTTTATGTTTATATTATTTCCTGCACTTGCACCTTATTACTGGTATATTTCTTTATTTCTTTATTCAAATCACTTGCTTATAACTTTTTGAGAGATATTTATTTATATATCTCCACTTGAGAAAAAGAGAAAATATCAAAAAGGATTTTTCTTTAATCTCCAGAGCTATATGTGCAATATCTAATTATTATTACTATATCCTGATTTGTGAGTGGCTTTTTTTGTACTATTGTCCCTACTCTTTTAATCTTTTTGCATTGTTGCCCATATATATTTTTTCTATAATAAAACTTAATTCTTTATGGCATGCTATGCTTCTTTGCCATAAAAGAATAGTAGACGTAGGTTCCAATGGAACCTGCATCAATATCAAGATTGGGTCCCTGACATGAGATGCTGTCAGTGATGAGATGGTCAGAATTCCCATTCATATACAGTGGCATGTAAACGTTTGGGCACCTCTGGTCAAACATTACTGTTATTGTGAAAAGTTAAGCAGGTTGAAGATGAAATGATCTCTAAAAGGCCTAAAGTTAAAGATGACACATTTTCTTTGCATTTTAGGCAAACAAAAAAAATTACAAAAAGGAAAATGGGCAGATGCAAAAGTTTGGCCACCCTGCATGATTAGTACCTATTCACACTAACTGGAAACCTGAACAATTAGGCTCCATTCACAGGTGGTATGAAAACACAAATTTTATTGAACAAATTTAATATAAAACACACATGTATCTATAAGAGAGGTATACAACAGTATATAAAAAAGGGACTAACACAGCCTTGATGACCTCAATAATTAACCCCATAGGATGGTTTGTGAGGTGAATAGTAAACCCACATGAACAGTGAAAATATTGTAACTATTGCAGTTAAATGGTAACTGGAGTATTGCGAAGCATTTACTCCAATAACATCTCATGACAAAAGTTCACGATAAAAAACAACTGCATCTAGTGTGAACAAAGGCACAGTCTGAAAAGGTGTATCAACCACCTGCATTAGATTAAGCCCTCTAAATGAGGACTTTACCTCAAAATACCAAACACTGTCTCACAGACATGTGCGTTTCACTTAATGCCTATTATCATGGTAGACTGTGCATCTGTTCACTCCATGCTAATGTAAACCAAAACACTATGTGCAAAAATAGCAATATAACAATCCACTGGGGATACGTTGATAAATTCCTGTATGTATTCAACTGTGGGACTGCATATTCATGACATCGTAACAGATGAATCCAACAAATGACTAGTAATTGTGTTAAACATGAATGTGCCTCGTCATATACTAGAATGGTTGTGATCTATACCGATCACCATATATCACTTTAATGAGTATTTAAGCCCTAAAACAGAGGGTGAATATCACAAATATCTAAACTCGACACATATCATAAACGCCGCTCTATAAAAGTAGCGGTCCCAGTCATGCCCACCTGTATCATGAATACAATGCCACAATCATGAATTGTATCATGAATACAATGCCACAATCACTATTTCAATTTCTTTTCCTGAAATTGAGTCGCACAGCCAGGGCCTGTGGGGTACTCGGCACCGAGCCCGTTCACTTCAATGGGGGATGTCACGGGTAGCACAGCTCGGTCCGTGGCCCTGGGGCTCACCTCAAATGTGGGATATTTACAGGTGAATAAAGTATTTACAGTTTGTTCATGACGCCACCTGTGGTACCTGGTCAGGGTGACCAGCGCTGCAGGGTAGATCCACTGAGGGGTTGTTACTGGGCAGCAAGGTGTTAAGTCTTCCACAGGCAAGACTGGGTCCCTCAGGGTAGATAGCAATGTAGGGGTGCAGGACGGAGAAGGGGCTTTCAGTCGCAGGAGCAATAATGCAGACACTCACACGAAAGTCTCTTTCTGTACCTTTACTGATGGTAGTTGCAGGCACGTCCCGGGAAGCTGGCAGGGTGGAGGATGCACGTCCAGTATTCCCACTGAGTAGGTGTAGGGCCTCCTTACTCCTGTTGTGTGAGTTTCTGACCTGTATGAAACGAAGTCTAACTCTTTCTTCACTTATACGCCCGGCTGACTTTGTGGTGAGGCCTTCTCTTGGATAGAACAGTGTCTCTAATGGTTGGCCGACTGGACTCCTGTCTTCCTGACCCCGGTTACGTATCAACACTCTTGGGCCCCTGCGACCTGTAGTCCAGCAGGGTCTCCGGTATCTGCTACTAGTCATGTAGATGCTAGCAAGCTCGGACCCGGTGTCCGGTATTCAGAGTAGAGGTAAGCTATCAATGCTGTTTCAACCTCCGTTACTCTCTTCTTCACTTCCACTCGCCTTTCGTTCTACTCCGACCGATAACATAAGCACACTAGCAGAGGTTAGCTGATTCTTCTTTCTCTTCACCGCTCTCAAAGCGTCGGCACGCTTACTCACTGAAACTGCCCTCAGCTGACTCAGTTCTGACCAGGCTGAAGTGGCTATCTTCCTCCACTCTTACTAGCCTCCACTCTTTGAACTAAGCTCAAGCTGCAGTCTTCAGATTCTCTCACAACTCTCTACTCCTCTCAGCTCTGAGGTGAATAGTCTAGGCACGTTCTCAGCTAGACTGCCTGAGGTGACTAAACTGTCTCACACTCCCAGCTAATCTCTCACAAATCTGATCTGAGGTAACTGCTGTGTCTGCACTACCCTTATATACTGCAAAAGGGCTCCCTCTGGTGGCTTTAGGAAATAGTGAAGGTTTGTTGTGTGCATATCAGGTCTCTGTGGGTGTTACCTTTGGTGCATCCCCCTGGGGAAATGTGACTCCAGGCACAGCTAGGCTACACAAAATCACTTTATCGTGGCTCCTGGGTACACATGAATTGGCCAATTTATGCGCTAAACATTCTCAATGTTTCCTATTTTTTAGAGCAGCAATACAATTCAAATGTCATGTATTTCATGTTTGCATACTATAGCGCTACAGAGCACTACTTTTTGGTTACTTATTAGACTGAGTCCTGTTGTCAACTGTTATGTAACTACAAGTCTCAACATGCCCCAGGAGACAAATGTTGGGAATTGTAGTTTCACAACGCAGCATAGCATTGAATTCCACCGTGAAAATCCGACAGCAGGGTATACTGCTCATATAAATTGGCCCAGAGGAGTGTAACTTTGGTGCATGTGCTGCTCATGTGCACAGAGAACTGCACACAGGCAGCACAGGGTCCAATGTAAGTGAATTGGTCAATTCACATGAACAATTTTGCATAGGTCCTTCTGTCCATGTAGAACATGGCATTGCAGGATTCATTCATTTTGTTCGTTTGGCAGACAGAAGCGTGCTTGTTCAATTGTATCTTGCAGCACACAGTATGATGAGCATGGGGCAGCACACAGTACTGACTGACCTGACAATCTATGTGCTCGTGTACACTTGTATATTTCAGAAGCTATCACAAATATTACATGGAAAACCACTCACCATCCGCATGGATTACCTCCTCAATCCCCCATCCCTTTGATAGGGAGGTGGAGAGGTTTTGTTAGCCTCCAGTAACCATCCACTTTCAGGCAGTGGTGGTGCAGTGGGGTCGCATGGACGCCGCATGGAGCCTCTGCATGTTACCTGAGGTAATTTTCTTGTCAGGATTGTTGAGGCAAGCTGGCATATCCGGCTGAAGAACCTGGCTCCAAAAGAGGGTACTTGGGGGCGTCACCCATGTTCCCGTCTGTTGCTGATGTGGGGAGAGCAGACACATTGAAGGAATCCGTCGCCCCTTAGGAGAGCTCAGGCTGGCGTTGAGGTTGCAGGAGGGGATGCGGGGAGGCGACACTCTGCGTGCCCGCCTGTCGATGATTTTGGGAGATCGGGACCTTCAAAGGCCCCTGTTGCCCCTTGAATCCGTAGAAAAAAGTGTAAAAATGGAAAAAATTAAAATAATAACGTAGGGGTCTGAAGCCAGACCCTAGTGCCTCCTACAGACACTAAGCAAGAACTGGTTCAGGGTAGAGCCAGCAGAGGGTGTATACTGTGGAGGAGGAGCTAATCTCTTTGTGTATTTGCTTAGTGTCCTCCTAGTGGCAGCAGCATAACACCCATGGTCCATGGTCATGTTTCCATAGTCCTGTGTCCCCCAATAAGGCGAAGGAGAAAAAAAGTTCATTTTTATTCTCATTCATGTACACTCTGCACCCCATCTTGACTGATAAAAACCAGATATGTAGAATTTTTTGCAAATTTATTAAAAAAGAAAAACTGAAATATCACATGGTCATAAGTATTCAGACCTTTGCTCAGTATTGAGTAGAAGCACCCTTTTGAGCTAGTACAGATATGAGTCTTCTTGGGAATGATGCAACAAAAATTCCGTGCCCACTATGCGTTCAGAGATGCCAGCTGCTCACCAGCAGAGATGGACATGCGACGCATCTTTCCAGACTGCAGCATGTCTATTTATCATGCGGAGATGCTCAGTCTCCACAAGATAAATTTCACCCGTACAATGTATTGGATACAGTGATTCCGCACGGTTCAGTGATCACATGTGGATTCACATCACGTTCAATAGCCAACAGCGCTTTGGACGGTGCAGACATGTGCTGCGTCCAAAGCGCTGCCGATTACTGACTGTGTGCACCCGGCCTTAGAAGGCATGGTGTAATCCCAGATGCATCAGGTCCACGGGTCCAAAGACCAAACTGAAGTATGTGGAAAGGAAAAAAGTGGAAAATCTGCGCTGCTGGTAAATAGTAAATCCAGGTTCACACTAGGAAAATATGCATACACATAAGCTCGTAATCAACCAAACACGCAGATAGCTATCTCTGCCGATCCCTGAAGATGAGCGCTTGGCTCTGCTGAGTATTCATGTGCTTCCAATGGGGTAGAGATGAAAATTGCAGAAAGACACTTCTGGCAGCGGCTTATCGCTCCTAAAAACAAAATTGATCAGATGTTGAAAATCCAACTGCCCGCTCCTCCTCTTCTCCGAGATCATCTGTTGGGAAGTGGTCAGGTGGTTCCTATAGACATCAGATGGTCATACTATCCTGCCAATAATAAGGAGGTGTAGCCCACTTCCATCCAAAGGGTATGTGGCTTTTAAGGCATAAGGCATATTGAGATACATTAGTGGACTCATGCACATTTAAGACAACCTTTTCATAGTTTTGTGCATAGTGGTCACGTGCATGAGTCCTTAAAGGGAATCTGTGAGCAGATTTTGATATCTAATCTGAGAGCAGCATAAAACAGGGCAAGAGAGCCTGATTACAGGGATGTTTCATTTATTAGGCTGTGTGTTGTAGTTTAAATATAATCTGCGTTTTATCCCTAGAAGATTACATTAGAGGACTAGGTCTCATATACCAGAGAGTTCAGGTAATCTGTGTAACTCCCCCATAATAGAATCACAGAATCATAGAATGGTAGAGTTGGAAGGGACCTCCGTAGTCATCGTGTCCAACCCCCTGCTCAATGCAGGGTTCACTAAACCATCTCAGACAGATGTATGCCCAGCCTCTGTTTGAAGACTTCCATTGAAGGAGACCTCACCACCTCTCGTGGCAGCCTGTTCCACTCATTGATCACCCTCACTGTCAAAAAGTTTTTTCTAATACCGTATATACTCATGTATAAGCCGACCCCCCTAATTTTGCCACAAAAAACTGGGAAAACTTATTGACTCGTGTATAAGCCTAGGGTGGAAAATGCAGCAGCTACTGGTAAATTACAAAAAAAAAAAACGGATACCAATAAAAGTAAAATTAATTGAGACATCAGTAGGTTAAATGTTTTTGAATATCCATTTTGAATCAGGAGCCCCATATAATGCTGCACAAAGGTTAATAATGGCCCCATATGATGCTCCATAGAATAATATGCCCTCATATGGTGCTCCATAGAAAATTAAGCCCCCATATGGTGCTCCATAGAACATTATGCCCCCATATGGTGCTCCATAGAACATTATGCCCCCATATGGTGCTCCATAGAATATTATGCCCCCATATGGTGCTCCATAGAATATTATGCCCCCATATGGTGCTCCATAGAATATTATGCCCCCATATGGTGCTCCATAGAACATTATGCCCCCATATGGTGCTCCATAGAACATTATGCCCCCATATGGTGCTCCATAGAATATTATGCCCCCATATGGTGCTCCATAGAATATTATGCCCCCATATGGTGCTCCATAGAACATTATGCCCCCATATGGTGCTCCATAGAACATTATGCCCACATATGGTGCTCCATAGAACATTATGCCCCCATATGGTGCTCCATAGAACATTATGCCCATATATGGTGCTCCATAGAATATTATGCCCCTATATGGTGTTCCATACATTATGCCCCCATATGGTGCTCCATACATTATGCCCCCATATGGTGCTCCACAGATAAAAATAATGACATACTCACCTATCATCGCTGGGGGCCAGGTACCGGTGTCCTGAGCAGGCGGGGACACCGGCGCGCTATGGGAGACAGGTGCCAGTGTCACCGCTCGCTCAGGGCTCCGGCACCTGAGATATTCACCTGTCGCCGGTCCACCGCTGCGCGCCGCTGTCTTCCGGGTCTTCTTGTTAGTGAGCGCTCAGGCAGAGGGTGCGGCGCGCACTAACCATGTCATCGCGCCCTCTAACCTGAACATTCACAGCTAGAGGATGCGAGGACACAGCGGCGAGCAGCGGTGGAACGGGGACAGTTGAATATCGCTTATACTCACCCCCCCGCCGACGCGTCTCTGCAGCCCCTGCTCTTCTCCCGCAGCTCTTCCTTCCTACAGCGGTCACGTGGTACCGCTCATTAAAGTCATGAATATGTGCATATTCATGACTTTAATGAGCGGTACCATGTGACAGCTGCAGGAAGGAGCCCGAGATCGTGGAAGAAGCAGGGGGGCTGCAGAGACGCGCTGGTGGAGGGGTAAGCATGATCTGACACCCCCGCTGCCTTCCCCCGCCAACCCCCCCGGTATATGACTCGCGTGTAAGCCGAGAGGTGGACTTTCAGCCTTAAAAATGGGCTGAAAATCTCGGCTTATACGCGAGTATATACGGTATCTAATCTGTATCTTCTCCTTTTCAGCTTCATTCCATTGCTTCTTGTGTTTCCATGTGCAAATGAGAATGATGATCCCTCTACACTGTGAAATCCCTTCAGATATTTGTAGACAGCTATTAAGTCTCCTATTAGCCTCCTTTTTTGAAAGCTAAACATTCCCAGATCCTTTAACCGTTTCTCATGGAACATAGTTTGCAGTCCGCTCACCATCCAGGTAGCTCTTCTCTGAACTTGCTCCAGTTTTTAATGTCTTTTTTAAAATGTGGTGCCCAGAACTAGACACAGAATTCAAGATGAGGCCTGACCAAGGAGGTGTGAAGGGGGATAATTACTTCATGTGATCTAAATTCTATGCTTCTCTTAATATATCCTAGAACTGTGTTTTCCTTTTTTTAATGCTTCATCACACTGTTGACTTACATGCAGTCTGTGGTCTATTAGTATACCCAAGTGTTTTTCACATGTGCTGTTGCTTAGTTCTATTCCTCCCATTCTATAGATGTAATTTTAATTTTTGTTGCCCAGATGTAGAATCTTCCATTTCACCATGTTAAATACCTTTCTTGCCCAAGGGTTTGGATTACTTGCATTTCTCCCTGTTAAATACCATTCTATTAGACGCTGCCCATTATTCTAGCTTATCTAGATCCTTCTGAATCCTTTCTCTGTCTTCTCTAGTGTTAACTATCCCTCTTAAGGCTGGGTCTCACATAGCGATACACCAGCGATCCCGACAACGATCAGGATCGCTGGTGTATCGCTACATTATCGCTGCTGAGCTGCCAAACAGGCAGCTCAGGCAGCGATCAGCACAAGGACACTGCGGGTAAACATCGCTTAGTTACCCGCAGTGTACCTTGGATACCAGCGCCCTGATGCAGGGAGCTGGTAACCAAGGTACACATCGGGTTTCCAGGCGCTGCGCGGTGCCTGGAAACCCGCTGTGTACCTTGGTTACCAGCTCCCTGCATCAGGGAGCTGGTATCCAAGGTACACATCGGGTTTCTAGGCACAGCCCCGCGCCTGGAAACCCGCTGTGTACCTTGGTTACCAGCGGATCGCTGATCTCCCGCCTGTCACACGCAGCGATGCGTGCCTGTCAGCGGGAGACCAGCGATCAAAAAAATGTCCTGACATTTCAGCGACGATCAGCGATACCCGGCAGGGGGGCTGATCGTTGCTGAATGTCACACACAGCGATATCGCTGGTGAGCTCGCTGCTGCGTCACAAAACTAGTGACTCAGCACCGATCTCGCTAGCGATATCGCTATGTGAGACGGGGGCTTTAGCTTTGCATTGTCTTCAAATTTGATTAGTTTACCTGCAGGTCCCTTATCTAGATCATTTACAAAAATGTTGAACAACACTGGGGCAAGGATAGATCCTTGAGTTACCTCACTTGAAACAATCTTCCAATTAGATGTGCTACTATTTGTTACCACTCTTTGAGTACGATCACTGAGCCAGTTATGAATCCATCTAAACGTAGCCTTGTCAATCACATACTTGCACCTTTCTTCAATAAGGATAGTATGAGATACTATCTGCTTTGCTGAAGTCGAGATGTACTATATCTACCACATTTTCCTGATCTACCCAGTCAGTGATTCCATCATAGTAGGATATTAGATTCATCTAGCATGACTTGTTTGCTACAAACCCATGCTGGCTCTGGTTAATTACTGTATTCTTATCCAAGTACTTACATATATGTTGTTTTATAATTTGCACAAAGATCTTTCCCATCACTGATTGTGAGCAAGCTACCAATGTACAGTGTACACAGGAAGCTGCCAGCTCAGAATTTTGACCACTGCTACATCTACTGCAGAGAAAACAGGGATTCTGTCAAAACTGCACCACACAGTCCATTAAGTGATACATCGATGGAATCAGGCTCTCTATCACTACTTTATGTTACTCTCAGACAAGATTGCAAAAACCTACTGACAGATTCCCTTTAATAATTGATTTACTGGCAGCCACAAAATTTGACAGTTCATTTTATTTCAATTTCTGCACTGAATATTTCCATCTTTGTAATAATGAATTTACATGGTATAATCTATATCTTTCTTTTTTTCCCATTAATTTTAACTCTCTTGTCTTTAGAGCAAATATGGATATACGTCAGTTACCGTAGACACAAGAAAAACCATTAATCAAAAGTATTAATAAATAATTTTCTGCTTTATTAAATGAGAATATTAAAACAGACCGAGCTAGAATGTAATTAAAAATGTAAAAAAAAAAAACACAAAGAAAACATGGCAGTAATAACTTACAAAGCAGAAGATAAGGGTAACAAAAGCTTCTATGTGTGAAATATATTGATAGTGAAATTCCGCTTCTAATCAAAATTTATTTATTTATGGAAAGTAAAATTAAAGTAAAATTGTATTTTTTTTCCTTTATGCTGTTTTCATTGATGTCAAGTTAAAGTGTGCAGTGTTCTCTATTCACTTTTAAAATTTTGCATGTTTGTTTTAGAACAATGATGCCCATAAGCCAGAACAGGTTTACTTATATTGTGTTTTGCAAAGCATTTTAGTTAAGATCTTAACTTGTCTAATTATTTCCTTTCAAAACCTAATTTACTTTACAACAAAAACAGGAACACATACTGTATGCCAAAAAATCACTTGGGAACTCATGATGTTCAGCCTGTTCCTCCTACCTTCTGAGATGTCTCCTACATTTTTGGTGTATAATGGTGGTTTTGCAAACCCCCCAACCTACTGTCTACTTCCCCATCATCCTGTAAGATGTAATCCCACAAGGGCAGGGTCCTCTCCCCTCTGTACCAGTCTGTCTTTGTTAGTTTGTTCACTGTAATTATATTTGTATCTTGTCTGTAACCCCTTCTCATGTACAGCACCATGGTATCAATGGTGCTACATAAATAAATAATAATAATAATAATAATAACAGCATTTTTTGTTGTTTTTCATGTGGTTTTTTGTCCACAGCCAAAAAAGTCTCTGGCAGGAATGAGAAGTAGAAATTTTCTTTATATTTCCCATTTCTTTTGATCTTTTTTTGGCTTTGATATAAATTTAATTAAGAACTGCAGTGAGGGGTTTTCTCTGGATATTCCTGTTTCCTCCCACACTCCAAAGACATACTGATAAGGAAGTTAGATTGTGAGCCCCAATGGGGACAGTGATGATGTCTGTGAAGTGCTGTAAAATTATTGGTGCTATGTGAGTAAAATAAATAAATAAGAGGTTTAATAGCTGGAATCAGAGTTATTTCAAATCAGCAAACATTATGTCAGTAAGAGATAAGTGTGACTAGTCTCTAAATAAGGCAGTTTGGGGGAAGGGGCAGTAAAGTAGAAGAATGATAGAAGGGTTTATAATGTGTAATACTATTGTAGGAACTCGAGGATTCTGATAGCGTGGGGCAATGAACAATCATAGACGGGTTTCTTTGAATGCAAATAATGTATTTGTGAAACAGCAAAACACCCAAAAACAATATTCAAACAACCCGTAGTGACATGCAATGAAACGAGTCCATATATATACACAAGTCCAGTTATATGAATCCGGATATATAAGTCCTTGAACCTCTATAGCGAGGGCGGTAAAGTTCTTACGACGGAGTCCTCACACAAATGTGACCACAAGGTAAGTCTGATGCACAGGTAACGTGGCTGGATTTACACACTGCTGGTGTGTGAAGAGTCAGATCCAGGTATGCAGAAAACACAGGGAGGTCCAGGAACAAGTTAATCTCAGTTGTGGCTTAATTCAGTGAAGTCCAACAACAAGTTCATATGTCAGTAAGATTCCAGTAACAGTTCCAACAGCTCTCACCAGAGGGAGTGCACGAAGGGTTAAACAGCAACAGTTCAGAAACACAGTTCTTATCAGATGGAGTGAACCAAGGGTTAAATTCCCAAGTCAACAGGTTAGTGATAACACAGTACGTGCAACTTAAAGTACTGCCACACTAAGCTATCCCGCTAGCGATCTCGTTAGCGTTGCATACTAATGCGATCGCTAGCGGGATTGTTTCTATATCGCTAAATGCGGCCACATTTAGCGATATAGTTAACGACGCTATCGCCGTTAGCGATCTTCTTAACGACTTTAGCGGTACGAAAGTACCGCTAAATCGCTAAGAAAAGGTGCCACACAGCGATTAGATACTTACCCAGCGGGAGCGCCAGCGATGAAATAGGGTCCGGAGCAATTCCAGCGACGAGCGAGATCACAGCAGGAAGCTCGTCGCTGGAAGCTGCCGCACTGAACAACATCGCTAACGGGATCGCTAAATAGTGACGTTTTTTAGCTATCCCGTTAGCGATATTGTTCAGTGTGGCATACCCTTTACTGTATGCAGAGAATGTCCAGAGCCATGGGTAGAAACTGCTGTGGCTGAGAAACACCTGAAGATAAGGTTATGCACTTTCCTGGTAAATACACAAAAGATCTGTGAGGAACAAAGCAGCTGGGTTGCAGGGAAACGGAAGCAGAATACTCCAGCAGGGAAGCCAGCACCTGAGCCGGGTTTTAAACAAACGAACAGGAAGTAGGGCACACAAAACAGCAAACTCCATTTTAACAAAGGGCAAAATCATTGACAAAGTTACCTAGAAAACCCGGAATACTGACATAATGTGACACAACTAAACACAGAAAAAGAAGAAAAATCCAGCGTGGAGCAGAGATGATTAAAAATAAAAAGTCTTTAATAAAGTTGACTAAAATGAACAGCAATATCACGCAGTACAGACCCACAGAGATATGGCAGAACGATCTACGCGTTTCGACGTGTGTCTTTCTCAAGATCTTGAGAAAGACACACGTCGAAACGCGTAGATCGTTCTGCCATATCTCTGTGGGTCTGTACTGCGTGATATTGCTGTTCATTTTTAGTCAACTTTATTAAAGACTTTTTATTTTTAATCATCTCTGCTCCACGCTGGATTTTTCTCTTTTTCTTTGCTTGCTATGGTTGCTCTGCCACATCCGTGCGAGGAGTGAGGATATTTATGTGCATCATGAACATTGGGGTAAGCTGACATCATCTGTGTTTTTTTTCTACAACTAAACACAGTTGTGCAGTCCCTTCCCCCACAGGGACCTTATCTTTCAAATTCTGCAGGAGGTTAGACCAGGAGATCAGAGCTGTATCCTTATATCTCACACACTGCTCTAAGCTATGATGGGGGCGTTTGTCTTTCCTTTGGGTGTTGCTACCTGCTTATGATTAGTCATCATCATACAGTGAGAAGGACACGCCCTTAGTGAAAACTATTTAATACCAGCCATTATAATTTAATAAAAATTAAAGAAATAGTCCACTACTTGGACAACTTCTTCTCATACCCCTCACTTGGCCCCCATAAAATAATAAAAAAAAAATCTCAACTCCCATGATGGTGCCGTTCCCGTGGTGTCGGCACTTCATCTCTGGAGCCTCCCATGCTATTGTTGTGACACTTGACGCATGCGCCCAATCAGTGCTGACGGAACTGTCCCCACCTCCGGTCGAATTGATCAGGAAGAGGAGGTTAGAGATAAGCTGCAGACCGGACTTCATCTTCATGTTCACCTTGTCCAGAAACAGGGACAGTGATGCCAGCGCTGATTAGGCTCCGGCGTCACGTGTCACAACAACTGTACACGAGACCCTGGACCGCAAGTGCCGACACCGCAGGAACGGTGCCACCACGGAGGGTGAGTATAGACTTTATTATTTTATGGGGGCCAAACATTTTGATCAAGAAGGGGTTGTTCTTGTAGCGGACAACTCCTTTAATTCATCAGGAGCCAAATATTTAGATTGCTAAAATTTTTGCAACGGAGAGTCAAAATAAAAAAAAAGTGTTTTATTTTGCTCTACTGCCACTATTGAATCGTGTGTCCATGGAAACATTAATGAAAGGTCCTCTTTAAAGAGTATCTGTCATTAGGTCAAAAGTGTGTTGTTTTTGCCCTTATTTTATTTGTGATGCTCCCCTAAGTAATCTGTTTTGCTTTTTTCTTATTTTTCTTAAATTTGCGGTAGAGTTCCATATATATGGGCTTTTTTATTTAGTGATAAATTTTATAGTCATTCCAAGGGTCATGGCTTACAGGATTCTAGTATTCTCTGTGGTCGTGTCGTTAGTCTGGTCTGCATTATTGGCTACTACAAAGTAATAATCTGTGTAATGGAGCTGCGGTGTTCTATGCTGTCACAAGATTTACATCCATCCACTCTCAGAGCTGGAAACAACTAATCAGTACACAGCAGATTGTTAAACCACTACCAATATATTTATCCAAAGGATAGGTTACCAATATCATAGTACTGGTAAAACATTTAATTTAGAAGTCTTAGTAATTTCTTTTCCTAAAACCTCCTAATTATGTATGTGATATATTCTCTTTTGGTCTATGCGACAGGTCTTCTTCTTTACTAGCTAACACTGTGTGGGTTTCTTTAAATGGGAAGGCGAGTATTACACTACAAGTCTGCAGTCACTGTATGTGACTGCAGACTTGTGAATCCTCACCGCACGCTCTGTGCTCTGTGAGGATTAGCCTGTCCCATGTGACTGCTAGCAAGCATTATGCATACTCCCAGCCACATGCCGATCAGACGTGCATGGCTTCGCTCAATGTAATGCATTGAGTAAGACTCAGAAACAGTGTAGTTAGAATGTGGCCAGGGGTATGTACATCCCATACTTGCAGTCACATGACAGCCATCCCTGGGCAGGCACCAGAGAAGCCTTAAAGTGCGCAATGCACGCGATTTCAGAATTCAAAAATCTGCAGTCTCATAGTGTATCAGGGGCAGGAAAACTAGGCATTGACCTGGGCCCCACACTAATGGTAGCAAACCACCCGGCCACTATGGGGCCTGTGAGTAAAGGGGGCCCGATGCCAGCGTATTGGCATAGATGTTGATACAGTTTAAATCAATGATAGTGGAGATAGCATCAGGTGACGCTCCCTCTCCCCTCATTCCCCCTCTGCTTCTGACACAGGGGACGCAATGGCGTCACTTTATCGCGTGCCATGCTGTGCCGAGCAGTGGAGCTGCTGAGACCGAAGCAGCGGGGGAATGGGGACAGGTGAGTATTGTATTTATTTATAAATCAGTGAGTACATGGTGGCCATAATACTGGAGGAATATTGACTGTGCATTATACTTTATGAGGCTGCATTATATTCTTTGGGGGCTGCATTATACTATATGAGGCTGCATTATACACTATGGAGGCTGCATTATACTCTATGGGGCTGCATTATACTATATGGGTGCTGCGCTATACTCTATGTGGCTGCATTATACTATACAAAGGGTACGGAAAGTATTCAGACACCTTTAAAATTTTCACCCTTTGTTTCATTGCAGCCATTTGGTAAATGTAAAAAAGTTGATTTTTTTTCACATTGAGGTATACTCTGCACCCCATCTTGACTGAAAAAAAAAACAGAAATGTAGACATTTTTGCAAATTTATTAAAAAAGAAAAGCTGAAACATGGTCATAAGTATTCAGACCCTTTGCTCAGACCCTCATATTTAAGTTACATGCTGTCCATTTCCTTGTGATCCTCCTTGAGATGATTCTACTCCTTCATTGGAGTCCAGCTGTGTTTAATTAAACTGATAGGACTTGATTTGCAAAGGCACACACCTGTCTATATAAGACCTGACAGCTCATAGTGCATGTCAGACCAAATGAGAATCAAAAGAACTGGCGAAGGAGCTCAGAGACAGAATTATGGCAAGGCACAGATCTGGCCAAGGTTACAAAAGAATTTCTGCAGTACTCAAGGTTCCTGAGAGTACAGTGGCCTCCATAATCCTTAAATGGAAGAAGTTTGGGAAGTCTTCCTAGACCTGGCCATCCAGCCAAACTGAGCAATCGCGGGAGAAGAGCCTTGGTGAGAGAGGTAAAGAAGAACACCAATATCATTGTGCCTGTGCCTGAGCTCCACAGATGCAGTAGGGAGATGGGAGAAAGTTTCACAAAGTCAACTATCACTGCTGCCCTCCACCAGTCAGGCCTTTATGGCAGAGTGGCCAGACAGAAGCCTCTCCTCATTGTCAGACATATGAAAGCCCGCATAGAGTTTGCTAAAAAACACATGAAGGACTCTCAGACTATGAGAAATAAGATTTTTTGGTCTGATGAGACAAAGATAGAATTTTTGAGTGATAATTCTAAGCAGTATGTGTGGAGAAAATCAGGCACTGCTCATCAACTGCCCAATACAATCCCAACAGTGAAACATGGTGGTGGCAGCATCATGCTATGAGGGGGTTTTTCAGCTGCAGGGACAGAACGACTGGTTGCAATTGAAGAAAACAAGAATGCGGTCAAGTAAAGAGATATCCTGGATGAAAACCTCTTCCTGAGCGCTCTGGACCTCAGACTTGGCCAAAGGTTCACCTTCCAACAAGACAATGACCCTAAACACACAGCTATAATAACAGAGGAGTGGCTTCAGAACAACTCTGTGACCATTCTTGACTGGCCCAGCCAAAGCCCTGACCTAAACCTAATTGAGCATCTCTGGAGAGACCTGAAAATGACTGTCCACCAAAGTTTTCCATCCAACCTGACGGAACTGGAGAGGATCTGCAAGGAAGAATAGCAGATGATCCCCAAATCCAGATGTGAAAAACTTGTTGCATCATTCCCAAGAAGACTCATGGCTATACTAGCTCAAAAGGGTGCTTCTACTCAATACTGAGCAAATGGTACTTATGTGATATTTCAGTTTTTCTTTTTTAATAAATTTGCAAAAATTTCTACATTTGTTTTTTTTCAGTCAAGATGGGGTGCAGAGTGTACATTAATGAGAAAAAAATGAACTTTTTGAATTTGCCAAATGGCTGCAATGAAACAAAGAGTGAAAAATTTAAAGGGGTCTGAATATTTTCCGTACCCACTGTCACGAACCGCGGACGGAGGCCCGAGGGATCACGGATTAGGATCCCACCGCTGCCACCAATATGTTGAATGCAGGGATTTATACTTATCCCACTTCCCAGTTCCACTTAGGAACTTGCAGCTCTCTGGCGCACCCTTACCCTCAGGTCAGTCAGGGAACTGCACCTAGGATAATTAGTCGCCGGACGGGCCACTTGGACGTGTGCTGGCTATTGGGCACGCTGCCGTGAGGGAATTATAACTACTCCTAGCCGCATCCAGGCAATACGCTTATAAAACTCGCTCTGTCACTGCCAGCGATACCCAGCCCAGCATACTCGCTGCTGCCACCAGCCTCTGAGTCTAGAACGTGGGGCAGAGGCCACCCCAATTTAGTAGCGTAGTTACTTCAGGCACGTGCAAATTCGTAATAGGGCATAGAGAGACGAACTAGTAATTTTATATTTTTACTCCAAAAGTTAGGCAGTGTTTATAAAGATTTAAATAAGGTTTTACAAAAGTGAGACAATTAAAAATATGTACAATACGGTTGCAAAATAAAAGGGGTTAACATAAGGAAGAGATCAACTTACAGTTCTTAGATCATTGCAGGCAAGCCATGCGGTTGGTGGATGGGCGACACGTCGCAATGCATCACAGACGTGCTCTGCATCTGGTGTCCAGGACAGATCTGAGGCAAAATTACCTGGCCCTGCCTTATAGCCCTCTGGCCGTGACATCATAAAAAGGGCTGAGTTACCAGGGTCTTCCCCTTGTCGCTAAGTTGCAATTTTGGTTCTAAAAACTTATAACGATCATAACTTGGCTCGAGAACCTAGCAGAATCTCGGCAGGACCATCATTCACCTTATTCTGAAATTAGTGTTCTAATGAATTCAAACTTGGATTAGTTATTCCACTCTGCTCCCGAGAAACCCATTTCTCTGGTTCTGTTGGGGCTAGAACTTAGCCAGAACCACTGTAGTGAAGCCTGATAGGAGCATGTTGCAGAACTGTAGCTTTCATGCTTCTATCATAAACTCGCAGCATTTGATGACCGAATGAATGAATTCCCATTATTGTCTATGAGAGAAAAAGCACATGTTTTGGAGACAAAGCGGCCCCCTGCTGGAAACCAAAGACTAGTAATTCAGGTTACACTGGTGTGTGAGCTGAGAAGAGGGGGAGGGAAGTCAAAGGCTGCAGACACGAGGCTGCAATGTGTGACAAGAGGGGGAAGCTGCTAGCAAGCTAGTATCATTGTAGCAAATGGAAGATTCTGGAATGCCTCAGAAAAGTTATACATGATATTTTCACCTTATCATTACACCTCCCCCTTTTAGAGGGCGCTAAGGAGGCATGACCTGTCGGTAATCCGCCATGCGCGCCTCAGCAGGTTCGCCCCGGAGGGACAACCCATCAGCATTCCCATGTTCGCTGCCCTTTCTGTGTTGTACGGTAAAGTCGTACTGCTGGAGGGCAAGGCTCCAGCGTAGCAACCTTCCGTTGGTTCCGGACACGGTGTGCAGCCAGCTCAGAGGGTTGTGGTCGGTTTCCACCATGAGGGTGCACCCGTACAGGTAGGGCTGCAAACATTGCAGTGCCCATACCAAGGCCAGGAACTCCTTCTCGATGGTGGAGTATGCCACTTCCCTCGGCAGAAGTTTCTGGCTCAGGTACAACACGGGGTGCTCTTGGTTCCCTGAGTCAACCTGGCTGAGTACAGTACCGAGGCCAAACTCGCTGGTGTCGGTCTGTACCAGGAATGGCCGACTGCTGTCGACTGCTTTCAACACTGGAGAGCTGCACAGGGCTGTTTTCAAAGCTCGGAATGCTGCCTCACAGCCATCTGTCCAGTTGACTGTTTGGGGTAGACCGTGCTTGGTGAGGTCCGTCAAGGGTTTTGCAAGGGTGCTATAGTCCTGTACGAACCGCCCATAGTACCCGGCAGTGCCCAAGAAGGACATCACCTGTTTTTTGGTCCTGGGGGTGGGCCAGGACACGATCGCGTCCACTTTCTCTGGCTCTGGACTCGTGGAACCCCCGCCTACCCGGTGCCCCAGGTAGTGGAACTTGCTCATGCCCATCTGGCATTTTCCCGGCTTGATGGTCAGACCTGCCTGGTGAATATGCTTGAGCACCTCCTGGAGATGCTGAAGGTGTTCCTCCCAGGTGGAACTGAAGACGGCTATGTCGTCCAGGTACGCCACAGCGTACGTCTCCAGTCCCTGGAGCAGGTAGTTGACCATCCGCTGGAAAGTGGCAGGGGCATTTTTCATGCCGAAGGGCATGACCGTGGACTCGTACAGTCGAAAAGGGGTGATAAAGGCGGATCTCTCCTGCGCCGCTGGGCTCAGGGGAATCTGCCAGTATCCCCAGCTTAAATCCATAATGGATATGTATTTGGCGTTCGCCAACCACTCAAGTAGATCCTCGATGCGTGGCATTGGGTGTGCATCAGAGGTGGTGATGAGCCCCTGTAGTCCACGCAGAACCGGGTGGTCCGATCCTTTTTAGGCACGAGAACTACAGGTGAGGCCCACGCGCTTTTGGACCGTTGAATCACCCCCAGGTGCAACATCTCATCGATCTTTTGGCGCATAACCTGCTGCACCTCCTCAGAGATCCGATAAGGTGGTCGCCATAGTGGGGCATGATTCCCGGTGTCCACCTCGTGATCCGCTAACTTCGTCCATCCGGGTTGGTTGGAGAACACGGCCAGGAAGGGTTCCAGGGTGGCCAGCAACTGCGACCGCTGGGGTACGGTTAGTGAGACACTTACCTCCATGTCCTCAATGGACCCTTTGGCCTTGACTTGGGCCAGCATGTCCAGAAGGGGGTCTTCCTCCCCGTCCTCGGACAGGTTGCAGACTGGTAGGACGCAGGCTTCACGTTCGTGATGAGCTTTCATCATGTTGACGTGAAAGGCCTTGCGCCTACCCTGAGCGTGGTCAAGCGTGACCACGTAGGTGACTGGGTTGAGCTGTTGGTGCATGATGTATGGGCCTTCCCAGACTGACTGAGGCTTATCTTTAGGTACGGGGACCAGCACCCACACCTTCTGACATACCTGGTAGGTCCGTTCCTGGGCGTTCTGGTCGTACCAGTGCTTCTGGTCAGCCTGAGCCTGCGTCATGTTGTCATGCCCCAACTGCGTCAAGGTCTGCATCTTGTCGAAGAAGCGCATGACATAATCCACTATGGACACCTCCGTGGGGTTTGGTTCATCTTCCAAGGATTCTCTTACCAACCCAAGGGGTCCCCGGACTCGCCTGCCATACAGGAGCTCGAAGGGGGAGAACCCCGTCGAGGCCTGCAGAACTTCTCTGTAGGCGAATAGCAGGTGTGGGAGGTACCACTCCCAGTCGCGTCCTTGGATCTCAACCAGCATGTGGAGCATCTGTTTGAGGGTACCGTTAAAACGCTCACACAAACCATTGGTCTGTGGGTGATACGCACTCGATACCATACACTTCACCTGCATTCTCTTACAGAGAGCCTCCATTAGGTGAGACATAAATTGGGTCCCTTGATCGGTAAGCATCTCCCTGGGAAATCCTACCCGTGAAAAGATGGTCACCAGTGCATCCGCCACCTTATCTGCCCTAGTTGAGGACAGAGCCACTGCCTCTGGGTACCGGGTAGCGTAGTCTACCACAGTAAGGATGTATTGCTTTCCAGAGCTGCTGGGGATGGCCAGCGGGCCCACAATGTCCACCGTGATCCTCTGGACAGGCTCCTCTATCACTGGCAATGGGATCAGGGGAGCCTTAAGAGCAGGCCCCGCCTTCACTACTCTTTGACAGGTGACACAGGAGAGGCAGTAATTAGTCACATCTGTCCCCATCTTGGGCCAATAGAAGTGTTGAGACAGCCGTGCCTTAGTTTTGCTGATCCACAAGTGTCCAGCGAATGGAATTTCATGGGCAATCCGCAACAACTCACCTCGAAACTGGTACGAGACGACCAGCTGTTTTTCCCTCAACCACTCCTTTTGGAAATCTCCGGGTACTGTCTCCCGGTACAACCTTCCTCATTCCCAGAACACCCTCTCCTTATCAGTCACAGAGGTGGGCGTCTCGGCGAGGTGACTCAAGTTCCCCAGGCTCGCATCTGAGTGCAGAGCGACCTGGAACTCCTGGCTGGAGGCAGCCAGAAGTGATGTCAGGGTTCCTTACTCACTAGGACCCTCTGGAACCTGCTCTGGGTCCACCTCTGGTTCAGTCTCTCCTGTAGCGGAGGAGGGTCCAGAGGGCAGGGTGCTACCTGCGATCCAGGCACTCTGACTGCGGGTGACAGCAGCTACGTATGCTATCTCACCGGGGATTTCTGCAGACCCATCAGCCTGCGCTGCTATGGGTTCTACTTCCCCATCCACCCCAACACTTCAGGAGCAGTGCTATTTATGGGCCAGTTACCTTCCTTGGTGGCACTGGTCAGTGACATGGCATCACCTTCCTCACGGTTCCCATGCACCTCCCTATTTCTTTGAGCACTGTCGCTGGCTCCTGCTAGGGGTTCCTCAGCCGTCTCACTCCGCAGAGCGACGTGGCTGAGCACTCCTGTACCTGTGAACACATTCACCGTTTCAGAAAAAGGGTTAACAGGTTCAGTTGGCACAGATACATCATTATCAGCATCATTCCTAGGGAAAGAATGATTATCAGTTGCATCATTACTTATCAAAGCATTGGCAGGTAATACATTCAGTTTTCAGATCAACTTACAGTTCTTAGATCATTGCAGGCAAGCCATGCGGTTGGGGGATGGGCGACACATCGCAATGCATCACAGACGTGCTCTGCATCTGGTGTCCAGGACAGATCTGAGGCAAAATTACCTGGCCCTGCCTTACAGCCCTCTGGCCGTGACATCATAAACTGGGCTGAGTTACCAGGGTCTTCCCCTTGTCGCTAAGTTGCAATTTTGGTTCTGAAAACTTATAACAATCATAACTTGGCTCAAGAACCTAGCAGAATCTCGGCATAACCATCATTCACCTTATTCTGAAATTAGTGTTCTAATGAGTTCAAACTCGGATTAGTTATTCCACTCTGCTCTCGAGAAATCCATTTCTCTGGTTCTATTGGGGCTAGAACTTAGCCAGAACCACTGTAGTGAAGCCTGACAGGAGCATGTTGCAGAACTGTAGATTTCGTGTTTCTATCATAAACTCGCAGCGTTTTATGACCAAATGAATGAATTCCCATTATTGTCTATGAGAGAAAAAGCACATGTTTTGGAGACAAAGCGGCCCCCTGCTGGAAACCAAAGACTAATAATTCAGGTTACACTGGTGTGTGAGCTGAGGAGAGGGGGAGGGAAGTCACAGGCTGCAGACACAAGGCTGCAATGTGTGACAAGAGGGGGGAAGCTGCTAGCAAGCTAGTATCATTGTAGCAAATGGAAGATTCTGAAATGCCCCGATTAAGATATACATGATATTTTCACCTTATCGTTACACCCACTGTATGAGGTGCATTATACTCTATGTGGCTGCATTATACTCTATGTGGCTGCATTATACTTTATGGGGGCTGCATTATTCTCTATGGGGCTGCATTATACTCTATGGGGGATACATTATACTCTATCAAGGACTATGTGGCTGCATTATACTTTATGGGGCTGCATTATACTCTATGGGGCTGCATTATACTCTATAGGGGCTGCATTATACTCTATAGGGGCTGCATTATACTCTATTGAAGACTATTGGGAGTGTATTATACTATATAGGGGCTGCATTATATTATATGGAGGACTATGGGGAATGCATTATACTTTATAGAGGAATATGGTGAATGCATTATACGATATGAAGGACTATGGGGTGCATTATACTATGGGGAGTGCATTGTACTATATGGAGGATTATGGGGTGCATTATACAATATGGAGGACTATGGGATGCATTATACTATATTGAGGACTATGAATAGTGTATTATACTATATGGAGAACTATGGGTAGTGTTTGATACTGTATGGAGGACAATGGGGTGCATTATACTATACTATACTATGTTGAGGACTATAGGAAGAGTATTATACTAAATGGAGGACTATGGGGAGTGTATTATACTATATGTAGGACTATGGGTAATGTATTATATTATATGGAGGTCTATGGGGATTGTTTTATACTATATGGAGAACTATGCGGCACATTATACTATGTGGAAGACTATGGGACACAATATACTATATGGAGGACTATGGGGTGTGCATTATACTATATTGCGTACTATGGGGTGGTTAAAATTGCAGATGTTGCTGATGACATGATACTGTATGGGGACAGATTGATCTACTACTGATCGTTCTGTGCCCATCATTCTTCCTCAGCAAGTGTAAAGAGGCCGGGAAACAAGCGTCGAATGACTTCAATATTGTTGATCATGCTCATTTTGTGGCCTGAACTCAGCGCATGTAAATGCAACCAAAATGTTTCTGAGTGAAGGTGCAATATGCTAAAATTTGGCTTCCCACGTTAAACTTTTGCCCAGGGCCTCATTTTGTCTAAAATCGTCCCTGAGCGTAAGGTTCGACATTCCCTCTAAGTCTATGAAAACCAAAATAAGGACTGGAGCAACGTCGGGGAAGATGGCGATCGGTAAGTCTTTTAATACACTTTCACTTCATCACACACATAATTAGGAAGTCTTACGTGGAAAAAATAATGAGATTTCGTCTTTAAGAAAGTATTTTATTTTAACCTCAATTGTCTTAAACCACAAAAAAAAGTTAAAAAATGGCAGCAAAAGAGGCTGATATAAGCCAAGATCATTGTTTTCATAATTTTATCACAACTGCTAGAGATGAAATCATAAAAAGAAAAAAAAATTAAGCCCATGGACATAATCCATGTCCAGGTGCTTTCATCTGACATCCATGATCTGCTCTTGTACCTCGAGACTTTATTATGTATTTTACAGCACCTTACTACAATAATAATCTATGTGATGTGCAAACACAAGCCTCGTTCAGAGCAATTCAGTATCCTGGAAGTCTGACATTTCAGTTATGCTGGAAAAAATAATTTATAGTGCTTGTCTAGAAAGTGGAGTGATTTGTATGCATTGTACTCGCTTGATAAACGGTGTATATTGATGGCCGTGGAAATGAGCAGCAGAGGAGCAGGCAGTGTTTAACTTGTTTAATTTAGGGATGATGAGACTTCTCTTCCAGAATCAGGAAATCCTACAAACAAGTCTGCTAAAATGTGAAGTCTGTAAATGTCACGTCTGATCTGCTGTTGTTTCATGTTGCATAATTAAACTGGGCTGTATGAAATTGTAACTACTGTTATTAAAAAAATAAATAAATCAGTGTAAACTATAGATATGTTGCTATAGATATATATACTGTTATATATATATATATATATATATATATATATATATATACAGTACAGACCACACCTTCTCATTCAAAGATTTTTCTGTATTCTCATGACTATGAAAATTGTAGAATCACACTGAAGGCATCAAAACTATGAATTAACATATGTGGAATTATACATTACACTTTACAAAAAAGTGTGAAACAACTGAAAATATGTCTTATATTCTAGGTTCTTCAAAGTAGCCACCTTTTGCTTTGATTACTGCTTTGCACGCCGAAAAGTTGAACGGATGGACTCTACATGCCTGCTTCCCACCGTGAAGCATGGAGGAGGTGGTGTGATGGTGTGGGGGTGCTTTGCTGGTGACACTGTTGGGGATTTATTCAAAATTGAAGGCATATTGAACCAGCATGGCTACCACAGCATCTTGCAGCAGCATGCTATTCCATCCGGTTTGCATTTAGTTAGACCATCATTTATTTTTCAACAAGACAATGACCCCAAATACAACTTCAGGCTGCGTAAGGGCTATTTGACCAAGAAGGAGAGTGTTGGGGTGCTACGCCAGATGACCTGGCCTCCACAGTCACCAGACCTGAACCCAATCGAGATGGTTTGGGGTGAGCTGGACCGCTCACCGCTTCAATTTTGAATAAATCCCCAACAGTGTCACCAGCAAAGCTGTGTTGGACTGTGTGCACAACCCCAATCTGTGGACGTCGGCACTCAGACCATCCTCATGGAGTCGGTTTCTAACCATTTGTGCAGACACATGCACATTTATGGCCTGCTGGAGGTCATTTTGCAGGGCTCTGGCAGTGCTCCTCCTGTTCCTCCTTGCACAAAGGAGGGGTAGGTAGCGGTCCTGCTGCTGGGTTGTTGCCCTCCTACGGCCCCCTCCACATCTCCTGGTGTACTGCCCTGTCTCCTGGTAGCGCCACCTGACTCTGGACACTACACTGACAGACACAGCAAACCTTCTTGCCACATCTCGCATTGATGTGCCATCCTGGATGAGCTGCACTACCTGAGCCACTTGTGTGGGTTGTAGAGTCAATCTCATGCTACCACGAGCAAGTGTGAAAGCACAACCAACATTCAAAAGTGACCAAAACATCAGCCAGAAAGCATTGGTACTGAGATGTGGTCTCCACCTGCAGAACCACTCCTTTATTGAGTGTGTCTTGATAATTGCCAATAATTTCCATCTGTGGTCTATTCCATTTGCACAACAGCATGTGAAATTGATTGTCAATCAGTGTTGCCTGCTAAGTGGACAGTTTGGTTTCACAGAAGCTTGATTTACTTGGAGTTAGGCCGGCGTCACACTGCCGAATTTGATGCGAGTTAGTCGCACGACTTTCTCGCATCAAAACCCGGCACGGCCGCCCGCTCTCGGACCCGAGTGCGCGGCGGCATAGAAATACATGCAGCCCCACACTCGGGTCCGAGAGCGGGCGGCCGTGCCGGGTGTTGATGCAAGAGAGTCGTGCGACTAACTCGCATCAAACTCGGCAGTGTGACGCAGGCCTTAGAGTCTGTTGTTTAAGTGTTCCCTTTATTTTTGTGAGCAGTGTATATACATACACATACATACAGTACAGACCAAAAGTTTGGACACATCTTCTCATTTTAAGATTTTTCTGTAGTTTCATGACTATGAAAATTGTACATTCACACTGAAGGCATCAAAACTATGAATTAACACATGTGGAATTATATACTTAACAAAAAAGTGTGAAAGAACTGAAATTATGTCTTATATTCTAGGTTCTTCAAAGCAGCCACCTTTTCCTTTGATGACTGCTTTGCACACTCTTGGCATTCTCTTGATGAGCTTCAAGAGGTAGTCACTGGAATGGTCTTCCAACAGTCTGAAGGAGTTCCCAGAGATGCTTCGCACTTGTTGGCCCTTTGCCTTCACTCTGCGGTCCAGCTCACCCCAAACCATCTCGATTGGGTTCAGGTCTGGTGACTGTGGAGGCCAGGTCATCTGGCGTAGCACCCCATCACTTTCCTTCTTGGTCAAATAGCCCTTACACAGCCTGGTGGTGTGTTTGGGGTCATTGTCCTGTTGAAAAATAAATGATGGTCCAACTAAATGCAAACCGGATGGAATAGCATGCCGCTGCAAGATGCTGTGGTAGCCATGCTGGTTCAGTATGCCTTCAATTTTGAGTAAATCCCCAACAGTGTAACCAGCAAAGCACCCCCACACCATCACACCTCCTCCTCCATGCTTCACGGTGGGAACCAGGCATGTAGAGTCCATCCGTTCACCTTTTCTGCATCGCACAAAGACACGGTGGTTGGAACCAAAGATCTCAAATTTGGACTCATCAGAACAAAACACAGATTTCCACTGGTCTAATGTCCATTCCTTGTGTTCTTTAGCCCAAACAAGTCTCTTCTGCTTGTTGCCTGTCCTTAGCAGTGGTTTCTTAGCAGCTATTTTACCTTGAAGGCCTGCTGCACAAAGTCTCCTCTTAACAGTTGTTGTAGAGATGTGTCTGCTGCTAGAACTCTGTGTGGCATTGACCTGGTCTCTAATCTGAGCTGCTGTAAACCTGCGATTTCTGAGGCTGGTGTCTCGGATAAACTTATCCTCAGAAGCAGAGGTGACTCTTGGTCTTCCTTTCCTTGGGCGGTCCTCATGTGAGCCAGTTTCTTTGTAGCGCTTGATGGTTTTTGCAACTGCACTTGGGGACACTTTCAAAGTTTTCCCAATTTTTCTGACTGACTGACCTTCATTACTTAAAGTAATGATGGCCACTCGTTTTTCTTTACTTAGCTGCTTTTTTTTTGCCATAATACACATTCTAACAGTCTATTCAGTAGGACTATCAGCTGTGTATCCACCAGACTTCTGCACAACACAACTGATGGTCCCAGCCCCATTTACAGTATAATGCCAGAAATCCCACTTATTAAACCTGACTGGGCACACCCGTGAAGTGAAAACCATTTCCGGTGACTACTTCTTGAAGCTCATCAAGAGAATGCCAAGAGTGTGCAAAGCAGTCATCAAAGGAAAAGGTGGCTGCTTTGAAGAACCTAGAATATAAGACATAATTTCAGTTGTTTCACACCTTTTTGTTAAGTATATAATTCCACATGTGTTAATTCATAGTTTTGATGCCTTCTGTGTGAATGTACAATTTTCATAGTCATGAAAATACAGAAAAATCTTTAAATGAGATGGTGTGTCCAAACTTTTGGTCTGTACTGTATGTGCTTTTATATCCCACTACTTGCCTTTTAAAAATGTCAATGTTTTCTCCCCATAACTTCATTTCAAGAATTAAAGGGTTGTCCACTACTCAGACAACTATTTCTAAATCACTATGTTCCCCTCTTATAAAATAATAGCAGCTGTACTCACCTCGAGTGTGGGCCATGGCTCTCCCAGGGCTTGCTTGACATTGTTATGTCATACGATCACTGTGGCCATTCAGTGTCTGCTTCAGTCAATTACATCCAAAGGAAGGTAGATTGAGGTATTTGCTGATTGGCAGCAGGTATCACGCAAAGCCACGCAAGCCCCCATGCCCGCACTGGAGTTGAGTATAACTTTGATTATTTTATAAGGGGGGACCATAGTGATTGAGAAGGTGTGGTCTGAGTAGTGGACAACCCTTTAAGTTCCCAGGATGAGTTTTTCACTGTGCAGAAAATGCAGTGTCACAGTTCCAGTAAAATGGATGTAAGTAAGTTTATATAAATCACACGCCCATTGATGAATATGTGCATTTTTTACCTGCAGATTTTCGGCATCTACTGCAAGTCTATGGGGAAAAATTTGCACATAAAACTCAGAGTACTTGTGAGAGAACTTGACATGTTGCACATCTGAAACAGGTCAGTTTACGCAGTATGAAAAAAGGATAGTGGACATGATATTTCTATAAATTCCATTCACTTGGAATAGGAAGATGCTCTCTTTTGCTCAGTGAAAATATTCAGCTTCAAAAGCTCATCATGGGAACTTAACCTAATGGGGGGAAGAAATGCTGCAGAAAATCTGTAATAAAAAGTTAATTACGGTGTGTAAAATGATTGAACCTATATATATATGACAAACAACTATATTAATGGAATAAAATATCAAATTTTTATTTACATATCAACAGAAATAATGCCAAAATCAGTACGGGAAAACATTTCCTCAATTAAAATAAAATTAGCAGAAAGTGGAATTATATAAATATCAAATATAGAATTGTACTTATAGAATTGTACTTATTTTGTACACCAATAAAAGATATACTGGCAAGAACTCAAAGAATTACTGCATATACTAGAACTACTGATGGAGTCATTTTGACTCCTTTCGTTTTTTATTTCTCTTCTGTGACTACATTTTTCAGAATTCCGGCTTGAAACTCGGTGACTTTTCCTCAAATATGATGTGAAAAAAGATTTTGTGAGAATAAATAATTTTGGTGAAAAATGTGCGCATTTTTTTCAAAATTTACCAAGAACTACTGAAGGGAGTCATTTTGACTCCCTACTATATTTTGAGGTCCTTTTGTCACTAAATGTTGCTATAAAGTTTTGTGCATAATTTTTTCACTCTGTCTTATTTACCCTGATGTTCATATAGATGTAGTTCAATTTACATGTCAACTTTTCACATTTTCCTTGTGTTTTACCTGCTTGTATTACTGTGTAATGCTGAACAAAATAGCTTGTTTACTCTAGGCTCTTATCTTATGCTAATTTTTGATTCATATATATTGACACATATAAAGAACTGTACGCTTGCAGAAGCATGCAGGAACAATAATTTACAGTTTACTCTATCTGATGAGGAGCTAGATGCATTCATTGCGATATTCTATGCTCGTGGAATATCTGGCATGAACCGTCACTCGATTAGCAGTATTTGGTGTAATGACTGGGGAATACCGTTTTGCAAAGCGACAATGTCTAGGGACCGCTTTGTTGAAATTATGAGGTTTCTCAGATTTGATGAGAAATCTACTCGATCGGAGAGACTGCAAACGGACAAGTTTGCTCTATTTTCTACTGTGTGGGACAGGTTTATTGAAAATTGTATTGCGTGTTACAAACCTGGCCCATACATAACGGTGGATGAGCAACTTTTCCCAAGCAAAACTAGGTGTCTATTCACGCAGTACATGCCTTCCAAACCAGATAAATATGGCCACAAATATTGGCTAGCTGTTGATAAGGAGAGCAAATATCTGGCAAATGGCTTCCCTTATCTAGGCAAAGATGACATACGCCGTGCTGAGGACCGTTTAGCTGACCATGTGGTAATGAAGTTATTGGACCCGTTTTTGAAAAAAGGTCGCAATGTTACAACCAATAATTATTTTACTTCAGTAAAATTAGCTAAACAGCTAAAAAGCAAAGGAACAACCATCGTGGGAACACTGAACAAGATAAGGCGAGAAGTGCCTAAAGAAATAAAATCCATGAAAGAGGAATTGTACAACACTAAAGTGTTTAGAAATGAAGACAATTTTACACTTACAGTATATCAAGGAAAGCCCAACAAAAATGTCATTTTGAGTTCCGTCCATCCAGATGTTGTTGTTGCGTCTGATTCCGCTAAAAAAACTCCAGAAACGGTAAAGTTTTACAATGAAACAAAATATGGAGTAGATGTAGTGGATCAGATGGCACGAAAATATACCACACGAACATGCACAAGGAGATGGCCTGTTCATGCATTTGAAAATGCCTTAGACTTTGCGGGTATAAATGCATGGATAATATTCAATGAGATAACCCACCAAAAAATGTCACGCAAGGCATTTTTGCAAACGCTTGTGAGAGAGTTGAGTGGTCCTTATGTCACAGATAGGGAAAAGGGTTCCACGTCCCAAGTTTCTACATGCTCAGAAGTGATGGTTCAAACAAAATTTTGCCAGATCAAAGAAAAGTGCAAGAAAAATAGATCTGTCGGCAATTGTAAGACTTGTGGTAAGTCTTTGTGTGGGCAATGTACTGCCATAAATCAAAGGCAATGCCTAAAATGCGAAACACCAAATGTTTAGAAGGTGAATTCTGCGCCATATTTTCATTTTTATGCTCCTCCACCTACATTTTCTCTGCTTTTTGTTCTTCAGTTGTTGTTTATATGTGTGCACTTGAATAAAAAAAAATGTTTGAAAAACGTCTATTATAATTATTGTTATTTTCTGTAGAAAAATAAGAAAAGCAGAAAAAAAAACAATCAAAAGCATTACTGTTGGATCTCACAATAATAATACATTACAAAAAATATAATTATTAATAAATAACCACAAATGAAACTCTAAAAATAAACGAAAACAAGCAAGGAGTCAAAATGACTCCTTTCAGTAGTTCTAGGCGGGGTCACGAGTCCAGTAGTCCTAGTGTTAATAGGGATAAACAGATGTAAAAATATATATAATTATTTATAAAAGTATTATACAGGATAGCACCTGTCAATGCCATCTAAATTACCAACGGGTCAATATTTTAATAAATATCAATTGGTATATACCAAAATTATATAGTCAGCAAAAAATAGTAATTACATACGTATAGAATATAATAAATAAGCATAAATAAAATATACTGTATATGAATTGAAAATATAGTATATATCTCTTTATAAAAATATATGTACAGTTGTGTGAAAAAGTGTTTGCCCCTTCCTGATTTCCTTTTCTTTTGCATGTTTGTCACACTTTAATGTTTCAGATCAGCAAATAAATTTGCCTTAGTGCTGCTGAAGGTTGCTCTTTTACTTAAAAATGCCCTGGGGGGGCTGACAGGTTCCCTTTAATTGCATTTTTGTGCCCAATTTTTTTACATATGTTTCATCGCGTTTTTGATGCAGCAAAAATATGCAGTGTCAAAAGCATAAGAAAAGCTCATCATGGGTACATAGCCTTGGAGCACACATGGCAAACTCTGGCCCACAGATTATAATTTGTCCAGGATGCCGGCACTGCCCCCCCATTATACTGTATGTAGGACTGTGTTTGGCCATTATGCTGTATGGAGGACTAGGTGGGGCACATTATTCTGTATGAAGAACTATGTGGGGCCCATTATACTGTATGGAGCACTATCTGGGGCCCATGATACTGTATGTGTTATGTATGCAGGTGGAGCATGTGATTTGTGGACCCACTGTGCTATTGGGCAGGGCTTACCTGGGAGGGGAGTAGCTAAGCGGCTCCCTGGTGTTCACTGAAGATCCTGATTGTGGAGTCAGGCTTGAGCTGCAGGTAGCCGCCCGTTAATACTTCTAGGCATTCCCCGATACTACAGCTGCTGACCCCAGGGGTCAGGTACGCAGACTCGGATAGAACTTGGGCTCTGTACAGACTAATAGGCTCTGGATCCTCTGCAGAACGGTTACTGACACAGACTCGAGCTCCGTTCAGGCTACTAGGTTCAGGATTCATGGGTAGAACGGTTAACTGACTGTTCCTCACAGCTGGGAGCTGAACACTGGTGTGTGACGTAATGTCCGAGATGGGAGGGGGGAGCAGTGAGGAGCAGCTGCTGTCACCCTGAATTACAAGTGTTCTAAAGATAGTAAATGTGCACTGGGCATCTCATCTTTATAGTTGTGGAGGATAAAGACAGTACAAATTTTTTTGGATCTCCCTGGATTACCCCTTTAAGCAAATCGTTAGTTCAGCTCTCATAACATCATCAGGCGCTCACTGTGCAGAATCTTGGGCAGGTGAGGCAGGTCACTCAGACAAGTGTGATCTATCAGTCAAAGACTGGAGGCTGATGGCAGGCAGGAAATACTGTAGGAAGAGAGGCCACTGTAAGTGCAGTGCTCGCCCTCCTGCACTTGTGGCTAAAACTTAAACACTGGATTTCTCAAAAACATTAAAATAAAATTCTGTAACCAAGGTAAGGATTTATTAAGCATTAAAGAGACTTTACATACATGGAATTATTTTGGGGTGTAGTATCCTGATGATGAGTTCCTTTTAAAGTAGCATAAGACTAATTTACAAAGATGCAGTAAACACTTTTTGGCACATCACTTGCATGCCATATAAAATTAGCAAAACCGGAAACAGAAATATTGAAAGCAACAAGTTTGGAAACAGTTGTCCATTGCTAAGGCTCTGGGACTCCAGCAAATCATATATACATACTGTAAGATGGCGGTGTTCACACCGTGCAGTAACTGAGGCAGTGACCCAAGCAAGTCCAAAGTAAACAGCTTTTATTCAGCAACTCACGGGTAAAACAGGAAAAGTCCTCCGGTACGCAGCCGGGGTAACATCAGTCCATAAACACTGGTTGCCGGGGACAACGGCCGCGCCGGGCCGAACAGAGCCTGACAGGTGCAGAGCCGTCCCAGGCGTGGGTTCAGCTACACACAGTCCTGTGGAGCTTTCCTGCTATGCTCCTTGCAGGGTCCCAACATAGAACAACACTACTCCTTAGTGCAGGAGTTTTAAAGACCTGTGGCAAAAGCCACTGGAAAACCCGGGTTGGAGGGAGGAGGCCGCCCCACTGCCTCCTGTGACCTCCTCCAAGAAATGAAGGCCCTGCCGGATTTTACTTAATCTGCCTTAGCCAGGTAGTCTGACTAGGTCATTGCTCACCTTCATTCCTGCATTGCAGCCGCAGCTGTGTGTGTGACTGCAATGCACTCCAATGGCTTTAATAGGTCTCTGTACACATTCTGAGGGAAATATAACGTCCCTTGTAAACGATCCCGGTCACTGCCTCACATATTCCCCCCCTCTGTTCAAACTTGTGGGGTTGAACATTTGCCACTATACAGGGTGCCCGGGACAGGGCATCCGCGTTTGCTTGCAATTTCCCAGGGCGATGTTCTACAGAGAAACTGAAATTTTGCAGTGACAGGAACCACCTGGTGACTCGCGCATTCCTCTCTTTTGCATTCCTCATCCATACCAAGGGTGAGTGGTCCGTCACCAAGCGGAACTGACGCCCGAGTAAATAATAACGTAGTGATTCCAAGGCCCACTTAATAGCCAAACACTCCTTCTCTACTACGCTATAGTTTTTCTCTGCCTGGACAAGTTTTCTACTCAAGTAGGTGACCGGGTGCTCTTCACCATTCACTTTTTGTGACAACACCGCCCCTAGTCCTACCTCCGAGGCATCTGTCTGTACAATGAAGGTTTCATTGAAGTTGGGGCTGATGAGGACCGGCTGTTCACACAGGGCCAACTTCATGGACTGAAAGGCTTCTTCTGCCTGAGGGTTCCACCGAACCATTACCGTTTTCTTTCCTTTCAAGAGATCGGTTAGGGCCGCCGTTCGCCCGGCAAAATTAGGTATAAACCGGCGGTAATACCCAAGGATGCCAAGGAACGCCCTCACCTGTTTTGTACTCGATGGTTTAGGCCAATTTTTTATGGCCTCAATTTTACTGATTTGGGGCTTGATAGCTACTCGGCCTATCACATACCCCAGCTTCCTCCAGCCCTATCGCACATTTTTTGGGGTTTGCCGTTAACCCCGCGGCTCTGAGAGAATCCAGCACCGCTTGTACGTGTGTTAGATGCGTTTGCCAGTCGGTGCTAAATATGATGATATCATCTAGATACGCGGACGCGTATTCCTGATGAGGCTTGAGCACTATGTCCATCAATCTCTGAAATGTAGCCGGGGCACCATGTAACCCAAAAGGTAAGACCACATAGTGAAATAGACCCTCCGGAGTTACGAAGGCGGTCTTTTCCTTCGCCGAATCTGTGAGAGGTACCTGCCAATAACCCTTGGTGAGATCGAGTGTGGTAAAGTACTGGGCCTGCCCCAGTCTCTCAATCAGCTCGTCCACCCGGGGCATTGGATAAAGGTCGAACTTTGACACTTCATTCAATTTTCGGAAATCATTACAGAAGCGTAATGATCCGTCTGGCTTTGGAATCAGTACAATGGGGCTAGCCCACTCACTCCGTGATTCCTCTATGACGCCTAACTGAAGCATTTGTTTTACCTCAGCCGAAATGGCTTGCCTCCGGGCTTCGGGCACCCGGTACGGTCTTATTCGCACCCTTACCCCAGGTTCGGTGACAATGTCATGTTGGTTCACCGTAGTCCTACCTGGTAGCTCTGAGAACACGTCGGTATTGTTTTGCACCAGGGAGCGAGCCTCCCGTCGCTGCTGTTTAGTGAGGGCATCACTTATCCTGACCTCCCCCTTGGATGCTTCCCTGGCTGCAGGTATAGAACTCTCTGGTGATATGCCCGGGGTGATGTCTGTAACTAAACACTCTCGATCTTTCCAAGGTTTTAGCAGGTTTATATGGTAAATCTGCTCAGGTTTCCTCCTTCCGGGCTGATACACCCGGTAATTTACCTCCGCCACCTTTTCTCGAATCTCATATGGCCCTTGCCACTTGGCCATGAGCTTACTCTCGGCTGTGGGTACCAGTACTAATACCCGATCGCCCTTGTTAAAAGACCTGACTCTGGCTCTTTTATTATATGTGCGCCTCTGGGTTGCCTGGGCATCTAACAGATGTTCTTTCACGATGGGCATGACCGCCGCGATCCGGTCCTGCATACTAGCCACGTGTTCAATTATACTCTTATGTGGAGTCGGCTCTTGTTCCCATGTCTCTTTGGCTACGTCCAACAGACCCCTAGGGTGTCTGCAGTACAATAACTCAAAGGGAGAGAACCCTGTGGAAGCCTGGGGTACCTCACGGACAGCGAACATCAAATAGGGTAGCAACATGTCCCAATCCCTTCCATCCTTAGAAATCACCTTTTTTAACATGGACTTGAGGGTTCTATTGAACCGTTCTACTAACCCGTCGGTTTGAGGGTGGTACACCAAGGTGCGCAATTGTTTAATTTTTAGCAGTTTGCACAGTTCTCTTGTCACCTTGGACATAAAGGGGGTCCCCTGATCCGTCAGGATCTCCTTAGGTAGTCCCAGGAGACAGAACATGGCAAACAGTTCTCGGGCAATAAGTTTTGCCGAGGTGTGGCGTAGTGGTATAGCCTCCGGATACCGGGTGGCATAGTCGACGACCACCAGTATGTGTTGGTGGCCACGGGCGGATTTTACAATGGGCCCTACCAAATCCATTGCAATCCGTTCAAAAGGTACCTCTATTATTGGCAGGGGTACCAATGGACTACGGAAACTTGCAGTGGGTGAGGTCAACTGACATTCGGGGCAGGATTCGCAGTACCTTTTGACCTCCGCGTAAACTCCTGGCCAAAAGAACCGCTGCAAGATACGTTCTAGAGTTTTTTTTTCCCCTAAGTGGCCCCCCAGCAAGTGTGAGTGTGCCAAATCTAGAATCACTCTACGATACGACTGAGGTGCTACCAACTGTTCCACAACCTCGTCCCTGATTTTATCTACCCTATAAAGCAACTCACCACTGACTACCATGCGTGGAAATACCGTATCTGCATTGGGCTGTTGGGCTACGCCGTTTACCTCTAGCACCCTTTTCCGTGCCTGAGTCAGGGTGGGATCTTGTAGCTGAGCTGTCCCAAACGTGGCCCTGGACACTTCCAGCTCGGGAATCGATGCAGTCTCCTCGACCTCTCCTGCCAGCACCTCTAAGGGAAACCTATCGGGGTCACACTCTATCCCTATATGGGACACCCCTACGGCAGGTTCGTCGGGTACAGCATCTGTAATACATCTTACCAGGGGAGAATGTATTTTGTTTTTCCACAGAGTCCAGAACAGGGCAAGTCTCTTCCCAACACAGACCCATAGGGAAGATTTTTTACCACTCCCACCACATGTTTTATGTCTCCACATGGCGTGGACAAAACTACCTCCGTAGTTGGATAGTCTCGGAGGTCCCCATGGATACATACAACCCCGACCTGCCGTCCGCTGGGTTTGTCTCCTGCCACCAGTGACCCATGTACCAGAGTCACGAGGCTCCCTGAGTCCAGGAGAGCCTCCGTAGGGTACCCATTAACCAGTACCTGGCATAGTTGGAGTTCAGTGTCCTGGGGTCGAGGTTTGCTGTGCAGACGGTCTGGGCATACATTGAGACCCGGCGGCTATATCCGCAGTCCATGGGTTCCGTAGTCAAGGGACAATTAGCCATCACATGTCCCGGCCCCTGACACCGCCAGCACCTAAGGGTGGAGGCACTGTTAGGCCTTATGACAGTTTGGGAGGGAACCGGTCTCCTGCCACTCTCACTCCGGGGTTCCCCTTCAGTATGGGTACGGTGCTGACTGTCCCCAGCAGAGGGACGCGACCCCTTTCCCGATTCCTGGGTTGGCAGGGATCGGCGTGACAGCCGAGAGGGGGCGGAGTCTCGAATAAAGTCTTGAGTGGCCGAGTAGCGCTCAATCAAACTGACTACCTGGTCGAGTGTGCCGGGATCGCCTTGCCCCACCCAACGTTGGATAGCAGCCGGCAGAGTCTTACCAGCCGGTCAGTCACCACCCTCTCCACCATCTGGGCTGGAGACAAAGTCTCTGGCTGGAGCCACTTCTTTACCAGCTGCAGGAGGTCATAAGCCTGAGACCGCGCGGGTCGTGTCTCCACATAGGCCCATGAAAATACACGCTGAGCCCTCACGTATGTATTAACCCCCAGTCGGGCAAGGATCTCACCTTTGAGCCTCTGGTAGTCCTGGGCGTCCTCCCGACTGAGATCGAAGTAGGCCTTTTGTGCATCGCTGACCAGGAACGGAGCTACTACTTCTGCCCACTGGCCGGCGGGTAGGTTTTCCCGCTCCGCTGTGCGCTCAAACTGTCAGGAAAGCTTCTATGTCATCCTCCGGTCCCATCTTCCTCAACGCTGAGCGAACCCTGTCTCGGGCCTCGCGACGTTCAGGGGCTGGTGCCATCGAGGTCTCCCGCAGTGCAGAAATCTGTTGCAGCAACAGTTCGTTTGCTTTTTGCTGCTGCTGTTGTGTAATTACCAGCTGCTTAAACAGCTCTTCCATTTTGTCCACGGTGTGAGGCTGAAAAGTAGCCGGCCGGATTATGTTCATGAAGCTGCCGGTGGGGGTATACCTCAGTCACAATGCCCACATTCTCCAACCAATTGTAAGATGGCGGTGTTCACACCGTGCAGTAACTGAGGCAGTGACCCAAGCAAGTCCAAAGTAAACAGCTTTTATTCAGCAACTCACGGGTAAAACAGGAAAAGTCCTCCGGTACGCAGCCGGGGTAACATCAGTCTATAAACACTGGTTGCCGGGGACAACGGCCACGCAGGGCCGAACAGAGCCTGACAGGTGCAGAGCCGTCCCAGGCGTGGGTTCAGCTACACACAGTCCTGTGGAGCTTTCCTGCTATGCTCCTTGCAGGGTCCCAACATAGAACAACACTACTCCTTAGTGCAGGAGTTTTAAAGACCTGTGGCAAAAGCCACTGGAAAACCCGGGTTGGAGGGAGGAGGCCGCCCCACTGCCTCCTGTGACCTCCTCCAAGAAATGAAGGCCCTGCCGGATTTTACTTAATCTGCCTTAGCCAGGTAGTCTGACTAGGTCATTGCTCACCTTCATTCCTGCATTGCAGCCGCAGCTGTGTGTGTGACTGCAATGCACTCCAATGGCTTTAATAGGTCTCTGTACACATTCTGGGGGAAATATAACGTCCCTCGTAAACGATCCCGGTCACTGCCTCACAATACATTGTAAGATGGCCGCCGGACAGGTCCTTGAGGGGAGATATGTATCATCGAGGTTGGTAGCCTTGGTGATGTAAGCCCAGAAAAAGCATGCTCCAGCTATTATAGTGTGGAGAAAGTTAATAGAGCATGTCAAGGGACAGGTTTACAAGCAGTCGGAGAGATGGGTGTTACTGGCTGCTCACATATCTCCACACCGGGTCGTGGTATGCAGTGTCTAACTTGTATACCAAGGGCCCATAAGTAACCAACTCCAGGGCTCCACTTTTAAACTACATGCAAATGTGACATTATCCACAATCACAAATTAATATAACAATGAGCTGGGTAGATTAGTAAATGAATAAGATACAACCTATGTCTGTACATAGTGATTCAAGTATATTGTGCCAAGTGGTGTTTATATAAGAGAGTGGTGGCCCACAGTTGAACAGGGGTCCACCCGAGGATTCTCGTATTCTCCAGTGGGCCAGACCAAGCCTGGTGGTATGGCAGATAAAAAGGATACCAGTTATCTCATTCAGTGGCTGAGAGTGGAGGGGAAAATACCTCCTGTGTTAAAGGGTTTGTTTGGTCCAAATCAATGTCTGCAGTCACTCTGCATGTATGTGACATATTTTTAGAAATTGACTCCTCCATGTTTCCATCCAACTGACCATCTCGGGTTGATACCACAACAGCGATATGCTGTATATGTCACTCAATTTATTTTCCGCTTCAGATCTTGAACTAGAAGACTGCAATTTTTCTTTGCAGGCATAGAAGCAAGGGGCGACATGGAAGCCTGTTTCTAACATCTTACCAGCTGTTTTAACCCCTAATCATCTATGCATTAGGAAATGTAATAGAGAGATACATAAATTACAAAGCTTCTCTTATACTTTTCATTGTTTCACATGGATGATGTCTGTGTGCTGTACATGTTTTTCATAGACCCATAGACTTGTATTAGCACTTTTCGTCGGTGCTGTCAGAAAAAAATGGACATGTCTCCTTATGTTTTACAGGGGCAAACTGTACGTAAAAAACACAGACATGTGAACAGCACCATAGATTATAATGGGTACCTGTTGTAGCCGCGACAAGAATGGTACAGCGTACTGTAAACACGCCCAGCACTTTGATTGACGGCTCGCTCTGTACAAATGCTGCACAAACACGCTGCAGAGCAGGCTGTCAATCAAAGTGCCAGGGAGTGACCACAGCTGCACTCATTGTAGTGTGCAGCGACTGTAACAGCCCCAATGACTGGAAGCAGAGGCTGTCGGGAGAATAAAGCTTCATTTTAGCTAAACCAGATTTAAAAGCGATTTACCTGCAGATTACTACTGTAAATAGCATTTATGGACTTGACGGGTTCCCTTTAAAATCACATATTTCCTCTCTATCTATAAACTCTACTTGCACTGTCCTCACCCCCGAGTCGATTAGATGGCTTCTCAGGTAAGTTCCCCTCCTTTCTCATCTCATCTCATCCCCCTCCTCGCAGTCTACTACTGGTGCTTGTGGACATGAAAGTCTGAATGTCAGGCTTCTGGAAATCAAGAAATATGTTTTTTTTTTCCTCCCAGTAATGTTTTATGTATTTACATGAACTATTGATTTCTGCAAAAATATATAACCATATTTATTCTATGGATACAAACACACTTAAAAATTGGCCCTCCTGGTAAACGCTTGTAGTGCAGGGTGGACACAGATTAATTGAAAGCAGTTCTGGTTGGGAAGCTTTAACTGCTCATTCAAAAAACATGCATTAAAAATATTTAGATGAACTGGCAGCTCCAGCGCAGGTTCAAAAGTACAGAGAAAAGAAGATTATGGGATTTAGGCTGCATTCCTGCTCCACAATAAATAACTGAACAAACACTTGTCATGTATTTACAACATCTCCTTCCCATGTCTTGATGTCTGACATTTTGCAGAGCACTCATCCCGCATTATAATGTCACACATTGCAGTGTCGGATATTTACTGCTCCGTTCACTGGGAGCTTTATGAATATTTCCACTGGGAGCATCTGCTGAATATAATACAGAATTACGTCTGCTTTATCCACGTATATTTCATTCATGTAATTGTCCCTTTTGCAGACCTAAAGAAAAAGAGAAGATGACAGGTGGGATGATGGGATGATGGGATGATTTTCCTTTTTGTTTCTTAATACAATTTTACTATAAAAAAGCATAGAAAGTGATCCATTGACATATATCATATTAATTACAATGGATGTGCCTTATGGTGGTCTAGTCAGTTTTTTAGGAGAATCTGTCAGTAGGATAAGCCATTTACTGTATATGGTCATGCAGATCAAAGGAAGCTTAATAAAATAATACCGTAATATCTGCGATCTGATGTCTTAATTTAGCGAAATCCATGTTTTTTGTGTAAATGAGCTGTTCAGGACTATGGAGAGGACACTGATCTGCATGAGAATCTGCCTGCAGAGCTTATTAAATGTAAAAGGTGGCATTACCAGAGTGATGTGTAATGGCCGCTCTCTGCTCTCCTGATCTCACTGCAGAGCTGTGTGTGATTATACCTGACACATCTGCAGGTTCTGCTCAGCTTCGGCTTCCAGCTCACAGGCAGTGTTGCAATAGTTTTGAAATACAGCAGAGCTGTGAGAGCTGCAGCTACTAACCTGTTTGTTTTTTAGACAAAGTTCAGTTCTGTTCTGTATCAGTTACCAGTTACATGACTCACACTGGTAACATCTCCTTTCATTTATAATAATCTGGAGGCAGATTCTCAGGGAGATTTGTGTCAGGCCCATAGTCCTGAACAGCTTATTTACAGTGCCTACAAGTAGTATTCAACCCCTGCAGATTTAGCTGGTTTGATAAGATGCAAATAAGTTAGAGCCTTCAAACTGCAAACGAGAGTAGGATTTATTAACAGAAGCATAAATCTTACAAAACAAAAAGTTATGTTGCTCAGTTGAATTTTAATAAATTTTAAACATAAAAGTGTGGGTCAATTATTATACAACCCCTATGTTTAATATTTCGTGGAATAACCCTTGTTTGCAATTACAGCTAATAATCTCTTTTATAAGACCTGATCAGGCCGGCACAGGTCTGTGGAGTTATCTTGGCCCACTCCTCCATGCAGATCTTCTCCAAGTTATCTAGGTTCTTTGGGTGTCTCATGTGGACTTTAATCTTGAGCTCCTTCCACAAGTTTTCAATTGGGTTAAGGTCAGGAGACTAACTAGGCCACTCCAACACCTTGACTTTTTCCCTCTTGAACCAGGCCTTGGTTTTCTTGGCTGTGTGCTTTGGGTCGTTGTCTTGTTGGAAGATGAAATTACGACCCATCTTAAGATCCTTGATGGAGGAGCGGAGGTTCTTGGCCAAAATCTCCAGGTAAGCCGTGCTATCCATCCTCCCATGGATGCGGACCAGATGGCCAAGCCCCTTGGCTGAGAAACAGCCCCACAACATGATGCTGCCACCACCATGCTTGACTGTAGGGATGGTATTCTTGGGGTCGTATGCAGTGCCATCCAGTCTCCAAACGTCACGTGTGTGGTTGGCACCAAAGATCTTGATCTTGGTCTCATCAGACCATAGAACCTTGAACCAGTCTGTCTCAGAGTCCTCCAAGTGATCATGAGCAAACTGTAGATGAGCCTTGACATGACGCTTTGAAAGTAAAGGTACCTTACGGGCTCGTCTGGAACGGAGACCATTGCGGTGGAGTACGTTACTTATGGTATTGACTGAAACCAATGTCCCCACTGCCATGAGATCTTCCCGGAGCTCCTTCCTTGTTGTCCTTGGGTTAGCCTTGACTCTTCGGACAAGCCTGGCCTCGGCACGGGAGGAAACTTTCAAAGGCTGTCCAGGCCGTGGAAGGCTAACAGTAGTTCCATAAGCCTTCCACTTACGGATGATGCTCCCAACAGTGGAGACAGGTAGGGCCAACTCCTTGGAAAGGGTTTTGTACCCCTTGCCAGCCTTGTGACCCTCCACGATCTTGTCTCTGATGGCCTTGGAATGCTCCTTTGTCTTTCCCATGTTGACCATGTATGAGTGCTGTTCACAAGTTTGGGGAGGGTCTTAAATAGTCAGAAAAGGCTGGCAAAAGAGATCATTAATCCACACATGTGAAGCTCATTATTCTTGGTGCCTGAACTACTTCTTAATACTTTAGGGGGACCAAACAGAATTCTTGTGGTTTGAGGGGTTGAATAATAAATGACACTCTGAATTAACTTTTAACGTTTTTAAAAAAAAAAAAAAAAATTAAAACAAAAATTTTTGCTGCAGTGCATTTCCCACTTCCAGGCTGATCTACAGTACAAATGTCACAATGCCAAGTTAATTCCGCATGTGTCAACCAGCTAAATCTGCAGGGGGTTGAATACTACTTGTAGGCACTGTACATATAATAAAAATGTGGATTTCTCTGAAATAAGAAACATCGGATCACAGATATCAAGATATTATTTTATTGAGCTTCCTATGACCTTCATACCCATATGGACAGCTTAGGATGGTTGATCCTACTGATAGATAAACTTCAATACCCAATTCCTCATCTATCCGTTTTTCATTCTGTCTATCCATCACCTTCTTCTGATTAAATACTTTAGGTTAAAGGCCTTTTCACATGAGACAATAATTAGCCTAACAAGGATAATAATAAATAATAATCTTCATTTTTATATAGCGCTAACATATTCCGCAGCGCTTTACAGTTTGCACACATTATCGTCGCTGTCCCTAATGGGACTCACACTCCAAATTCCCTATCAGTATGTTTTTGGAATGTGGGAGGAAACCGGAGAACCCGGAGTTAACCCATGCAAACACGGGGAGATCATACAAACTCCATGCAGATGTTGTCCTTGGTGGGATTTGAATTCAGGATTCCAGTGCTGGAAGGCTGCAGTGCTAACCACTGAGTCACCGTGCTGCCCTAGGATCCATAAGATCAAGGGCAGAAATATCATTTGTGCAACTGCACTGAGCCCAAACAGGCAAGAGGGCCACTACTACCTACAAAGCAGGTGGAATTGTGCACTATGATGAGCAATTGTACTGGAAAATGCCCATATATTGTTCTTACACAGGGGACCTGTTTTATCTGTGTCTGCTGATGCATAAGATTTTTTTCCCGCTAATCGGCCCATGAGAAAGGACCACCTATCAGCTGACAAAAATAGCCAACAAATGAGTAAAACACTCACTTGTTTGCTATTTGGATCATTTAATGGCTCCAAATCAGCATTACCATCAGCACATATCCACGTGTAAACAGGGAATGTGTTGCCAAAAACATACATGCTGTATGGGGACACAATGATCGTACCCTTGTATCAGTCTTTGTGTAAGGACATTTAAACGAGCGCCAGTCAACTTTTTATTTACTCAAAATTCATTATGGGCAGAAATTTTCATATATAAATTAGATTTTACAGGTTAAACTAATTTTGTGTATTGCATTTCACACTAAATACAATATATGGAAAAAAGTATTGGGATAAAGTTCTTAAAGGGAATTTGTCACCAGGTTTTTGCTATCCTATCTGAGAGAATCATAATATAGGGGAAGAGACCCTGATTCCAGAGATGTGTCACTTACTGGGCTGCTTACTGTCATTTTGATACATTACCTGTTTTATCTGCTGCAGATCTAGCAGAGGTGTGAATGATGAGCTCTGTGTAATCACACCCACACCTCTGATTGGCTGCTTCCTGTATTGCACAGTTTACACAAAGAGCTGCCAATCAGTGGTGTGGGTGGGGTCATACAGAGCTCATGAATATGGAGGACATCATGGCAGTAGTTTTACTAGACCTCTAGTGATAATCTTTTAGAATATAACAGGGATTTTATCAAAACTACATTAAGCAACCCAGTAAGTAATACATCGCTAAAATCAGGGTCTCCATTTCTACGTTAAGCTGCTTTCAGATTAGGTAGTAAAAACCTGGTGACAGATTCTATTTAACCCCTTAGTATAAGACCACGCTGCAATCTGTTCAATATTGCCATGCCCGTACTGTTACCTTATGCTTATCATGGCTTTCAATGTTGTGACAAGCCTGCCATACCTGTTGTGAATACTCTGGAGGCGACTTCTGAGCTGGGGCTCCCTCCGGTGGTTGCTGAGGGTAATGAACCAATTGCTAAATGGCCTTCAGCTGGGTCCGAATGGTCTGATATAAGTGACCTGAACTCCCAGCAGCCTTGCCGGTAATCAATTGTTCTTCCAGGTCTTGCTTGGAGCTCAGCTTGCATTCCTGCTCTCATTCAGATAAGTGATTTGCTGTTTTTTTTTCCTCTGGTTTGATTTTCCTTGCTTGTTTGCTGCTTAGCAGTAGACTTCAGCCTGGTCCCCTTTTGGGGCCTGGCGCTGCAATTGTGCTCAGTTTGTGTTTGCACTTTTGCTCTGTTCCTGTGGCACTTTTATTTGCTGAATTGCTGTGTGTTACACCAGAGATCTGATTTAGGTGGTAGAGATCGTGTGTTCTCAGGTTTTTTGTTAATCAGAAGTGTTGGTATTTTTGTCAGGGTTTTTTTGGGTTGCAGTCAGAATTCTTTCCTATACTTTTCTATCTAGACAGTATTGGGCCCCAGCGTTTGCTCATTCTATTTTCTGTCTGTGTTCGTATTTTCATCTTGTCTAACCGCCATTACATGTTTGGGGGCTTCCTATTTCTTTGGGGGTTCTGCTACGGGGCAGTTAGTTTTCATCTTTCTGCCTTTAGGTGTAGCTATCTGTCAGTATTCCGGGTTTTCTAGGTAACTTTGTCAATGATTTTGCCCTTTGTTAAAATGGAGTTTGCTGTTTTGTGTGCCCTACTTCCTGTTCGTTTGTTTAAAACCCGGCTCAGGTGCTGGCTTCACTGCTGGAATATTCTGCTTCCGTTTCCCTGCAACCCAGCTGCTTTGTTCCTCACAGATCTTTTGTGGAAAGTGCATAACCTTATCTTCAGGTGTTTCTCAGCCACAGCAGTTTCTACCCATGGCTCTGGACATTCTCTGCATACGTAAGTTGCACATACTGTGTTATCACTAAACTGTTGACTTGGGAATTTAACCCTTGGTTCACTCCATCTGATAAGAACTGTGTTTCTGAACTGTTGCTGTTTAACCCTTCGTGCATTACCTCTGGTGAGAGCTGTTGGAACTGTTACTGGAACCTTACTGACATATGAACTTGTTGTTGGACTTCACTGAATTAAGCCACAACTGAGATTAACTTGTTCCTGGACCTCCCTGTGTTTTCTGCATACCTGGATCTGACTCTTCACACACCAGCAGTGTGTAAATCCAGCCACGTTACCTGTGCATCAGACTTACCTTGTGGTCACATTTGTGTGAGGACTCCGTCGTAAGAACTTTACCACCCTCGCTATAGAGGTTCAAGGACTTATATATCCGGATTCATATAACTGGACTTGTGTATATATATATATGGACTCATTGCATGTCACTACGGGTTGTTTGAATATTGTTTTTGGGTGTTTTGCTGTTTCACAAATACATTATTTGCATTCAAAGAAACCCGTCTCTGATTGTTCATTGCCCCACGCTATCAGAATCCTCGAGTTCCTACAATAGTATTACAGGATATTCCAGCCTAAAAAAGAGGATTCTGCTGGGGCAATGACGGAGACACGGGCAGACAAATTGTTCACCATAGTTAACTCCTTGCAGCAGGAGGTGGCGGCTGCACACAATCAGATTAGAGACTTGGAGTCTCGGGTTAACCACAATGCACAGGGGTTTGGTCAGGCTCTCCAAGATCTACGTTCTAGGTTAGGAGTCCTGGAGGCCTTACCTACTGAGCCTACCTCATCCACCAGTATGCCCAAATTGCCTCCATTCCGTTTTAATGGTGACCGAAGTCAATTCCGTGGGTTTGTTAATCAATGTATATTATTTTTTGATGTACATGCCTCCTACTACCGGTCTGATAGATCTAAGGTTCTATGTATTATTATGTTGTTGACATCACGTGCACTGGCTTGGGCAAATCCTATGGTTGAAAGTCATGATACCCGTCTAAATAATTTGGACAATTTTTTGGCAGCCATGGCGCAAATGTTCGACGATCCCAACCGCCGTGCTACCGCTGAATCTGCCTTGCTTTCCTTACGCCAGGGGAAACGGTCAGTCATAGAATATGTTACTGAATTTAAAAGGTTAGTGGTGGACACCCAGTGGGAAAACAATGCTTTATTACCAATCTTTAGAAAAGGTTTGTCAAATGCAATCAAGGATGAGCTAGCTCGTTCAGAGTCTCCACAGGAGTTTGAATTGTTTATACAGCACTGTGTACGTATTGATATCCGTTTAACTGAACGCAGACAAGAAAAATGGGCCGCTGTAAATCGCATTACTAATTACTCTCTTCCGTCCAGGGAAACCACAGGCAAAAACCCGCGAGAGGCTGAGGAGGTGCCTATGCAGGTGGACTCACTGCAGAGACGTGAGAACAATGAACGCCGCGAACACCGTCTCCGTGAGCGCTTATGTTTCTATTGTGGTCAATCGGACCATTTCCTCATCAATTGTCCTAAATGTCCTAGGCGACCCAACAAGGTGTTGGCGGTAGTAGGGGATTATGATAACACAGACGCTGAGTCTGACGTTTCGGAAACCAGTCTACATCTAGATGCGGTTTTTCCCCCAATACTGATGCCGACTTCCCCTAAAGATCAAGGGGAGAAATATTCACATTGTTCTCTTCCTATACAGATTCAGTGGGAGGAACAGTGGATATCAAGTTCTGCCATGATAGACTCTGGAGCAGGTGGGAATTTCATGGATTCTTCTTTTGCAAAGGAACATGGTATAAAGACACAACTAAGAGCTTCACCAATCACTATGGAAACGGTGGATGGTTCCCCATTAGTTTCTGGACCAGTAGATCGGGAGACAGTGCCTCTGGAGTGTAAGATGGAACCAGACCATCAAGAAACACTTTCATTCATGTTAATATCTTCTCCTCATTTTCCTGTAATTTTAGGAATTCCCTGGTTGCGGTCACAAAATCCAATCATCAATTGGGAAACCAAGGAGATAACCTTTCTCCCGAAGTGCAGTTCTACCATCAGTCCAACTGTGGCGGCTCCAGTTACCCAGAACTTGGAAGAGGTGATACAGGTACCTACTCTCCCTCTGATTTATCAGGAATTCTCAGACATTTGTGATAAAAGGAAGGCAGATCAACTTCCCCCACATAGACCGTATGACTGCCCCATAGAATTGCTTCCTGGAGCAGCGATTCCTTTCGGCCATGTTTACCCGTTGGCGGCTCCGGAATTAAAATCTTTACGAGAGTATATAGATGAGAATTTAGCCAAGGGGTTTATCCGACCATCTTCTTCACCAGCGGGAGCTCCAATATTCTTTGTAAAGAAGAAGGATGGTACTCTAAGACCCTGCATTGACTACCGGGAGTTAAATAAGGTAACCATTCGTAACAGGTACCCGTTGCCCCTAATTCCAGAATTGTTGGAAAGAGTTCGCCAGGCCAAAGTATTTACCAAATTAGATCTTCGTGGGGCATATAATTTACTCCGTATACGGCCCGGAGACGAATGGAAGACAGCTTTTAGATGCCGGTATGGACATTTTGAATATTTGGTGATGCCATTCGGACTCTGTAACGCTCCTGCTGCTTTTCAACATTTAGCCAACGACATTTTCAGGGATTTATTGGACCAATATGTGGTAATTTACCTTGATGACATCTTAATCTTTTCTGACTCCTTACAGGAACATCAGGAACATGTCAAGACCGTACTTAGACGTTTGAGAGATAATCATTTGTACATCAAACTCGAAAAGTGTGAGTTCCATTGTTCTGAAATTCAATTTTTAGGCTATGTTATCTCGCCTCAGGGATTGAATATGGAGTCCAGCAAGATCCAGGCAATCTTGGACTGGCCGGTACCAGGAAACATTAAGGAGGTACAACGATTCATTGGCTTTGCTAACTTTTATAGACGGTTTATCCGAAATTTTTCAGAAATTGTCCGTCCCATCACTCTCCTCACCAAGAAGGGGAAGAAGTTTGAATGGTCTTCGCAAGCTCAGGAAGCCTTTGATCGCCTGAAGGGTTGTTTTACCACGGCTCCAATATTGATGCATCCGGATCCTGCACAGCCTTTTATCGTGGAGGTGGACGCGTCTGACTGTGCATTGGGAGCTATCCTCTCACAACGTACCGGAGACAAAGGTTTGCTGCACCCGTGTGCCTTCTTCTCTCGTAGGTTATCTTCTGCAGAACTGAACTATGATGTGGCAGATAAGGAACTTTTGGCAATTATTTCTGCCTTTAAGGAATGGAGACACCATTTGCAGGGGCAACTCAGCAGGTAGTAGTACTCACGGATCATCGCAATTTGGAATTCCTTAAGTCTGCCAGGTGTCTTTCTCCTCGACAAGCTAGGTGGAGTTTGTTCTTGAACCAGTTTAATTTTATTATTTCGTACCGCCCAGGTTCACGTAATGGGAAAGCTGACGCATTATCCCGAATCCATACCGTGGATTCCGTGCCTGGGACCCCGTCGAAGACCATCTTGTCGGAGGCCAATTTCGTTGGAGTGCTCCGGAACCGGGACTTGTGGCAGGAGATCAAGCTGGCCTATGACGGTGACGTATTTCTTGCAGCTCCACCTGACAATGTGAATCTTGTCCTTCGGAATGGTGTGTGGCTTAGAGATCGATGTATTTATGTCCCAGAGGCTGTAAGACTTCGAGTTCTCAAATTGGTCCACGACTCTAAATTGGCTGGTCATAGGGGGGTACAGAAGACGCAGGAATTGTTAACTCGTTTTTTTTGGTGGCCTACCTGCTTGAAGGATGTGAATGACTATGTCCGCTCTTGTGAAGTTTGTGCCCGGTACAAGGTTCCTCGCGTTTCACCTACTGGTCTTCTTAAACCGCTACCTGTACCGTCTCGCCCTTGGGGGTCTATTTCGATGGACTTTATTGTGGAGTTACCCACCTCTGGTGGTAAAAATACCATTTTGGTGGTAGTAGATCGTTTAACGAAAGCTGCTCATTTCATTCCGTGTGCTGGTCTTCCCTCAGCTACAGAGACAGTAGATCTAGTTATCCAGAACATTTTCCGGCTGCATGGGGTACCAGATGACATCATTTCTGACCGGGGAATACAATTTACCTCTAGATTTTGGAAAGGATTTTGTTCTGCGCTCCACATTAATGTTTGCTTGTCTTCTGCATACCATCCTCAGACCAACGGGCAGACCGAACGGACAAATCAAACCTTGGAGCAATATCTACGCTGTTACGTCAGTCATTTGCAGGACGATTGGCTGAAGCTACTTCCTCTAGCGGAATTTTCGTACAACAACTCCCAAAGCAGTTCCACGAAGGTAACGCCTTTTTTTGCCAACCTGGGTTATCATCCAAGTATTTTGCCTAGGTCTCCGGTTACGATTTCGGTACCAGCGGTTGAAGACAGAGTGACGGCGTTGCAACGTAATCTTGAAGTTTTGAAGGACTCCCTGACCACAGCACAGGAGCGTTACAAGAAGTCGGCCGATAGATTCCGGAAACCAGCACCTATGTATAAGGTAGGAGACTCAGTTTGGTTGTCCACCAAGAATCTAAAATTGGGTGTTCCTTCGCAGAAACTGGGACAGAAATTCATCGGTCCATTCAAGATCACTGGGATTGTGAGCTCTGTTGCCTGTCGGTTGAAGCTACCACGGACTTTAAAGGTACACCCAGTATTTCATGTTTCCTTATTAAAACCAGTCTCTCCTAACACGTTTCAGGGACGTATCGTACCTCCCCCTCCACCAGTGTTGGTTGATGGCGAAGAACAATTCGTGGTACAGGATATTGTTAATTCGAGACTTCATAGAAACCGGCTTCAGTATCTAGTTAGATGGCAAGGTTACTCTCCTGAAAATGATTCTTGGGAACCAGTAAGTAACATCAATGCGCCTCTGAAGATTGCTCAGTTTCATCGGAGATACCCGGACAGGCCTGGTCCAGGACCGTCCGGAGGCCGTCTTTAGGGGGGGAGTAATGTCAGTATTCCGGGTTTTCTAGGTAACTTTGTCAATGATTTTGCCCTTTGTTAAAATGGAGTTTGCTGTTTTGTGTGCCCTACTTCCTGTTCGTTTGTTTAAAACCCGGCTCAGGTGCTGGCTTCACTGCTGGAATATTCTGCTTCCGTTTCCCTGCAACCCAGCTGCTTTGTTCCTCACAGATCTTTTGTGGAAAGTGCATAACCTTATCTTCAGGTGTTTCTCAGCCACAGCAGTTTCTACCCATGGCTCTGGACATTCTCTGCATACGTAAGTTGCACATACTGTGTTATCACTAAACTGTTGACTTGGGAATTTAACCCTTGGTTCACTCCATCTGATAAGAACTGTGTTTCTGAACTGTTGCTGTTTAACCCTTCGTGCATTACCTCTGGTGAGAGCTGTTGGAACTGTTACTGGAACCTTACTGACATATGAACTTGTTGTTGGACTTCACTGAATTAAGCCACAACTGAGATTAACTTGTTCCTGGACCTCCCTGTGTTTTCTGCATACCTGGATCTGACTCTTCACACACCAGCAGTGTGTAAATCCAGCCACGTTACCTGTGCATCAGACTTACCTTGTGGTCACATTTGTGTGAGGACTCCGTCGTAAGAACTTTACCACCCTCGCTATAGAGGTTCAAGGACTTATATATCCGGATTCATATAACTGGACTTGTGTATATATATATGGACTCATTGCATGTCACTACGGGTTGTTTGAATATTGTTTTTGGGTGTTTTGCTGTTTCACAAATACATTATTTGCATTCAAAGAAACCCGTCTCTGATTGTTCATTGCCCCACGCTATCAGAATCCTCGAGTTCCTACAATAGTATACACTATCTCTCTGGCTGTGTCGAGGCATCTAGGATCAGCGTAGGTACGCTCCACGGCTACTTCTAGTGTTGCGATTAGTTTAGGGTCCTGCAACCCATTAGTTTCCAGCCTCTCTGGTGTATTGCTACTTTGCTATTTTTGCTATTTTTCCTCAGCTACCGAAACATAACACATACCATTCACAAAATTGGTAATTACAGCACTCCTGTGTAAGGTGCCCAAGTAGGATCCTATCCGTGTAAATCTTGTAGAAAACTTGGCACTCAGGTAAATGTATGAAGATAAATATTATTGTGTGCAGGCAATCCAAAACTAAAGAAAACGTTTCGGTTCTACAATGATCTTCATAAGTCAGAATGCATATAAAAAGCAAAAAACAGCTATATGTATATATATTTATGTACATAGAGTAAAAAAAAAATGCAAATCAAATGCCAGGTTGGCATAATGTAAGAAAGCACAAATTCACCAAGCACTACAGAGTGCAACTTTAATTTTTTGTTTTATATAGAGATGGCTACTCTTAGTTTGCACCTGTACACACCAGGTTTCTGATTTCTCCAGCCTGTGGCGGTTTTAATTGCAGCAGGATCCTACCTACCCATAAATTCAGGCTTTAGCCTTAGAGAGGTGTTCACACTAGTTAGATTCCCGGCAAAATCGGAGATCACCTTGTCGTTGGCTGCTGGGCAAGCATGAATTGGCCAAATTATGTGCCAAGTATCTCCATTTTTTCTTATTATCTAGAGCAGTAATGGTTTTCATGTTTCATATATTTCATGCTTACATGATACAGCCCTACAGAGTGCAACTTTATTTTTTTGTTATGTACAGTATAGAAATGGCCACTCTTAGATCGCACCTGTTCACACCAGTTTTCTGATTTGGAAGTGCCAGTCAGTCTTTTCTTATTATGTTAGTTATAGGCTCAAACACTTTCATGTCTCCATCTGTTTTTGTGGTCCGCAAGAAAAAAACATGGACATGTGTACTGCCCCATAGAGAGTAATGTCAGTTCTGTCCGTGAAAAACTGGAAAACCTAAATAATATGAGCAAGGGTATATCAAAACCAAAGAAGAGAAAAAAAACCTTTGAAAATTAACTTTTAATATTAACCGTTTAAAACACAATGTATAAAAGAATGGTTACAATCACAACAAATATATATAATGCCAGGTCGGTATAGTCAAATGCAATTAATTAACTATAGGAAATACCCTAAAGGAATACGGAAGCGTCTTACCCTTGATTGCCCTTCCTGGCAGCGGAGGTTGGCACCCTAAGAGTTTGATGAGGCGCCTCCCCTCATTGTAAGCTGACCCTACCTGACCCTCATATGACCTCCCTAAAAAAGCCCCCACCAACACGCAAATAAAGTGCTTCAGTGCTATAAAATTCTTATTTAGTTACACTGTATCTGGCTAGACAATAAGGTAAGACGGCATAAGTCTAATCAATATAGATTTAGGCACCAAACGTTGTAAAATACTGTGCCAGGTAACCATGCCTCTTAGGGTATGTTTCCACGGTCAGGAAACAGTCCGGATTAGCTGCGTGTTTGACGCTGTGCGTTGGCGCAGCGTCAAACACGCAGTGTCCAGATGTTACAGCATAGTGGAGGGGATTTCAAGAAATCCCTTCTCCACTATGCTGCAAAACACGCAGGCGGAAGACCTGCGTTTCCGGACATGCGGCGCGTCTTTTTAGACCGCAGCATGTCCTATTCCCTTGCGGCGAAGCTGCGTCGCCACAAGGGAAATAACACAGGGCTATGTAGCCCTGCGGTCATTCCGCATGTGTTCCGGATGTGTTCCTGAACACATCCGGAATGACCGCGCGTTCAAAAGGGGGCGAGGCTTTGGGCGGAGCGGACTTTCCGCTCCGTCCAAAGCGCTGCGTTTCCTGACGTGGAAACACAGCCTCAGACGTGCATCTATACAAGTGCTGGATGAAAGTATATGTATATGCCTCATAGGTCAGATCAAAATATATGTATATGCCTCATACACCAGATGAATTTTAGATCAAATAGATGCACAGAGATATATATGTCAGATGAATTCTAGATCCAATACATCAGTGAAAACTGGATCTTACATATACACTAGAAATAGGCCAGATGCTGTCGCATCGGGAGTGCGGTGAAATTTAGACGTCACCGCTATTCCCCACTCAGGCGCAGTAAAGTTATTGCGCATGCGCGGGAATAGGGGTGATGTGAATGTCACTTGCGAACTGTGCCTGCGCAAGTGACATACACGTCACCGCTATTCCCACGCATGCGTAGTAACGACGCAGCTGTGTGCGCTACCCGCGCATGTGTGGTGATGACGCGGCTGCTACTGCGCCTGCGTGGGGAACAGCGGTGACGTCTAAATTTCACCGCACTCCCGATGCGATAGCATCAGGCCTATTTCTAGTATATATATATATATATATATATACCAGGCAGATGTGTATACAAGATATACAGGGGATATACACTGTGTTCCAAATTATTATGCAAAAATTGTTTAGGAGTGATAAGGTAAGAGTTTTTTTGTTTGTCAGTTAAACTCATTGATGGTGATGTGTGTCAGGGCTCTTTATATCACTGTAAGCAATTGCAGACACCTGTGTTAATTAGTTTGGCAGGTGTGTCCAATGAAAGGCAAGACTACTTAAGAAGGCTGTCCCACATTATTAAGCAGCCTACATTTTCTGCCAAAATGGGAAAGAAAAAAGATGTGTCGGCTGCTGAGAAGCAACAAATTGTGGAGTGTTTAGGTCAAGGCATGACTACAATCAACATTGCCAAGACACTTCATTGTGATCATCGCACAATCAAGAAGTATGTAGCTGATTCACAGTACACACGTGTGCGTGCTGATAAGGGAAAATTGAGGACTCTTTCCTACAGGCAATTACGTCAGGTTAAAAGAGCAGTGGCAAAAAAGCCTTGTCATAGCAGCAGACAAGTTTTTGAAGCTGCTGGTGCCTCCAACGTCCCCCGAACAACAAGATGCAGGGTCCTTCAGAGGTTTGCAGCTGTGCGTAAGCCATCCTGTCGACCTCCTCTATCCACTGCACACAAGCAGAAACAGCTCCAGTGGGACAAACAATACATTGAGAACCTCTGGAGCATCATCAAAAGGAGTGTCTATGATGGCGGGAGGCAATTCACATCTAAGCAACAGCTCTGGGAGGGTATTCTGTCCTCATGCAAAACAATTGAAGCAGAAACCATCCAAAACCTGACAAATTCAATGGACGAGAGAGTTCAGAAGCTCCTTTTGAACAAGGGGTCCTATGTGCAAATGTAACATCACCTAGAATAAAGTTTTGAGTTGAAAACTGTTTGATTTCAGTTTGTAATAACCTGCTAATGCTTATAATTTCAAAAAAGACCATTTTTTTGTTCTTTATTAAAATGAAAAGGTTGAAAACTCTGCTGTGCATAATAATTTGGAACATGCATTTTGAGTGCAGTTTGAGTGTTTTATTTTTTAAAAAAATATACTGTTATCATAGGCAGTTTGTACAAAAACCTTTCAATTGTACTCTAATAGTTATTTGACTGGAAAATTACAATGACTGAAATTCATATAGGTAATTTGGGAAAATCTGATAATATATTATTTGCATAATAATTTGGAACACAGTGTATATCACTGTTCTGCAGGTATGTGTACGTATTATAAACATATACACACACATCATTTGTCATCCGCCTCTACCTCCCGGTGACTCCATGTCAGCAGCATCTGTGATCCGGCTGCCCCTTCCCCCCGCACAGTGCTCGCCCCATCATACCTCAGCCTCCCCTCCAACCTCTGACTTACCCTGGCCGGAGTCCTTCCCCCAGCAGAGAACAGTGGTGCACAGCCGGCCGTAACTTGTCACCGCCAGAGACTACCACAATGCACTGGCTCTAGAGTTAGAATTCAGCAGGTGTACGGCAGCACCCCCTTGTGTTCAGGATGAATAATGAGATGTGCTGGGTAAGAATGCAGAACAGCGATACTGTCTGCTGAGTGCGCAGTTGTGGCTGATACTGCGCATGTGCGTGAATAGCGGTGATGTGAATGTCACTTGTGCAGGTGCAGTTCGTGGCCTTGCGCCCACGAACTGCAACTGCGCAAGTGACATACACGTCACCGCTATTCCAGCGCATGCGTAGTAACGACGTGGTTGTTACTGCACCTGCGTGGGAGTAGCAGGGACGTGTAGGTCACTTGCCCAGGCGCAGTTCATGACCTTGCGGCCACGAACTGCGCTTGCCCAAGTGATACTGCCGCGGTGCCTTATGGATTTGGGCACAGCGGCAATTATTATATAGGATTCATACATACATACATACATACATAGGCACTTTAGAGGAGAATGCTAGTCGCAGAATCAAAAATGCCTAGCCAGACTTAGATTAACTAAATAAGAATGTTATAGATAAGAATTTTATAGCCCTTAAGCACTTTATTTGGGTTTTGGTGGGAGCTTTTTAAGGGAAGTCGTTTGAGGGTCAGCCTACGTTGAGTGGAGGCACCACATTGAACTCTTAGTGTGCCAACTTCCGTTGTCAGAAAGGGCAATCCATATTCCCTTAGGTTATTTCCTATAGCTAATTATTGCATTTGACTATACCGACCTGGCAATATATATATTTGTTGTGACCATTCTATTACATTTTGTTTTTAAACGGTCACCTTGAAAAACTGGCATCTGAATTAATCTTAGGGTATTAGTAAAATTAGAAAAAAAACAGAAATTAAATAAAAAAAATAAAGTATTACAAAAAATTTAAATTAATATGTAGTATAAATGTAATAATTGAAGAAAGCCGTGATTTTGTTCCATAAAAAGAAAACCTATAATTTATATCACCAAAACAAAGCCCTGTTTCTCCTGAAAATAACTTAAACAATATAAAATTCATGGTAATACATTTTTAAAAAGTTCTAAATTGTTAAATGGAGGCATGACAAAATTGTGAAATTTGTTTTGGTCACTAAAGGTCCAAGTGGGTAGGGTTCAATCATTGAATTCAGGTTTTTAAATCAACCCCATTACTATAGGTGTATAAAATCCTGCCCCTCACCATGCCGCCTGCCTTTAATAACAGTTATGAAAGAATGAGACGCTGTAGAGAGCTCACTGAATTTTAGCATGATGCTGCTAAAATTTCCTCTCTCCGAAATATTCCATGTTCAACTGTGAGTGATATTATTGAAAAGTGGAGGGGTTTCGGAAACTCAGTCAAGAAGTGGAGACCACGTAGAGCTATAGAGCTGGATCACCAACGATGAGGCTTAGAAGTCGCCAATTCTCTGCTGACCGTAGAGTCCAAACCTCTGGCATTAATGTCACCACAAAAACTGGGCCCTAGGATTATCATGGCATGTGTTTCCATGGCTGAGCAGCTGCCTGCAAGACTTACATCACAAGCACAATGTTCAACACAATGGTTGACATGTCACTCAACAGCCCCTACTTAGCCAGTCCACCCACATCATGGTCGTCACACTGATTAATAGAAAACTGCAGTTGGTGAATAGCAATAGTATATTGAGGGTATTACTTTATTATATACGTATACTGTATATGTTAGCATTTTTTTTAATGCACTGAAAACTCTATTCTATTTGTTTTGGCTGCATAGCAGAACACAACTACCACTATTACAAATAGGAATAGCTTTTACGCTTCAGTTTCCGGACGCCATTCTTCTTGAACGTTCGACAGCGGATACATTTTTTATGTTTATGCCACATCATTTTATGTGTATAATGATCTATTCCTTGTGGTGTTTTCACTGCCACATTACAACTCTAAAGCTGTGTCAGTGAATGAATTATTTTAATGAAATAGCTGCTCACAGTACGTGAGACAATTCCCATAACTAGTCTGAGTATTGAAATAATCCAATCTATGCAAAAGCAATATTATTTCCTGGAATAAACACCTGCAAATATAAACCAGAAAGTGAAGTAAAATGTAAATTAGTTCAGTGTTATCTAAAGTATCATATTGGTAGGCCTAAGCTAAACTGTAAGTACCATACGTAATAATATTATTACTTAAATTTGAAAATTAAAATTTTCTTTAAAAATAAGATTAAAGGAGTTCTTCAGTACTCGAATAACCACTTTTCAATCCGAATGTTTCCCCCAGTAAAATAATAACACCTATACTCACCCACGATGTGAGCGCCGTTCAAGCAGTGTCAGCACTGGCTCTCCCGGGGATTGCATGACACTGTTATGTCACAAGATCCCTGAGGCCAATCAATACTGGTTTCACTGTCCCCTCCTTTAGACAAATCAGAAACCCGAAGTAAGTAAGAGTCGGCTTTGCTCTCTCACTTCCTCCGGATGTCAATTACCTCCATAGGAGAGGAGAGTGAAGCCAGCTCCAATTGGCCACAAGGATCGAGTGACATAGCAATGTCAGCAGAGCCCGTGGAGATCCAGTGCCAATACTTATGGAACCGCGCCAGTGTACGAGGTGAGTATATGTTTTATTATTTTGCGGTAGGAAACAGGGCTTGAAAAGCAGTGGACAACCCCTTTAAAGGGGATTCTTCATAAAATTGTTAAATTTGACAAAAGTGGATTCTGATCACTGTCCGGCGCTGTTGCTTTGCTGCTCACAACAGTGACAGAAGCAATGACAGCTCCGACAATCAGTGACATAACTGATGTGACTGACGATTTGCTTTACCCTGCAGTGGCCAGTGGTCAGTAAGAAATCGATTCTGGCCTGGCGAAGAGCACCAGAGCAACTGTAGAATCCAAGGGTGAGTATATAAATTTTTTATTGTTTTAATATCCTTGTTCCCCTATGGCAAATTTAACAATTAGGTGGAGAACCACTTTAACCTGAATGGTGAACTGTTGCCTTTCAGAACTTGGGGCCTGGGTTCGAAGCTTACCAAGAACTACATCTGCATAAGTGTTGCAGAAAAATTCCAGAACTCTGATAGGTGATGATAATATTTATTCATGTTATCCAATCCAGAGAGAAAACATGACTTTTCAGTCTTAAACTTGAAATCTTCATCAGACATACAACGGTAGTGGACAGCGCAACGATGACACATTGGGCTCCCTTTCTTCAGTACCGGTTCATTTATCTGTGTCTTCCTTGCTCTATCTGTGTCGACCCGCCACCACAATTGTGGATTACCAGGGCAATGGGGTACTCAGAGCCGAGCCCATGGAAGTCTATGGGGATTGTCACAGGTAGCGGTGGCTCGGTCTGTGGCCCTGGCGGTCTGGCGTATGTTGGGGGAATATTTACAGGGGATATATATACAGTTCGTGACGCCACCTGTAGTCTCTGGTAATTTGTACCAGCGCTGCTGTAGATCTCTGAGGGGATGGTGAGGCAGCTAGATGTCGGGTCCCCTACAGGTGGGACTCTTCCCTCAGGTCGATGGTTAAGGCAGGGTTGTGCAGGCATGCAATCAAATAACACAGTCTCACACCATCAGCGTCTTTCCATACCTTTACTTCAAGTTGTTCAGGCAGGTCCCAGGGAGGCTGATGGGGTTGATGGAGGATGAGCTTTGAGGCAACGGCTAAGCAAGTTAGGGGCCTCCTTTACTTTCCAATGATGATGAGTACAACCAGCATGAAGCGTAGTTCCCTCTATAATCTCCAGCTATTCCAAAGCTGTGCTGCCCGGTCAGTTTTGTGGTTGGAGCCTTCTTCTGAGAGAGCTGAGTTCCAATTCCTGTCATGCACTGACTCAAGGTTCTCACTCTCCCTGACCCCAGTTACGTACTGACTCTTCAGGGGCTGCTTTCCGCTACCTAAGGTCCGGTAAGCCTCTGGGTTTCCTACCACCATGCATGAAGCTATGGTGATGCTTCGGTCTCCAGTGACCGGTAACAATGTGCAGGTATCCTATACCTATGGCACTTTTCTGTTCTCTTCCACTATGCCCTTCGATTTGCTCAGACTCTCAACAGATGTCTCAGTCCGTCCTCTAGTGGGGCACAGCTCTGACCAGGCTGAGGTGAACTGGCTCACCTGTACTGGCCTCCACTTTCTGAACTGCACAAAGACTGCACTTCCTAACTCCTGCGAGTCACTGACTGAACTGAACTCAGACTATTCAGCACTCCCCTCCACACCCCTGCTGGGTGTGTCCGAAGTGTACGTGATATCATGGAGAGCCCTTAACCGTTACCTCTCCACTCATCCTCCTGGTATTGTGTACCAGGGCTACACATTCCCCCATGGTAAACGACAGCACTCCCGGGCTGTGAAATACAAGAGACATTTTTGTTTATGCATTAAACATCAACATTAAACATTAATTCGTCCCATCCGGGAGGTAAGGATGTCTTGAACGTTGCTAACAAAACATTGAATATAGAAAAATACGAAATATTAAATAAACATGTTCATAAATAAACGACAATATTCTTGTGAAGGACCCGCACCAAACCTTCAACGTGGGTCCTGGGTGGGCTGCAGGACATCCGAATGCAGACCTCACTCAGTGCCTCACCACACGGGTTTTATGTTCAGAGGTAAGTCAAGGCTTCGTGTGAAACCATTAAAAGGCACCTTAGTGCAACTATTTACAAGATAAGTTCTGGGCTGGCACAGTCCTCAGCCTCTGAGTCCATTATAAGACACCATAAGGAAAAGACACATATATATATACTTTTTACAATATTCACATTAATTTGTTATAATTACTGCTGGTATCGAATGGGTATCTTCCCTTTTGTGATTCGCTCTGATCTACGTGGAGTAGCTTCAGGTATATTAAGTTGCGATCTGTCTGCACTGCGTAACGGCAAACTATAGAACTGCCTCAATCTTTCTATGGATCTGGCAAGCGTACTGATGGCTGGGCGGTGTGAGTCAGCTTCACCAGGGGATCCCATAGTATGGGGCGCTGCTTCAGATGATCCTTCTTGAGATTCCGCAGGTTGAGGTGTTGCTGGAATGGGTAACTCCTGAACTGGCTCAACTGGTACCACGGGCATAACTGGAGGTAGAACTTCCTCTGGTGGCTGATAAAACTGCAATACTGGAATTATTACAGCATCTCCCAGTCTAGGCCAATCCGCAGGAAAATCTCCCAGATCCGTGTGTATGACCTCTTCCTTCCTTTCCTCTTGATTGATGACAGGGTTCTTTTCACAACGCTTTAAGGGTTCTGTACACAATTTCAAATGGTCTCTGGACACAGTGGTTATTGTTCTTCCTCCGTCCTTACTGATGATACAAACTTTTCTGTTGTCATATTTAGAATCTTGTACAACGTAGGGTTCTTGTTCCCACTGGTTATCCAATTTGTGCATTTTCCTTTTTCTTTTTAATACCACTTCTCCAGGCATCAAAGGCTTGGCAGGAGCATTTCTGTTGTAAATATCTTCCTGTTTCTCCCGTGCCTTGTTGAGACTTTCCTCTACACAGATTTGCACTCTTCTGTACTGCTCTTGCCGATTTATGTCCCAGTTTTCAACGGCGTCGTCTGCCTCCGGTTCTACTACTCCAAGTTCTAAATCCATTGGTAGTCTTCCGGGCCTTGCTCTCATAAGATAGGCTGGAGTGCAGTTAGTAGAACTTACAGGTATATGGTTATACAAATCAACCAAATCAGGTAGTAAGTCCGGCCATCGATTTCTGTCTTCCAACGGTATGGATCTCAACAAGTCAAGGACAATATGGTTCATTTTTTCACAAAGACCGTTGGTTTGAGGGTGGTATGGCGTTGTTCTAATTTTCTTGCACCCATACATGTGACAGAATTCCTTGAATAAATCAGCTTCGAAAGCAGGTCCTTGATCGGTTAATACTTGCTCCGGATACCCATGCGGTCTGCAGAAACTTGCTTGAAAGGTTTTCGCTGCCGTCACTGCGGTCTGGTCCTTAACTGGAACAACCACCAGAAATCTGGAGTAATGGTCCACCATGGTCAAGGCGTATGAGTATCCAGATCTACTTGGCGACAATTTGACGTGGTCCAGGGCCACAATCTCCAGGGGGCGAGTCGTCCGGATAGGTTGCAGGGGTGCCTTCTGACTACCGTAGTCCTTTCTTCTGAGACCACAGGGTCCACAGTTCCGACACCACCTCTCGATGGAGCTGCGCATCCCTACCCAGTAGAACCGGCATCTCAACAGGGTCTCCAGCTTTCTCCAGCCAAAGTGTCCTGCTTGATCGTGGTATGCTTCCAACACCATTGGGACGTCTGCCTTGGGGACCACGATTTGCCAGACCATCTCATGGGTTCTGGGGTTGACGTATCTCCTGCACAACTTCTCACGGTATAGGAACAACCTGCTTTTCTCGTTCCACAGGAGCTTGGCTGACATAGGTGCATCCTTTTCCAAAGAGGAGCCTTCCTGTCTTAACAACTCCTTGATGCGGCTGACCACTGGATCACTGTCCTGAGTCTCTTTCCAGCTGTGATGGGGTAAAGGATTCAATGTTGCACCATACTGCTTTCTGTTGACTCGATGCTCGTGGACTACCCCATTTCGATGGAACGCGGGTAGCTCAATTTCTTCCAGGTCGTCCGATTCTTCTTCCGTATCAGAGTCATGCGGCATTCGGGACAATGCGTCAGCATTAGCATTCTTTCGACCTGCCCGGTACTTGATAGTAAACTGGTAATTGGACAACCGAGCCATCCATCGCTGCTCCATGGCACCCAGCTTGGCAGTTTCCAGGTGCGTTAACGGGTTGTTATCTGTAAACGCAGTGAACTGATTAGAGGCCAGATAATGCTTAAATCTTTCAGTAATGGCCCAGACCAGCGCCAGAAACTCCAGCTTGAAGCTGCTATAATTTTCCGGATTCCTCTCAGTTGGCCTGAGTTTTCTGCTGGCATATGCGATGACTTTTTCTTGGCCATTCTGCTTCTGACTGAGAACTGCTCCCAACCCTTCATTACTGGCGTCGGTGTACAACAGGAACGGTTGGCTGTAATCAGGATAGGTTAAGATCTCATCACCTGTAAGGATCTCTTTCATCTTTTGGAATGCTTCAGCCTGTTCTTTACCCCAATTAAAGGGAGGGTTTCTGCTCTTTAAGGATTGTCCTACCAGGAGGTCCTGTAAAGGAGCTGCCTTCTTCGTGTAATCTTTCACGAACCTTCTGTAGTAACCCGTTAGTCCCAGGAACTGTCGCACTTCCTTAAGGTTCTTCGGCTCCGGCCACTTCTGGATGGCAGTGACTTTCTCTGGGTCCGGCGCTACTCCTTCCGAACTGACGATGTGCCCCAAGTATTGTACCTTCTGTTTGAGTAGATGGCATTTTGAGGGTTTTAATTTCATCCCGTACCTGGACAGAGACTCAAATACTTCTGCCAGGTGCTTCAGATGGTCCTCATATGTCTTGGAATACACGATAACGTCGTCTAGGTATAGCAGCACGGTTTCAAAATTGAGATGTCCCAGACAATTTTCCATCACTCTCTGAAATGTTCCTGGAGCACTGCTGAGCCCAAACGGCATTCTGTCGAACTCACAGAGCCCCATTGGGGTGGTGAAAGCCGTTTTCTCACGATCCTCCTCAGCCACAGCCACTTGCCAGTAACCACTAGTCAGATCAAGGGTAGAAAAGTAGTTAGCCGTTTTCAGAGCAGCTAATGATTCCTCTATACGTGGTAACGGGTATGCATCCTTGTGTGTTATGCGGTTCACCTGCCTGTAATCCACACACATTCTCATACTACCATCTTTCTTTTTAACCAGAACTAGAGGGGCTGCCCAGGGGCTACAACTATCCCTTATCACCCCGGCTTTCTTCATATCATTCAACATTTCTTTAGCCTTCTGATAATGAGCTGGAGGTATGGGCCTATACCGCTCTTTGATGGGAGGATGACTGCCTGTAGGGATATGATGTTGTACTCCCTTAATTATCCCAAAATCAAGTGGATTTTTGCTAAACACTTGGGCGTACTCTTGCACCACCCGTAATACCCCTTGCTTCTGGTGAGCGGGAGTGGTGTCCGTCCCAACATGGAGTTGCTGACACCATTCCGCCACCTGAGTTGCTGGGTCATTGTCCTCCGCTATTTGACAGGAGTCTAAGGACTCAGTCGGGAGAATGGAATTATTGTCAACAGCATGAAGTTTAGCAATGGTTGCGTAACGGGGTAAGTTTACCTCATCATCTCCCCAATTGAGAAGCCGTACCGGTACTCTTCCATTCACCACTTCTACTACTCCTCTAGCAGTCATAAGTGTAGGTCTATGTTCTGAATGGTGGGGTTCTACTACAGCTTGGTAATTCTGTCCTCTCAGACCTATGGCTGCCCTGCACCAAATGATCATTTCACTCGTTGGGGGTATCACAATAGGATCCGAGTCAGTGACCCGTACATTACCAATTTCGCCGTCTGTAAGCTTCGCTTGCTGCTGACACACCAGGGCCCGGATCTCTCTTTGGATTACTCCTCTCTGCCTTGGTCGGGCAATCTCAGCGAGCTGTTGGAGCAAGAACACAACTTCTCCCAAACAATTACCGATAATGTTAGTACCCAAAATTATATTTAAACCGTTCTCCTCATTTACAGTCTTTACTACCAGAAGCCCCTGGTCTTTCAACTCCTCTCTGCCCACCTTTACATCTACACATTTTGTCCCGAGTACTTCTACAGGAAGACCATTAGAAGCATACACGGTAAAGTCAGAGCTCGGAGGTTTAAGACTGTCCATTGACCAGTACTTAGTATAGAGGGCATCAGGAATTAGGGTCACCTGAGACCCAGTGTCTAACAATGCCGGAACTGCAATACCATCTAAGATGATAGACAGGTAGGGTCGCCCACCCACATACCTGCGGTTCCAGTCTAGGGGGCCTGACGGGTATTCTCCTGGGTGTTGGCCCTCGGACCCAGGTTCTGCCCGTTTAAAGGACACTGTGGAGACAGATGACCTTTCCGGTTGCATCGGTAACAGATGATCTCTCGACGAGGAGGGTGTTGATCAGAGGTCGCTCCTGGGGGTGGCGTTGTCCTCCTCCGGGGGGGCGACGTCTTCTTTCTTCTCCGGTGCATCCACGGGACGTCTTCTGGACAGTCAGCTAACAAGATCTTCCCTTCTTCCTCTTTCCGCAGTTGCAGGGCACTCATCACAGCAGCCAGATTTTTAGTCAGCTGGCGCACCTCTGAGCGCAGACAATCCAATTCACTAGGAGGGGTCACCTGCGCTTTGGCTTCAGCCACTAACGGGGAAAAGGGGGTTACTGCCGGTTCCAGAGTGACTTCAGCCTGATGATGTTGGGTTGCCACCTCAAGTTTGCCCAGGGGCCGCAGCCCTTTTATTGCCATGTCTTTTAGGGCATCAAAGGTAGCATCCGGATGATCTAAGGACCACCAGTTTACAGTTCTGCGTTCCTCTTGGGATCTCAATCCCTGTATAAATTGTTCTTTCAGCATTTTATTCTCATCAATAGCATTTAAATTATTAACCTGCTTAAGAGCTCTCAGGGCTCCTTGTAGTCGGCAAGCGTAGTCCCGGATGCTGTCACCTGGCTGTTGTGAACAGTGATAGAAGGCCATCCGGAGATCCGTTTCTGTGCGGTCTTCAAATATGGCATGCAACTTAAGGAAGATCGCAGGTACCGACTCCTGATCAACGGTATCCCAAGTCTCCACTTCCCTCTCAGCAGCGCCAGTTAGCTGCCCTATTAGCACAGCAGCTTTTTGTCTCTCAGGCATGGAGTACATTTCTAGGATGCTGCATAACTTCCGCTTGAAGCCTGCTAATGTGCCTGGCTCACCGCTGTACTGGGGAAGCCATTTCGCCCCAGGCATATATGGGAGCGTTAGTGGCATGATCGGGACTACCGGACTGGGTGCAGGGCCTGCGCCCCCATCTGGCGCTACAATACCAGACGGTGCGGGATTGGGGACTCCGGCTGGGGCCGCACTGTCAGCCGGTTGTTGTGACATCTTAGCGCCCCCTTGGTTAAACGGAGCCTACCGGTTTCAGACGCTGCTATTTCACAGGCACCGCAGTGGGAACAGGACCTTCGTCGCAGGCGCTCTGATGTCAGAGCGTTCACTTCCTGTTGCAGGACCTGCCGCTGAGTCAGAGCCGGGGGCTGTCCAAGACTTTGCGCGCTCTTTCAGGTACGCCCACCTTCTTCTCCAGCGCCTTAGGGCGCGAATCTGGCGGCAAATATGGCGGTATTTGGCGCCAAACAACAGCAACAGTCTTTTTCGCCAAAACACTCCACAGGCACACAGGGCTCGCAATGCTGCAAGTTTCGAATCCTGTTCGTGACGCCAAAGTTTTGTGTCGACCCGCCACCACAATTGTGGATTACCAGGGCAATGGGGTACTCAGAGCCGAGCCCATGGAAGTCTATGGGGATTGTCACAGGTAGCGGTGGCTCGGTCTGTGGCCCTGGCGGTCTGGCGTATGTTGGGGGAATATTTACAGGGGATATATATACAGTTCGTGACGCCACCTGTAGTCTCTGGTAATTTGTACCAGCGCTGCTGTAGATCTCTGAGGGGATGGTGAGGCAGCTAGATGTCGGGTCCCCTACAGGTGGGACTCTTCCCTCAGGTCGATGGTTAAGGCAGGGTTGTGCAGGCATGCAATCAAATAACACAGTCTCACACCGTCAGCGTCTTTCCATACCTTTACTTCAAGTTGTTCAGGCAGGTCCCAGGGAGGCTGATGGGGTTGATGGAGGATGAGCTTTGAGGCAACGGCTAAGCAAGTTAGGGGCCTCCTTTACTTTCCAATGATGATGAGTACAACCAGCATGAAGCGTAGTTCCCTCTATAATCTCCAGCTATTCCAAAGCTGTGCTGCCCGGTCAGTTTTGTGGTTGGAGCCTTCTTCTGAGAGAGCTGAGTTCCAATTCCTGTCGTGCACTGACTCAAGGTTCTCACTCTCCCTGACCCCAGTTACGTACTGACTCTTCAGGGGCTGCTTTCCGCTACCTAAGGTCCGGTAAGCCTCTGGGTTTCCTACCACCATGCATGAAGCTATGGTGATGCTTCGGTCTCCAGTGACCGGTAACAATGTGCAGGTATCCTATACCTATGGCACTTTTCTGTTCTCTTCCACTATGCCCTTCGATTTGCTCAGACTCTCAACAGATGTCTCAGTCCGTCCTCTAGTGGGGCACAGCTCTGACCAGGCTGAGGTGAACTGGCTCACCTGTACTGGCCTCCACTTTCTGAACTGCACAAAGACTGCACTTCCTAACTCCTGCGAGTCACTGACTGAACTGAACTCAGACTATTCAGCACTCCCCTCCACACCCTGCTGGGTGTGTCCGAAGTGTACATGATATCATGGAGAGCCCTTAACCGTTACCTCTCCACTCATCCTCCTGGTATTGTGTACCAGGGCTACACATATCCACTACCCATGTGTGTCTGATGAAGATCAATTTACACTGTGTATTGTGTAGCACAAATAAATATTATTATATTCACCTGTCAAAGAGTGTTAGATTCTTTCAGTACTGTTGTATTTACCGGGGTAGTGAGGGGTGGAATACCTATCAGAGCTCCGAAAATTTCATGAGTGCTGTATTTCCAAGTTTATATTATATCTGCATAAAGTTTGTATATTCTTTCAATGTTTACTGAGTTTCCTCCATGCTCTCCTAAAATTTACCCTTGGCAGCTGCTCACATGAATTGCCAACCATGAAATGTATAGAAGCAGGGGCATAATTATAGTGGGTGCAAGGGTTGCAGTCTCACCCATGTGATGGAGTCTAGGGGGGGCCAAAATGTCCCTTTGGCACATATGAGGAGACTAATACTATTAAAGAGCCTTAATATTTGGCGACCCTGTTGGAAATTTTGCATCTCAGATTTTGGAGCTTCAGGTTATGCCACTGCGAGAATCTAATTGCGTGGGATAAAATGAAACTGAGACCAAAGCTGAGGCAAAACAAGTGTATTTAACAAAAATAAGTAATTAAACCAAACAGAAATTTTCCTGCAATAGTAACGAAGAAGTAGAAATGAACAGCGAACTGAATAGCGGGGCGCGACTGCTAATACGCACAAGTCCAGCAGTAATATGAAGCCAAAGTAAGTATAGCACTTAACTTAGGAGTCCAACAATAATATGAGCAACAGTGCGCACAGCACTTAATGTAGAAGTCCAGCAATAATATGAGAAAGAGTACACACAGCACTTAACGTAGAAGTCCAGCAATAATATGAGCAAGATTGTGCACAGCGCTTAACGTAGAATCCATCCAATATGAGCAAGATTTGTTATGATTTGGTAGCTGAGGAGAGCAGGCAAAAAAGAAAATCCACCAGAGCAGCTGGAAACTATGAGATTGCAGTACCCTGACTAACCACCACAACTAGAGGCAGCCGTGGAGCGTTCCTACGTTGGTCCTAGACGCCTCGTCACAGCCTGAGAAACTAACTACACCTAAAGATAGAAAGAGGAAAGCTATCTGTCCCGGAGCAGATCCCCAAAGAACATAGAAAGCCCCAAACATGTAATGGCGGTTAGACAAGAAGAAATACTGACACAGACAGAAAATAGTATGAGCAAACGTTGGGGCCCAAACTTACTAAATAGAAAAGGATAGGAAGGGCACTTACTGCAATCCCAAAAAACCCTGAAAAGCACCAACTCTACTAATTTCAAAAACACCTGAGATCACTCGATCTCTACCACCTAAATTAGTTCTCTGGTGTAACCAAAAACAAAACAGCAGCCACTGAAAAAACTGGAAAAAGCAAATGTACAAACATCAGTGGCTGAACTGAACTGAGAGGGCAAAAGCCCCCAGAGGGGACCCTGAAGGCCCCCACAGAAGTGCAGGACAAAATGCAAAATCAAGCACAAAAACAAAAAGAAGAAAATGTCTTATCTGTTAGCAGGAGATTCAGACACGACACAGCAGGCTACCAAGGAAACAGGAATCAAGGATTGAGACCAGAACAATTGATCACCGGCAACCCTGATGGGAAGGCGACTCCCTTATATAAGACCAGTCAGTAACACCTGATTCCCAATCCTCACAATCTTCACTGGACAGTCCAGTACCGTTTGTAACCACCAGAGGGAGCTTCTGCTCAGAACTCATCTCCAGCCTATCCACAACAGTACCCCCCCTTGAGGAGGGGTCAACGAACCCTCACTAGAGCAACCAGGTCGGTCAGGAGGAGTTCTATGATACGCACGAATGAGTCTCCCAGCATGGATGTCCGAAGCAAACACCCAAGAATTGTCCTCCTGACCATAACCTCTCCATTTAACCAAATACTGGAGTTTCCGTCTAGAAAAATGAGAATTCAATATTTTCTCAACCACATACTCCAGATTGCCCTCAACCAAACAGGGTCAGGAGGCACAGTAGTAGGAACCACTGGCTCAACAAACCTCTTCAACAAGGACTTGTGGAACACGTTATGGATCTTAAATGTCCCTGGAAGAAGCAAACGAAAAGAAAGAGGATTAAGAATCTCCATGACCTTATAAGGTCCAATGAACCTAGGCTTAAATTTAGGAGATGCCACTCTCATAGGAATATTTCTTGAGGACAACCAGACCAAGTCCCCCACTTTAAACCGAGGACCATCAGTCCTATGCCGGTTAGCAAACCGCTGGGCCCTCTCCTGAGAGAGGGACAACCTCTCCAAATCTGTTGCATACGCTCCACAACAGAGTCAACACCTGGACAGACAGAAGCCTCGTCTGTCCTGAAGAAAATCGAGGGTGAAACCCAGAATTACAGAAAAATGGAGACATCAAAGTGGCAGAGCTAGCCCTATTATTAAGAGCAAACTCAGCCAAAGGCAAAAAAGAGACCCAGTCATCCTGATCAGCAGACACAAAGCATCTTAGATAAGTCTCCAATGTCTGGTTTGTTCTCTCAGTTTGACCATTGGTCTGAGGATGAAACGCCGAGGAGAAAGACAATTGAACACCAATTTTAGAACAAAAGGTCCTCCAAAATCTGGAAACAAACTGGACTCCTCTGTCTGACACAATGTTCTCAGGAATGCCGTGCAAACGAACCACGTGCTGAAGGAACAAAGGCACCAATTCAGAGGAGGAAGGCAACTTAGGTAATGGCACAAGATGTATCATCTTGGAAAACCTATCGCAAATCACCCAGATGACGGTCATTCTCTGAGAAACAGGGAGGTCGGAAATGAAATCCATAGAGATATGGGTCCATGGTCTCTTGGGCACAGGTAATGGCATCAACAAACCACTAGAACGAGAGCAAGGCTTGGAGCGAGAGCAAGTCCCGCAGGACTGCACAAACTCCCTGACATCACGAGACAAGGTAGGCCACCAAAAGGACCGACTAACCAAGTCTCTGGTACCAAAAATTCTGGGATGACCGGCCAACGCGGAACAATGAATCTCAGACATTACACTCTTTTTCCACTGGTCCGGGACAAACAATTTCCCAACAGGGCAGCGCTCGGGCTTATCCTCCTGACACCCCTCCAGAGCCAGTCTCAAATTGGGCGAGATGGCAGAAGAACTACACCTTCTTTCAAAATAACAGAAGGATCAGATAACTCAGGAGAGTCCGCCAGGAAACTCCTCGAGAGGGCATCCGCCTTAACATTTTTAGTGCCAGGAAGAAATGAAACCACCAAATTAAAACGTGTGAAAAACACGGCCCACCTGGCCTGTCTAGGATTAAGTCGCCTGGCAGATTCCAGATAGACCAGATTCTTATGGTCCGTAAGGACCACCACCTGATGTTTGGCTCCCTCCAGCCAATGTCTCCACTCTTCAAAAGCCCACTTCATGGCTAATAACTCCCGATTACCCACGTCATAATTACGTTCAGTGGGAGAAAATTTTCGAGAGAAAAAGGCACAAGGGTTACTTTTAGAGGTCTCTGGATCTCTTTGGGACAAAACGGCACCTGCCCCAATTTCAGAGGCATCAACCTCCACCTGAAATGGTAGAGAAACATCAGGCTGCCGTAGAACAAGGAGCAGAAGTGAATCTCTGCTTAAGTTCCTGAAATGCAGAGACTGCCTCAGGAGGCCAATTCACCACATCAGAACCCTTCTTGGTCAAATCAGTTAATGGTTTAACAATAACAGAGAAACTACCAATAAATTTACGATAAAAATTGGCAAAACCCAAGAATCTTTGAAGAGCCTTTAATGAAGTAGGTTGGACCCAATCACAGATGGCCTGAACTTTGACCGGGTCCATTTCAATAACAGATAGGGACAAAATGAATCCCAGAAATGAACGCCAAAAAGACACTTTGATCCCTTCACATACAGAGCATTCTCTCTCAAAATCTGGAACACAGTCCGAACATGTTTTACATGAGAGTCCCAGTCATTGGAAAAAATCAAGATATCATCCAAATAAACAATCAGAAATTTATCCACAAAATCCCTGAAAATGTCATTCATGAAGGACTGGAAGACAGAAGGAGCATTAGTGAGCCCAAAGGGCATCACAAGGTACTCAAAATGCCCTTCAGGGTATTAAATGCCGTCTTCCATTCATCCCCGTGCTTAATGCGAATAAGGTTATATGCCCCCCTGAGGTCAAGCTTGGTAAACCAAGTAGCGTTTTTCACCCTGGAAAACAGATCAGAGATCAAGGGTAACGGATATTGATATTTCACAGTAATATTGTTCAAGAGACGATAATCAATACACGGCCTTAATGAACCATCCTTTTTGGCCACAAAGAAAAAACCGGCACCTAAGGGTGAAGAGGATGGTCTGATATGACCCTTCTCCAATGACTCCTTGATATAAGACCGCATAGCGTCATGTTCAGGTACAGACAAGTTAAAAAGGCGACCTTTAGGGAATTTACTACCAGGCACTAATTCAATAGCGCAGTCATAGCTCCTATGGGGAGGTAAGGATGCAGATTTACTTTCGCTAAACACATCAGAAAAATCAATCAAAAAGTCAGGAACATCCTGAGCCTGGGGGGAGGCAGAAAAAACAGGAGTGTTAGTATTAACACATTGGCAGCCCCAACTGGTAACAGACACAGATTTCCAATCCAAAACAGGATTATGAGACTGTAACCAAGGAAACCCAGTACGATAATGTCATGCAGATTATACAGAACCAAAAATTTGCAACTCTCCTGATGATCAGGTTCTACCCTCATTATCACCTGAGTAGAGAACTGAGGTTTATTCTCAGCCAAAGGGTAGAATCGATCCCCAGTAGGGGAATAGACTTCCGTAGGGGTATCAAGGGAAACCCACAACGTTTAGCAAACTCAAAATCCATCAGGTTAATAGCTGCTCCAGAATCAACAAAAGCCTGAGCAGAAAATGAGGACAGAGAGCATATCAGGGTAACAGTTAATAAAAACTTAGTCTGAAACACTACCCAAGACAACTGAGCGTGCAAAACGTCTTCCCCGCTTAGGGCAGACTGAAATAACGCATCAACATCACTCAAAACAGGATCCCCAGGTGTCAGGAAAAAGCCCAACCCTGAGGGTCGCCGCGCAGGAGAGAGATGACAATTTGAACCTGCTGCGCTGCGTTCCCTGAGGACTTAGATTTTAAGGCAAAAAACAATTTACAGTTATTTTGAAATTCAGAAACTTAGCTCGATCCCCCAAAAACAAATCTGGCATGGGAATCCTAGGTTCCACAACAGCAACCCAGCAAGATAGGTAGCAATACTCCGAACCTCAGTGGCAAGCTGATCCACACGGCCAGAACAACTGTGCAAACTCCATTGAGAGAGAAGAAAAAAAAAAAAAAATCCTCCTCAGCACCCAGAGATACAGAGGGAAAAAAAATGCAACAAACAAACAAAAAAAAATCTCTGACAACTCTGACAACTTTTTTCTTTCCAAAATATTTTTCCCTTCTGTGAGTACCATATAATTTTCAGTTTAGGCCGTGATACTGTTATGATTTGGTAGCTGAGGAGAGCAGGCAAAAAGAAAAATACACCAGAGCAGCTGGAAACTATGAGATTGCAGTACCCTGACTAACCACCACAACTAGAGCAGCCGTGGAGCGTTCCTACGTTGGTCCTAGACGCCTCGTCCAGCCTGAGAAACTAACTACACCTAAAGATAGAAAGAGGAAAGCTATCTGCCCCGGAGCAGATCCCAAAGAACATAGAAAGCCCCCAAACATGTAATGGCGGTTAGACAAGAAGAAATACTGACACAGACAGAAAAATAGTATGAGCAAACGTTGGGGCCCAAACTTACTAAATAGAAAAGGATAGAAGGGCACTTACTGCAATCCCAAAAAACCCTGAAAAGCACCAACTCTACTAATTTCAAAAACACCTGAGATCACTCGACCTCAAACCACCTAAATTAGTTCTCTGTGTAACCAAAAACAAAACAGCAGCCACTGAAAAAACTGGAAAAAGCAAATGTACAAACATCAGTGGCTGAACTGAACTGAGAGGGCAAAAGCCCCCAGAGGGACCCTGAAGGCCCCCACAGAAGTGCAGGACAAAATGCAAAAATCAAGCACAAAAACAAAAAGAAGAAAATGTCTTATCTGTTAGCAGGAGATTCAGACACGACACAGCAGGCTACCAAGGAAACAGGAATCAAGGATTGAGACCAGAACAATTGATCACCGGCAACCCTGATTGAAGGCGACTCCCTTATATAAGACCAGTCAGTAACACCTGATTCCAATCCTCACAATCTTCACTGGACAGTCCAGTACCGTTTGTAACCACCAGAGGGAGCTTCTGCTCAGAACTCATCTCCAGCCTATCCACAACAAAGATTGCACACAGCACTTAACGTAGAAGTCCAGCAATAATATGAGCAAGATTGTGCACAGCACTTAACGTACTAGTCCAGCAATATGATGAGCAAGATTGCGCATAGCACTTAACATAGAAGTCTAGCAAATACACAGGTGGAGCATAACCAGGAGGAGGTGGTTACTAGATGTACCTTTAGGACTGAAAAATCCTGCTCAAGTCCAGCACAGCAGCCCATAACAGAACACATTCCAAGAAGTGATAGCGATGTCAGAATCTCTTACTGACCACAGCAGTTCCAGAGATAGTAGCTCCGCACTAGAAGTCTGGACAATAAGTAACACCAGCAGGATCAGGAAGCCGCACAGAAGGCTGAAGGCACCTGTAAGTGGAGAGGCAGAGCACCGAGTAACGAGCAGCAGCCACAGCAGCAGGAACTCCAGAAGCAGACCAGGAGGAAGCTTAGAAGCCAGCAGCAACAAAATACTCAGGCAAGGAGGATCTCTGAACCGGACTTAAATAGCATGACAGACAGGAAATTCCAGGACAGGGCGAGGTAAAAGGCTCCATCTTGGACAAGGGCAGACAGGCTCAATGGAAAATTGAGAATCCTTACAGACTTCGTCCTCAGGAAAACCACAAATCAAGTCGAATAGACTTTGAAACGAGTTTAGAACAAATCATATGTTATTCCTTACTTCAAGAAACGTGTATTTCTTATTTATTTCTTTAACAGCAGCGCAGGACATCCACTTCTCCTCTTTATAGCTTGATTTCCATATTGAATCCCCCAACCAACAGAGCATCTAGATGTACTATTGAGCCCTTGTAACTGTGCTTCCTCACAACTCAAACAGGTGAGAAGTTGCCAACCACAATAACGCATCTTTCTGGATAACGCCCTGTATGCATTTTTGGTCTTTTCAGTTTATCTTTTTAACAAAACTTGACTAACTCATAACAGATTATACAAACATTATATCATAACATTATATCATATTCTGACTGATAATGGATTTTTATGTCTTGCTTCATACTGTCTTTATAATGTCATTGGTAGTTCCAGTAGTAGTATTTTCTATGCAAACATTGCCACTTGGGGCATAATGTCATTGCCAGCATTGGGCAGCTACAGTTTACTGTCCCCCCAAGTGTCACATCTCCACTAGATCCTACGTCGTCTGCTTCTGTTGCCAGGTGCTGCCATATTCATTCTGCAGGTGGTGCTGGTGATAGAAAAGATTTCATAACCAGAAGCTCTGGACGGCAAGTTCTGTCCAGCCACAAAGGTTACGGTGGCTAGGACCTGCAGTGCTGTCCAGTCTGGCTGTATGGGTATGTGAGCCGCCCAGCTGGAGTAATCAGCTCCCTGCTCCAGCCAGTAGGAGAGCACCACACTCTACTAAAGCTCCCAGCTTACTGCTGGAAGCTGCCAGATATAGTTTTGTGCTTCCCTGGTTAAGGTCTGTGTTTTCTGCTCCTGTTTAGTATTTGTGTTTTCCTGTTTTGACCTTGTCTTCCTATTGACATTTCTTCTGCCTGACGATTTTGTACCTTTGCTGCCCTCTTGGTTTTGCCCCAACTACTAACTATCTTTCTTGCCAGCTTGTGCCAACAAACAGCAGCTGACTCTGTGACCCCGTGTAAGTCCAGATCACTGTATAGGGGTTAGAGGGTGAATGCCAGGGCAACCTCAGGCTCTGGGAAGTGAGCAGCTTGTGCCAATTCTGTTCTTGGCTGTCATTTTAGAGCTGCCAGGTGACCACTGACAGAGCCAATTACACCAAGGATCTTGGTACTGGCACCATTCAGATAACCAGAAATTTGAAAGTAGAGTTCTATAGCAATGAACAGGTGCCAAATTGTAAGTATTTGTTCCCTAAAGTTACACTTTAAAGTAAAATTCCAGGTTGCTATAGGTAATTATCAAGAATTACCCAGGCAGACTTTTTTTCCTTTCTATCTAACCTAGTTTGCGTATGATGACCTAACATGTGCAATATGCTACTTTTCATACAACATTTAGTTTGAAACCCCTTTTTGATAATTGATGGTGCATTCACGGGCAATATTTCAAAAACTAGTTTTTATGTTAATAGGTGTCTAGATTGAACTAATTTAAAGAGATTTATGCTGTTAAAGCTCCTCTAGCTCAGGCTGTCTCAGTAGCTATAGTAGATGAAGTTTTCGCCGGCACTCTTGCTTGGTGGATTGGTATTTTTCATTGTTTAGTAAACAGCAACATACATACACTTTATCCACAAATATTATTGTGCCGTGGTTTTCTGCTCACTATAATTACCTTTAGTCAGTAGGTGGCGCTGTCAGAAACCTGACTGCCTCAAGCATAATTTCTCTATGATCTGTAAAAAGTGTCAACTACTCCAAATACAAAAATGCCCAAAATTGGAGCAAAGAAACAATTTCAAAAGTACTTTTTAATGCATATAATTATCCACAAATTACATTACATTCATTCTTGCTTCTTGGTGAAGTAACTGGAGAAAGTCATTTTTCTGCTTCATTAAATACCAACTCTTCTTAGAATAAGGAATAAATGAAGAAATACCAAAAGTACGTTTTTACTGCCCACATAGCACCCAATAATTTGATCTTGCAGCAGACGACTATCTGTTTATTGCTGCTTAAAATAATTTCCTGATATTTTGTAGAAAAATGGGGCTGTTTATAGGTGGGGTCTCACAAGTTTGGACCCCTGCAGGTTTCTTGCAATTAAAAAAGCACATAACTTCATATGCATCCCTGTGATATAGCAGGTGATTTCCCCTTTGAAGGGACCTATCACTTTTCCTGCAAAATTGGAAACCATTTCATAAATCATGTTCAGAGAATTTGCAAATTTGGTGTCATCAAATATCACATGACTGTTAAAAATAATGTAAATATCAAATAGTATTGGTCATAGAAGGGGCCGAAAAACCATTAATGCAACCTGTGCGGTAGCGCAGGGACCCTAGAGGTAAAGAGGTCCACGTCTACCTCTAAAGCAGGTGGAAAGGTGCATTATGATGAACTATTAGACTGCAAGGGTCCATATATTGTTTTAGTACAGGGCCTTCTGCTGTCTGTATCTGCCCCTGGGTCATAATAATGCCACAATTGCTGCCTACCTAGCGATATCATGACTGTAATTACAAATCATAGTACTACCCATAGTTTACTTATAAATCACAGAATGGGGGATTATATATATATTTTTATATATGTATAATAAATAAGTATACCTAACATTCATAAGGTGGGCAGCCTGTTGGCCATCACCTAGTGGGCATCGAGATACAGGTACGATGCATTTTCTTCATGAAAGTCCTCCATATGAATGCAGTTTTCGTTTTGGGTACAGCCAAGTTTGAAGACCGGACCTGAATACCAAACATGAACCTATATCATCCATGATTGTTAAAAAGAAAAATGTATATCTTTTGGGATACTTTTTATGTTGATGAACTTTAAAAAAAAATAGTGCAGCAGTCTGCATCTTTCTATACTGTAAAATAATGTATACAGACATATCCTTACCTGGTAGACTCCATAAACCAAAGTACTGGTTCTCACCCACAAAGCTCTCCACAGTGCAGCACCCCCCTACATCTCCCTCATTTCTATCTATCGGCCTAACCGACTGCTGCGCTCTGCAAACGACTTTCGACTAACCTCTGCACTAATCCGTACCTCCCACTCCCGACTCCAAGACTTCTCCCGCGCTGCGCCAATTCTCTGGAATGCTCTACCCCAAGAAATTAGGACTATCCATAATTTGCATGGTTTCAGGCGCTCCCTCAAAACACATTTGTTCAGAGCGGCCTATCACATTCACTAATCAAAGTCATTCTATGTGTAAGTGTGTGTGTGTGTAGCCCATTCACTATCTCCATCCATCCCTCAACCCCTCAAGATGGCTGGACCATCATTGTAAATGCACCATTGTATATAAACACCTGTACATTTGTATCTCCCCCACCTCATTGTAGATTGTAAGCTCTCACGAGCAGGGTCGGCTTATTTTACTTTAATTATTGTATTGTTAACGTTGTTACTTATGACTTGTGTTCTGAAACTGTTAAACTGTAAAGCGCTGCGGAATATGATGGCGCTATATAAATAAAGATTATTATTATTATAAAACCAACTCTGTTGGCATCCATCAGGCCTAAAAAGCTTCTTCTTTGGGATATTGTTTCCTGGAATGCACCAAACAATTGCATGAACAGATGATGTACATGAGCCAGTTGTTCACCCAACAGCTCAGCTATTTTTTCTCCATTTTGACTTTGTGTATTTATTTATATTGATACAGAGATTAAAAGGTGGCACTCACAATCCCATAAAAGTCATGTTAATGCATCTTGCAGTATGCTGAAAAAGAGAATGAACGGCACCTCCAAAAATCATACATTGACCTAATGCCATTAGGCAAAAATATACAGTATGTATATAACTGAACATGATGTTCTTAGTTTAAACATTCTGATCAGACTGTATGAAGCCCACTGCACGTCACAGCAGCAAACCTCTGTGGGTTCCTATCACCTTAAAGGAGCAGCGTCATGCGCCTACCACGGTCGCAGCGACAAAGCACCGACAGGGTGGACGGCCTGGTGCCTCACAGCGTCCATGCTGCAAGACTGAGTCCCCATGACTCCAGACTGCGCCACCCCACCAGCACAAAACCACAGCAACAAAGGCCGCCAAACAGCACCAATACCAAATGAAAGGTGCCATGGAACTCACCTTCCTCGAGCTCTCCAGTGAGCAGAAATGGGCTAGACACTTTTCTTTGCAATCTCCTGCTAATTAACCCCTTAACCCCCTAGGGTAGTTTGCACGTTAATGACCACGCCAATTTTTACAATTCTGACCACTGTCTTTTATGAGACTATAACTCTGGAACGCTTCAACGGATCTTCACGATTCTGAGATTGTTTTCTCGTGACATATTGTACTTCATGATAGGGGTTAAATTTCTTCAATATAACTTGCGGTTATTTATGAAAAAAATGGAAATATGGCGAAAATTTTGAAAATTTTGCAAAATTTTCAAACTTTGAATTTTATTCCCTTAAAACAGAGAAATATGTCACAAAAAATAGTTAATAAATAACATTTCCCACATGTCTACTTTACATCAGCACAATTTTGAAACCAAATTTTTTTTTTGTTACGAAGTTATAAGGGTTAAAAGTTGACCAGCGATTTCTCATTTTTACAACAAATTGTACAAAACCATTTTTTTTTAGGGACCACCTCACATTTGAAGTCACTTTGAGGGGTCTATATGGCAGAAACTACCCAAAAGTGACACCATTCTAAAAACTGCACCCCTCAAGGTACTCAAAGCCACATTCAAGAAGTTTATTAACCCTTCAGGTGCTTCACAGGAGCTGAAGCAACTTGGAATGAAAAAATGAACATTTAACTTTTTATCACAAAATGATCTTTTACAAAAAAAATTTTTATTTTAACAAGGGTAAACTGAGAAAATGGACAGAAAAAGTTGTGCAATTTCTCCTGAGTACACCGATACCCCATATGTGGAGGAAAACCACGGGGCGCACGGCAGGGCTTGGAAGGGAAGGAGCGCCGTTTGATTTTTTCAAACCAAAATTGGCTGGAATTGAGATTGGACGCCATGTCGGGTTTGGAGAGCCCTGATGTGCCTAAACAGTGGAAACCCCCCACATGTGACCACCATTTTGGAAACTAGACTCCCTAAGGAACTTATCTAGATCTGTTTGAGCACTTTGAACCCCCAAGTGTTTCACTAAAGTGTATAATGCCTGGGTGTGAAAAAAACATTTCCAAAAAATGATTTTTTTAGTCCCCAATTTTTGATTTTTCCCAAGGAAATTGACCCCAAAAGTTGTTGTCCAATTTGTCCTGAGTACGCTGATACCCCATATGTGGGGGAGAAATACTGTTTGGGCGCACTTCAGGCTCGGAAAGGAAGTAATGACATTTTGGAATGCAGACTTTGATGGGTGTAATGTTAAGTTTGCAGAGTCCATGATCCTAAACAGTGGAAACCCCCCCACAAATGACCCCATTTTGGAAACTAGATATTTAAGTCACCAATTTTTTTTTTCCCAAGGGGTAACATGAGAAATTGGACCATAAAAGTTGTTGTCCAATTTGTCCTGAGTACGCTGATACCCCATATGGGGGGGAAATACTGTTTGGGCGCACTTCAGGGCTCGGAAAGGAAGTAATGACGTTTTGGAATGCAGACTTTGATGGGTGTAATGTTAAGTTTGCAGAGTCCATGATCCTAAACAGTGGAAACCCCCCACAAATGACCCCATTTTGGAAACTAGATATTTAAGTCACCAATTTTTTATTTTCCCAAGGGTAACATGAGAAATTGACCATAAAAGTTGTTGTCCGATTTGTCCTGAGTACGCTGATACCCCATATGTGGGGGGAACCACTGTTTGTGCGCGCGGCAGAGCTCGGAAGGTAAGGAGCGCCATTTAACTTTTTCAAACCAAAATTGCCTGGAATCGAGATTGAACACCATGTCACATTTTGATAGCCCCTGATGTGCCTAAACAGTGGGAATCCCCCACAAGTGACCCCATTTTAGAAACTAGACCCCTAAGTAACTTATCGAGATCTGTGGTGAGCACTTTGAACCCCAAGTGCTTCACACAAGTTTATAACGTAGAGCCGTTTAAAATTAAAAAAATCATATTTTTTCCACAAAAATGATCTTTTCACCCCAATTTTTATTTTCCCCGGGTAACAACATCTTAAAAGTTATTGTGCAATTTGTCCTGCGTACGCGATACCCAATATGTGGGGGTAAACCACTTTTTGGGTGCATGGCAGAGCTCGGAAGGAAGGAGCTGTATGCCAGTCGTGTTTGGAGAGCCCCCGATCTGTCTAAAACAGTGGAAACCCCCACAAGTGAAACCATTTTTGAAACTAGACCCCCTAAGGAACTTCTCTAGATCTGTGGTGAGCACTTTGAACCCCCAAGTGTTTCACTAAAGTTTATAATGCCTGGGTGTGAAAATAAAAAAATTTCCACAAAAATGAATTTTTAGTCCCCAATTTTCCAATTTTTGATTTTTCCAAAAGGAAATTGGACCCCAAAAGTTGTTGTCCAATTTGTCCTGATTAGGCTGATACCCATAGTGGGGGGAAATACTGTTTGGGCGCACTGCAGGACTCGGAAAGGAAGTAATGACATTTTGGAATGCAGACTTTGATGGGTGTCATGTTCATTTTGCAGAGCCCCTGATGAGCCTTAGCAGGAAACCCCCCACAAGTGACCCATTTTGGAAACTAGACCCCTAAGGAACTATCTAGATCTGTTATAAGCACTTTGAACCCCCAAGTGCTTCACACAAGTTTATAATGCCCAGGCATGAAAATAAAAAATCCTATTTTTTTTCCCACAAAAATGATCTTTTAGTCACCAATTTTTTATTTTCCCAAGGGTAAGGGGAGAAATTGGACCCCAAAAGTTGTTGTCCAATTTGTCCTGAGTACGCTGATACCCCATATGTGGGAGAAAACTACTGTTTGGGCACATGTCGGGGCTCTGAATAGAAGTAGTGACGTTTAGTAAATGCAGACTTTGATGGAATGGTCTGCGGGTGTTATGTCGCGTTTGGAGAGCCCCTGGTATGTCTAAACAGTGGAAACCCCCCACAAGTGACCCCATTTTGGAAACTAGATCCTAAAGGAACTTATCTAGATGTGTGGTAAGAACTTTGAACCCCCAAGTGCTTCACAGAAGTTTATAACGTAGAGGCATAAAAAATAAAAAAATCATATTTTGTTCCATAAAAATGATATTTTCGCCACCAATTTTTTATTTTCCCAAGGGTAACAGAAGAAATTGTACCCAAGAGTTATTGTGCAATTTGTCCTGAGTATGCTGATACCCCATATGTGGGGGTTTAAACTACTGTTTGGCGCATGGCAGAGCTCAGAAGGGAAGGAGCACCGTTTGACTTTTTCAACCGAATTGGCTAGAATTGAGATCAGACCCCATGTCACGTTTTGGAGAGCCCCTTATCTGTCTAAACAGTGGAAACCCCCACAAGTGAACCATTTTTGAAACAGACCCCCTAAGGAACTTCTCTAGATCTGTGGTGAGCACTTTGAACCCCCAAGTGTTTCACTAAAGTTTAAATGCCGGGTGTGAAAAAAAAAAATTTTCCCCAAAAAAAAAATTTTTAGTCCCCCAAATTTTTCCAATTTTTGATTTTTCCCAAAAAATTGGACCCCAAAGTTTTGTCCAAAGCCCCCATTTGGCTGAACCCCCTTGTGGGGGGGAAAAAACTGTTTGGGGGCACGCAGGATCGAAAGGAAGAATGACATTTTTGGAATGCAAATTTGAGGGTCATTTTATTTCAGACCCCTGAGGCCTAGCATGGAAACCCCCCACAAGTACCCATTTTGGAAACAGACCCCCCAAGGAAATTTTTAAAAAAATCTGTTATAAGCCTTTTAAACCCCCAAGTGCTTCACACAAATTTATAAAGCCCGGGATGAAAAAAAAAAAAATCCTATTTTTTTTTTCCCACAAAAATGAACTTTTTAGTACCAAATTTTTTTTTTTCCCCTAAGGGAGAAATGGACCCAAAAGGTTGTCCAAATTTTTCCGAGTACGCGATACCCCCTTGGGGAAAAATATGTTTGGGCACATGTCGGGGCTCTTAATAAAGTATTTCTTTTGTAAGCGACTTTATGGAAGGTCTGGGGTTTTTTTTCGCTTTTGGGGAGCCCCTGAATTTTAAACTGGGAAAAACCCCCCCCCAATGACCCCATTTGGAAAAATGATCCCTAAAGGGAACATCTAGATGTGTGGGGAAAACTTTGAACCCCCCAATGCTTCACAGAATTTAAACTAAAAGGCATAAAAAAAAAAAATCATATTTTGTTCCTAAAAATGATATTTTTTCCCACCCAA